>JAEIFR010000598.1:7067500-7522459 GCA_018904105.1 Zaprionus tsacasi | reverse complement strand
TTTATCTATTATTTGGTCTTTGGATTGATTCTGCATTAAAATAATAAAATTGAGCCTTTTCTCTAGACAATTACACTAGTTTCTAATTCCTGGTACGGTCAACATTTTTGTACCCTCCGGCACAACCTATTTGGGCCTAGTTAATTGTGAACAAATTAACTGCTGATCGAACATTGTTGCCAACGATTTTCCCACAGCTAAGACGAGGTTTAAGCCCATAAACCTCTGTTGGCCACATAATATAGATATCCATTCTTGCAAACAAACAAACAACAAAGTCATGCCGTGTTTAACAGGAATTCTCCCACACACACACACACACCATCATGCTGAGATTTTAAATATGCCGCATTCAAAGGATCCTTTTTGCCATCATAGCAAAGGATAACAAGAAAGCGATCGATCGATTGTCTACCTGCTTGTGCCTGAGCAAATTCAAATCGCTTGCATTTTTCACACGACCCAATCGGACCCAGATAGGCGAGTCGAGTCGAGTCGATCGGATTCTTGTGGCCAACAAGTGCATAGAAAGAGAGTGTGGATGAAGAGAGAAAGAGATAGGAATAAAGAAGAAGCATATCAATAACCCGCAGTAAATATGCGTGAGACAGCGGCAAGGATGCAGCTTTGCGTAATAAACGAATGCAAGAAAAATCAGCGCTCCACAGATCTTCCCAGGCACACGGGCTCCCTGGGATCGAAATGTGTAGAGTCCTTCGTGTCAGGTAAGCGACGCGTCGCCTCGAAGTGTAAGCGGAAGTGCCCACGCGTCGAGCAGCATGCACACACTTGAGAAAAGAGAAACCAGGGAAAATCGACAAATTCAATTTTGAGGGCATACAAATTTCTAGCGTATCATATGCAGCGTATCCTTTGTGCCACATCATAATAGGAAACAAATTACTGTCGATTTTTTCCCCTTTTACCGGAAGGAAAATCGAAAGTTACTTCCGTTGCGTGGTAAGGAAATTTTTATTTGATGCCATTTGGTAACTAGGAAATGGCCAGGAATATATGTATGTACACATTTTTTTTATTATTATACAAATATACCTTCTATAATGCCTCTATTAATTGAACACCCGTATTATGTTTAGGTTTTTTATTACTTTCGTTCATTTTTACAATTGCGTTCGAATGTTATATTATTATAATTATATATTTAGTGCACATATTATATTAAATTATACATACATACATATATTTTAAATATGTCGTTCTGCACTTTGCTTAACATTCTTAAGGTTCTCGATTATTTGCTGTTGGATTTTTACATGTTATTTGTTAAAATTTGGCTTTAGTCTGAGCATTAGTTTATGTTTATACAGGAAATTGCTTGAGAAGGTGACAAACTAAATAATATCTTCTATATTATTTCATATGTATATAAAGAGAGAGAGGTGAGAGTACTTAGTGCTATTTATGCAATTTGTTCGTTTTGTTTCGTCATGTTTATTTGGGGTTTTGTGTTCTTTGTTCTCTGGCGTTATGTGCTCTTTATTATTAACTCGTATTGTGCTCACTAAATTAATTTAAATGCAGTTTTCATATTGCCATTTTTTTTGGTCAATTTAGAATGAGTTTCACTAATTGCATTAATAGTATATTATTTTTCACTAATTGGCAAATGGTTTAGTGCTTGTTTTAAATGTTAACTAGGCTGCCATTTCGGCGTTAAATTTATAAAATATTTACAAAATTTCTCATTAGCTGTACGCGTAAACTTTAACTAAGTCTACGAACTACAAAATTTACAAATGCACAAAATCTTTTTTGTTTTTTAATCGTATTTTTATAAAAATTAAAAAAGATCATTTTATATAAGGAAAGGCATAGTTTTGTAATTTTTGCGACAATTATAGATAAAAAGGCGCCTAAACAGAATTATGACAAGAAACGGGTCACTAGTTAATAGTATATAAGGACATCGATAATAAGGACATAACAAAAATTGGGGGCAAGTTGGGTTGCCTGAGATTCAATGGCACTTTCAGTTCTCTTTGGATATTTGGCCAATCTCCTAACCCCTTCTTAACCCATGCTTTCCCTTATAAAAATAAAATCAAAGGGGCAAACAATATGTTTACAAAATAAAATGGTTTACAAAATTCGTAATATGGCTACGCTATCAGTCCATTGTTCGTGTTGAAGTCGATTTGGATTTGGATTTGCATTTTGCATTTTGAATTGGAATTGAAATGCGGGTGCGGTTTCTCTTTCTTGTGTGTGTCTCTTAGTGTACAACGAGCTGGGGTAGTGCTCTTAGCACAGCTCGCGGTGTTGAACCTGGACGACACGATCCAATCATCAGAGTATGTCGGGCGTGTGTGTCTCGTCGTGCGTGTGTTGCAACAAGCCCTTGCGCTCATCTGGTCCCGTACTCAGTGCTATCTCCACACTCGCCGGCTCCGCAATGGCATCAGCGTACATCGATTCGTACACGGGATTGGCGAAGTTGCCCTGCAAGTAATAGATAATATTAGTTTGAAAATGCAACATTTAACAACATTTCAGTCTCCACCTTATCATCCTCGTGGGCAAACGGTGGCGCTTCATCTGCATCGCCGCGGTACATGGGATTGGTCAGCATTATCTCCACATTGTCTGTAAGACGGGCATGGGAGAAAGGCTGCGCTATGCGGTATTTTCTGTAATCAGGGGAACGTTTAGTTTTCAGTTTATAATTTCTGTTCTGTTTTCCCACTTACTTGAGCAAATAGAACGCACTGCCAAAAAGGGTTAATGTCACCATGGACACGCCCAAAACGATGGCCAGCACAGAGAGCAGACTGCTTGATTCAGTCTGTTCGCCACTTAAAGCATCGGCACTTTCTCCCAAACAGGGTACTATCCGCTTATTATCACACAGGCACTCGTTGATGGAACTACCCATGCGGCAGACGCTACACTCGCCCACACAGTGAGGAGGAAGATCGCAGAGCTCGCCCTGCCACTCGCCAATGCAACTGCATTTGGGTACCAAATATTCATCAAGATGGCAGACTCCACCGTTGGCACAGTGATGTACACAAGGATTGTCATCGCCCACGGGCAGGTTACAGGACTCGCCATTCCAGCGTTCTGTGCAATTGCACATGGCAACACCCTTGATGACGTGACAGGTGCCCGAGTTCTGGCAAATCAATCCAGTGCAAGGATCACGCGGTGGCAGCTGATTTGCATCACAAAAACGTGGTGGATTCGAGGTCTTGCATAGATCCGATTCACAGCGATCTCCGATGAAGCGAGTGGGGCAGGTGCAGGTTAAACGGCGTCCACGATTTGTACAAGTTCCACCATTCTGGCAATAATCATGACACGAGTTCGTCTCACAATGTTCTCCAAAGAATCCAATGGGACAGTTGCACAGTCGCTGTCCCTTGGCGCCAATGCTGCACGTGCCGCCATTCTTACAGAAATCAGCGCATTCGTTGAACTCACAACGTTTGCCCGTGAAGCCATCGGGACACTCGCATTGCGGTGCTCCGGTAAGCGTCTCTCGGCATATGCCACCATTCTCACAGGTTAGATTCAGACAATGTTCGCACTGATCACCCTTATACATTTCCGGACAGCTACACTTCATGCCCTCCGTTTCGGAGACCAGGCAAGAGCCACCATTGTGGCAACGGCTTTGGCAATCCGAAACTGAAGTCTCGCAGCGTGCTCCAGACCAGGTGGGCGGACAGGTACATTTCAATGGCGGTGGCTCCTGTAAGCCAGGCAACTGCGGTGCCACAGTACACAATCCATAGTTGAGGC
Organism: Zaprionus tsacasi; assembly: GCA_018904105.1. Taxonomy (NCBI): domain Eukaryota; kingdom Metazoa; phylum Arthropoda; class Insecta; order Diptera; family Drosophilidae; genus Zaprionus; species Zaprionus tsacasi. The sequence continues at coordinate 7,518,697 of JAEIFR010000598.1, read as the reverse complement.
AGTAGCCGGAGCAGCGATAATGCTCGCACAGTTCACCCTCGAATTGTGGTTGACAAATACATTTGGGCACATGATTCACCAGCTGACATGTGCCCAAGTTGCAGAGCAGTGGACAGTAGTTGGGTATCTCGGCTTGCGCCTTGCATAGTCCATCATCTGTCATGACATACTCATTGGGACACTTGCAGGTGTAGCCACTAGATGATTCCGTTGAGAGTATGCAAAGTGCAGGCGATGCCTTACACGGATCCTTGGCACATGGATTGCTTACTGAAGGGGAAGCAGAAATTTAATAGATGCCTACTACAAAGGATCTTGTATAACTTACTGTTTCGGTTCTGTTTCATTGGATGCAGTATGCCAATGTCCGAGGAGCGATAGCCTTTGAGCAGATATGTTCCATTGTCGTTGCCAAACTTATTCATTTTGATGATGCTCTGATCGTACAGTTTGATATACAGATAGTCCTCGAATACATCGATCTTTTGCGGCTTTTCGCGTGTACCAAAGCGTCGCACCACATTTCGATCTTTGCCATTCAGGCGACATGTTTCGATGGTGCCCTTGCGATAATCGGCCCAATATAGACGACCCGTGGGATAATCAATCGAAAGACTGATTGGCCAACCGACATCACGTTCCACCAGACTCTTCTTGTTGCTGCCATCCAGTGAGGCAACCAATATGCCATTCTCCAGTGTTGACCAGATCATGACACGTGACTCGGGCTCCAGTACAATATCTGTGGGATTCATGCCCGTGGACACCAAAGAGATATACTTCTTGCCCTCAATGTCGGTGGCAATAATCTGATTGTGACGCGAGTCAATGATATAAACCATTTGCGTGATCCAATCAACAGCCAGGGACTTAGGATCATCCAAATCGGGTATCTACATAGCAATAATTTAAAATTAATAAACTGATATTAATAATAATCTCTTATGGAACTCACATTGAAAGCCGTTAGTTCCTTGAGATCGCGTCGTACACGTACGCCGGAGCCCTCCACATGTGGCGTGGCAATTTTCATGGTGTGTACCTTGCCATGATGCGAGTCAATCCAGAAGAGTAGCGTATCCTTAGGTCGTATAAGTATGTCGAATACATCGATCTTTAGGCTATCCGTTTGGAAGAAGCCCACAACGGTGGTGCCTTCCTGTTTGGCCGGCAATATGAAACGGAATTCCTGTTCGGAAGCTAACAAAAGTATTTGATCTGGTCCAGAGGCCAAACAGGTTGCATTCTTGGCGACACCCTTGTGATAACCCGTCGTGCACTTGCAATTATAATGACCCGCCTTCTTTTCGATACAGATTTGAGAACAGGTGCCAAAGCCACAAACAGGTGGCTGGCAATTCATCTCATCGGATCCATCGATACAATTGTATTGTCCATCGCAGCGGAAATTCTTCGAGATGCAGTCATCGTTCTCGCACTGGAACTGATCGTGCCGGCACTTGGGTAACGCAGCACACACTTGATCCGACTCGTCATCATTGTTGCCACAATCGTTGACACCATCGCATAGTGCAGATTTGCGTATGCACAGCAGATTGGCGCACTTGAAGGCATTATAATGGCAATGCACATGGGCACAGGTGGCATAACTCTCATCGCTGCCATCCAGACAATCGTCCCAGCCATCACACTTCCAGCGTGACATAATGCATTTGCCATTGCCGCAACTAAAGTGATCCGGCGGGCAGGTGCAGTTGACCTCATCCGAACCGTCTGGACAATCGTCATCGCCATCGCATTGATATTGCCTAAAACAGAAAAGACAGCAAGTATTCAATATAATCTCTTGCTCATCCGTGGTTTATAAATAAAACTCACTTATTGATGCAGGTATTGAAGGCGGCGCACTTGAACTGATTCGCTTTGCAGGTGATGTTGCAATTGATCTCATCGCTATTGTCATCACAATGGATTTCGCCATCGCAGCGGAAGTCATGCTTGATGCACTTCCCTGTGCCGCAGCGGAATTCACTCTCGGAACACTTTCGCATTTGGCAATTGAGTTCGTCGCTGCCATCGCCACAATCGTTCTCATAGTCGCAACGCCAGCGACCCGGAATGCATTTGGAGTTATTGCACTTGAAGTAGGTGGGATCACAGGTGGACTTGGAGGTGTGACAACTGGCTGGCTCGTCCTCACCATTGGGACAGTCCTCCTCGTCATCGCAACGCCAGGCCAGCGGTATGCAGCGACCCGAGTTGCATCTGTAAACAAAAAAAGAGTTAAGCACACGCTCTAAAGGATTACAGATCCGCTGGCTTACTGGAAATCATTGGGTCCACACGAAACATGATCACAATTCGCCTCATCCGATCTATCGGGACAATCAACATCGCCATCACAGACCCAGACATAGGGCATACAACGATTGTTGCCGCATTGGAATTGATCCTTTTTGCAGACAAGTGGCGTGCAGCCAGCCTCATCCTCACCGCCAGGACAATCATGCACGCCATCGCAACGCTTTACACTGTCCACACAGAAGGCGGAACTGTTCGCCGTCGCTTCGCACTTTAGATGATTCTCGAAACACGTGAACTTATCGCAATTCAACTCATCCGAATTATCGCCACACTGATTGACACCATCACAAATGGCCGAGGGATGTATACACTTCTTGTTACTGCACTGATACTGTCCCGGCTCACAGTGGAAGGGTGGACACGTCTCGGGCTCATCGCTGCCATCACCACAATCATCCTGCGTATCGCAGCGCCAATAGAACGGAATGCATTTGTATGTGTTGACGCACTCGAAGTGGGCAGCAGTGCAATTGGCACGACATGTGCGTCCATCCTCGGCAAGAACAAAATTATTGGGACAGGCGCACTTGTAGTACGGCTTGACGGGCGACAGTAGACACAGCGTGGAGCAATTGGCCTGCAGACATGGATTACCACTGCTCGGTTGCTGTTGCCGATACGGATGGAAGACACGCAAATCCATTGGCCTGTGTATGGTTGTGATCAACGTGGAGCAATTCTGTCCATCGTATTTATTGCAATACTCAATCGATTTGGTCTCCCAGTCCGACCAATAGATGCGATCCTCCCACACAGCAATCGCAAAGATATGATGCAAATTTAGATGCGGATTTATGCTGCGTGCCAAGAGCAGACGCGTTCGATTCCCGTCCAGATCACTAACCGATATGGTATCTTCACGTGCATCACCCCAGAAGAGTTGTTGTGTCTCAAAGCTTATGGTCAATGCATTGGGCCAGCCGAGCTTCTCCCTTATAATCATACGTGGCTGCGAACCATCCATGCCGGCTTTGCCAATGTGCGGATTATCACCCCAATCGGACCAGTAAATGTGACGCTGATATGGATCCAGGGCAATGCCACGTGGCTCACGTAGATTCTCATTGATGAGCACCTTACGATATTTGCCATCCAATTGTGATACCTCGATGGTATCCAAACCCTTGTCGCACCAATACAAATTCTTGGCCACCCAATCGACGGCCAGACCATCGGGATTCTTGAGCATCGCTTGATGTAACGTTTGCGTCTTATTCTCCACCGGACAATATCGCTTTATAGTGCCCACTGTGCTGGTCACATCCGACCAATATAGACACTGACTATCCCAATCGAAATCCAAGGCGACAGCATTCGATAAGGAATGTATGAGTATGGAACCATTTCCTGTATGATTCACTTGACGTATATAATAGCGATTCGAGAAGATCAGCTTCATGGTCACATTGCTGGTGGCCTTGCAGGTGTGATGATTCCGCAGCTCGTATCCCCTAGCACACAGACACTTGTACGAGCCATGGGTATTGATGCAAGTCTGTGAGCAGGGCTGCTGCTCATTGCACTCATCGATGTCGGTGCAGAGATGCGTACTATTGGGCAGCAGCCTGAATCCGGGCAGGCAATGACACTCATAGCCCACCACCTTGTCAACGCACTCGTGTTCACATATATCCGGTATAAGGCACTCGTTGATATTGCACAGCGCCTCGTCCGAGTAGTCGGCACAATCATTTCGCCTGTCGCACAACAAGTCCGCACTGATGCAGGCTCCGTTCTTGCAGCGAAAATCATCGGCTCCATTACAGGCACGTGTGTGGGCACACAGTGTGGCAAACTCATCGGAACCATCGCCACAATCGGGCTTGCCATTGCACGTTTGATTCTTGAAGATACACATGCCATCCTGACATTGATGCATCTGCGAGCCGCCGGGACAGGCATGAGATGGATATGCTGACTCGCAGCCTTCGTATTCCTCATCTCCGCCCGGACAGTCCTCGTCGCCATCGCACACATAATGCGAATCGATGCAGAGACCTGTAAAGTTAGTAAAAGTGAATTAATAAGGAGATCAGATCTCATCTGGAGCTCTTCACAGCACACTCACCACTCGAGCAGAGGAAGGCGGGCGGTTGGCAATCGGGTATGTGAGCAATCCCACCACATTGTGGTCCCTCATCCTCGGCGCCTTGATCCCCATTGGCCGGACAATCCTGCTCGCCATCGCACACCCATTTCTGTGGTATACAACGACCCGAACTCTTGCACTGAAACAGATGAGCACGACACGATCGATTCGGACAATGTGGTCCCTCGTCCATGCCATCGGCACAATCGGTTTTACCATCACACTGCCAGCTGCTGGGTATACAACCGTTGTCACAGCTAAACTGATTCACCTCACAGCTCGGACGGCAGTTCAACTCATCGCTTCCATGCTCCCCAACGCCATCACTGCAGTCATCATCGCCATCACAACGCCAAGCGGCGGCAATGCATCGTTCATTGGCGCAACGGAACTGATTCGGGGCACAGGTTGGCGATGTGATATTTGCACAATCCAGTTCATCGGTGCCATCTGGACAATCGGGATCGCCATCACAACGCCAGCGCGGCATGATGCAGATGGTGCTATTGGCACAGTGCTCGAACAGGGTATCGCCCTGTTCACAGGTTCGCTGCTGGCATTGTTTCTCATCGCTGAAGTCACGACAATCACGCATATTATCGCACAGATATTTGCCAGGAATGCATTCGCCACTGCCGCAACGGAAGTGATCCGGTGGACACTTGCAGAGTGGCGGCGCCTCATCGCTACCATCGCCACACTGCTGCTGGCCATCGCATGTTTGCTCCTTGGCAATGCAACGATGATTCTGGCACATGAAGTGTGTGTCGGGGCATTTACGTAGCACACAAAAGATGGGATTCTCATCGGATCCGTCCAGGCAATGCGTGACATTATCGCACGTCAGCTCGAGGGGAATACACTCGCCGGAATGGCAATTGAATTGGGACTTGCCACAATTCGTGTTCACTGGCCTAATGCATCGACGTTGATCGTTTGCAAGAATACCCTGGGTGCAGTGGCAAGTGGCCTTTCCCTCCTTATTGAGGATACACACATCCTCGCAGAGCCCATTGAGGATCTTACATTGATTTGCATCACAATTGATGCGTGTATTCTGTACAGCTATAATGCCCATGGGACGTGCCACATGCTCGCGCAGAAAGACGACATCGGTGCCCGTGTATTTATTGGCACGCACCACGGCGTGCAGCACCCAATCGGTCCAGAACAAGAGATCCCCATAGACTGCCATGGCGAAGGCATGCTTGGGTGTGGTATGTGCCAGTACTACACGATTTGTACCATCATAATCGACACGCTCGATCTTATCCAGACGCGCATCGGCCCAGTAAAATTTCTGCGCCTCCAGATCGAAGGTCAGTGCATTGGGCATTTTAATATCGGTGTGTACAATGCTCTCCACACCGTAACCCGTCAAGTAGGCACGCTGTATGCTTGGCATACGCTCATTCCAATTGGTCCAATAGATCATGCCCAGACACGCCTCAACAGCAATTCCACGTGGTTTATCCTCATGCTGCAGCTTAAGTACGTTACGTACATGCTGCAAATTCTCTTCGCCCTGCTCCTGCAGATGCAACAGTTCCAGACTGCGTATGGCCGCATCATTATTCGATGTCCAGAAGAGTTGTTCATTGACCATATCATAGGCCAGACCCTCGACACGTTTCTGTTGCGTCAAAAGCACACGATGTCCACTGCCATTGAAGTGCACCTGATTGATGGTATTGAGCAGCACATCCGAATAGTAAACCAGTTGCTCCTCATAGTTGTAGCTAATGGCAATCACATTGCGCATCAATGTCACATTCGATATCAACTGAATGGGCCAGTTTTTGTTGGTATGATCCGTCATATGGATGCTCTCGATATTGCTACGATATGAGAATAACAGGAAGTTCTCATATGGTTCACAGGTAACGCCATCGGCGGCAAGGTTACTATGCGCACAGGCACAAACTACACTGGTTCCATTGAATAGACACAATTGTTCGCATCCTCCATTATTCTGGGCACAAGGATTGGTGCCATGCTGCACACGTTTAGAATAGATTTTCAAATCTCTTATGGCATCCTGTTCGGTTTCCAATATCAATTGGGATTGTGATAAATTCGCAAGGGGAGCCACTTTTATGGCACCCTCATTGTACTTATTCTCTGCCCAATAGAGATAATCACCGAGCTTGGCCAGTGCCGCCGGCTTATTGATTGTCCCGTTCAGCAGTAGCTCCCGCAAATTTCCATCGTAATCGACTCTCATGATCGCATCCGGATAGGTTTCACCCCAATAGACCTTTGTGGCATCCATATCAACAATCAGGCTGCTGACAACCCAATTGAGACGTGTCTGATTGACCAGTATAAACGGCTGACTGCCATCCAGACCGACGCGTCCGATGTGCTGCTGTGAGACATAGAAAAGTAATCCCTGCAGCGGATCCACAGCCAATACACTGGGTTTCTCCACATCCGAGACAACCACATAGCGATGGCTGCCATCCAGGCGCGCCACCTCAATGACATTCCGTTTTGTATCGCTCCAGTAGATGTTGCCCGCAATCCAATCGATGGCAATGCCACCCAACCAATCCTGTTGCTTATAACCAGCCAGATTGATGGCTTCCAATATGGTTTCACGATGTGTTCCATCACGTCGCACACGCGATATACTGCCCAGCTCATTGTCGCCCCAATAGAGCATATCTGTGGCGGCATGATACTCAATAAAGCTGGCCGAGCTGATGCGCGAGATGGGCACAAGTGCCTGAAAAGGAAGATCATAACATATTTATTTAATCTACTATATTTCATTGGCAATCACTTACCGGTTTGGGTTTCTGGAAGGGCTCGCTGGGATCGATCATCTCTACGCCTTGCATCACATCAAATGAATAGAATATAAACTCGGCACGTGGTATACAGCGTGTGGGATTATTGGGTTCCACATCGTAGCCCAGGGCGCAACGACAGACATGATCAGTTGCCGAAATTGCCAAGCAAAGATGCTCACAACCACCACGCAGTGGTCCAGCACACGTATTCGTGCCCGTCTGTGCATCCGCATAGAACATCTTCATGCTTTGTATGCTCTCTGCAAATATTAGAAATATATGAGAATATATATATTCATTTCTTCCTACTCCCCAATCCCTTCACCTACTTGTATTGACGCGCAGGAAGGACATATTCAGACACTGTTCCTTCTCGCAATGCATGATGGCGCTCTGAATGTTCTCGGGAAAGTATATGGTGCCATTGTAGATGGTCAGCGAACTGATTGATGTGATTTGGCTGGCCACAAGAACATCATGCGTCTCATTTTTGGATATATCATAGTAGGAAATTCCCGCATTATCGTAGGCATAATACAATCGCAGTGAATCGTAATCCATGGTCAGACTTTGCATGCTAACGTTCTGTTCGTGGATCACAAGTCGCCCCGAACCATCAAGATTCGATTGTTCCAGCTGCCACAGACCCGGATCTTGTGTTGAATGTATCCAATACATTTTGCCACTATAAAAGAGCAGAAAAATGCAATTAATAATTCGAAATTAAATGAAGTATACAATAATTACTTGCTCGGATCCAGGGCAATGCTGTCCACCCTATTGAGATTCTCATGGATGTGTGTAATATATTCGCCCTGCAGATTACTCGCCAATATGGTGCCAACGGTTTCACCCGAGGAGAAGTACATATGCTTGGCAATCCAATCTATGGCAAAGCCATAGGGTTTCTCAATGTTTGTATTGATAATGGGCTCGATGAGGCCGCTAGAAATGCCCGCACGTGAGATCTCATTTTGTTGTATGTCCGACCAGTAGATGTGACTGTCCTCCACCAGGTAATCGATGCGTTGTGGCGCCACAAGCTGCAAAAAGAAGCGAAGAAAAGTTGAAATTAATAAGGCTCCCTCTCTCTCACTCTCTGTTGAATACTCACCCTGGGCGATTGCCGTATGGTCGGTATGGTATGATGATTGGGCTGCTGCAAGTCAATGCCGCGAATCTCTTCGCCAATGACAAAGAGAAGCACCTGTTCGTTGGCCACACAATTGCGTTCGTTTTCCGGATCCAAGCGCATTACATGTGGACATTCGCATTTGTATGTACCTTGGCCACTCAGCAGGCAAAGATGCGAGCAGCCCCCATTGTTATCGCCACAAGGATTACGATCCCAGGGCTGGCGACTGGAATGTAGCACTTGTATGCCAAATGGCTGCGTCTGTGTGCGTTGCAGCACTTGCACATCGCTGCCATTCCACTTGTTGGCACGTATCACAGATGTTGTACGCCAATCTGTCCAGTAGACATAATTCTCAAAGACAGATATGGCAAAGGGATGGGAGAGTATCTCCTTGTTGCGCAACACCACATGATGCTCGGATCCATCGTATTTGGTGCTGCTAATCGAATCTGATTTGGCATCCACCCAATAGACACGCTTCTGTGTATAGTCCAGTGTGAGACCATTGGGCCAGCCGGCACTCAGTTGCCAACTGGTTGAGATCATGCGTCGACCCTCGCCGGACATGCTGCAGCGTTCAATGCGTGGCGCATTATCATCCCAATCGGTCCAGAAGAGCAAACCCTCGCGTGGATCCAGCGCAATGGCACGTGGACTTTCCATATTACCAGCGATTAGGGTACGTCTAAAGCTGCCATTCAATTTGGCCACCTCAATTTGATCCAGATTCGAATCGATCCAATATAAATTTCTTCCAATCCAGTCTACAGCCAAGCCCTCGGTTGTCGATAGACCAGAATGTACAACAGCCTCGACGTCACGTAAACTCTCCCCAACAAGTTGACCCCGATAGATCTTATCATCGATGACATCGGTCCAGTAAATCTCCACGCTAGACGCGTTATTATATAGAAAATCCAGAGCAATAATATTGCGCAATGAACTGTAGAAGCTGCTCGCCTCCAGCGTTTTCAGATTAATGCCACGTATATCCTGGCGATTGGTAAATATCGCATATGGTTCATCCGGTGCTGTGCTCTTGCAGGTAAACTTATCGTATGCCAAGTCGAAACCCTCCAGGCACTGGCAGCCATAGCCTTTGCCATTGGGTTCACAGACTTGGGAGCACGTATCCCAATGCTCGCAGGCATGTTGCATGCTGCAACGTTTGCCATTCGGTTGCAAGAACAAATGTGCTGGGCATGAGCAAATATAACCCTCGGGTGTATTGTGGCAATTGTGTGAGCACTCATGGCCCTGGTCGCATAGCTTGTCGGCGCAAAGGAAACCCTCATCTGTTGTATCCTCACAATCGTTATGGCCATCACAGAGTTGGCTGACAGTGATGCACTTGTTGCTGAAGCCACACAGTCGATCCGGATGCTCACAGATCACAGTCTCGTTGAGATCAAACTTGGTTTCATGCAGCTGTGTGCAGTTCACCTCGTCCGTCTTGTCGAAACAATGATTGATGCCATCACAGCGTAGAAATTCGGGAATACATTCAAAGGGAAAGGTACAGGCGAACTCAAAGGGTGCACACTCGCTTAGTTCCTTCCAGTGGGTTACAGGATGATTATCGCTCTTGGTTTCATTGCAATTGACCTCATCGCTGGCATCCAGGCAATCGTGGAAGCCATCGCACAGATGATGATCACCATAGCAGCCAATGGGCTGGCAATAACGCTCTCCAGGACCACATTCATGTTCGCAGGCAAGCTCATCCGCGTTGTTGCTGCAGGAGCATGAAAGAAATGAGGTTATTATTAGAAGGAATAGGAGAGTATATTGATCAGCTAGTTACCCGCAATTGTCCAGACCATCGCAGACTTCGGCAAATTGCCGACACTGTCCATTGCCGCAATCGAACTCGGCACACTTGTTGCCAAAGTACAAGTCCGATGACTCATCGGATACATCATCGGGTCCACAATCGATGACGCCATCGTTGACCCAACTGAGTTGTATGCAACGTCCGCTCTTCTCGCATGTGAACTCATTGCTATTGCATGTGATGTGATCACAATTCAAGTGATCCGATCCATCCTGGCAATAGGAAAGGGAACTGCAGAGCAGGGCACGTTGATAGCATCGATCGTTGCAGGCAAAGTGCAGCTTCTTGTCGCAGCTACGCAGATTACATGGATCTCCGGCAGCATTGCTCTCATCTGTGCCATCTTCACAGTCCTCGAAACCATCACAAAGATCCTTGCTATCGATGCACTGCTGTGTGCTGCGACATTGGAATCCCGATGTGCAATTGGAGCGTGTTGGCGTTGCCATCGTTGCCGGCTTCAATTGGGGTATGCAGTGGGTGCCGGTGCCATTGAGTGTGTAGCCATCGGGACAACGGCAAATGGCACCTTTAGGTGTATTCAGACACATGCCCGGACACTTGGACAGCGCACAGGCGCTGGGCTGCTGTGGCAGCGGTTGCGTGGCCACATCAAAGATACGCAAATCAATGGCATTCCCTGCCGGCTGCAAATGCACAGTGGAACTGAAGGTGTTTGTTTGATTTGTATGATGCACACGGAAGCGCCAAATGGTTGTGTTAATGTTGTCCACCCAATAGATGGCACTGTTGTGTTGGACAATGGATAACGGATTGAATTGATCCGATTTGAAGAGCAGTTCACGTCCAGTGCCATCGAGTTTCATGCGTTCGATGGTACGTAGCCGGAAATCACACCAATAGATGCGTTTCGTGCGTCTATCCACATCCAGACTGCGTGGCCAACGCATGCCCATGTCAGCTGAGGATTTGGCCAGCAGTTCCTTGTGTGTGCCATCCATCCAGGCACTGTAGATGCCCGCCTCGCAGGATTGAAATGACCATTGTGACCAGTAGAGCAGTCCCGTCGTGGGATCCACTTCCAGTGACCTGCAAAGAAGTATTTGCAATTAGTTAAAGTAATAGACAATCTTCACTACACTACTTACATGGCCTCACAGTCCAGATTAAAGGTGAGTACTTTACTCATATTCTGGAGCGGAGCAACATGCAGCTTGCGATAGCCTGTCCAGTAGAGATGCTCATTGATCCAGTCGTAGGCTATGGCCTGCACATGACTCCAACCGGTGGAGAGTGTACGCGATACGCTGCCATTTAGTGATTGTGATCTAATGCTGTACTTGGACTCCTCGTATTCGGACAAGAATGATGATTGTTCGTCACGTTCGGGTATCACATACAGTATACTCTTGCCCCGGACATTAACATCGATGGCCTTCGGTATGTTCACATTATGTATGGGCACCATTACATCGGGCAACTCACCCAGTTGCTCCAGCTGCTGCACCTGCTCCGTACCCAGGGGTACACCGGTGATGCGTACCAAACGTTTGTCGGCATACACCAGAAATTTATCGTGCGCGGCAAGCAAACAGGTTGTCTGATTGTGCAATTTATAGCCGGCCGTGCACAGGCATTTGGCACTTGCAAATCCTCGAATCCAGAGCGGGACACAAATCTGATTGCAATTGCCGTTGTTCTCACGGCATGGATGTGCCACCTCCGGTTGCTTTTGTCGATGGAAAATTCGAAAATTTGTGCCACGCGTCACATTCGCCAGCAGCATGCGTGATTTCAGCGTAAATTTGTCCATGGCAACGATGGCACGGTCTGTCCAGGGTGCCAAATAAATTGTGTTCTCGAATACCTCCAACGCTTGGATGGTCTTCAATGGCACCGGTGACTGCAAACAGAACGGAAATTGCGTTTAACACTCGTTGCAACAACAAACAGAAAACAGAAATAACAGAAACAATGCACAACAGACAAAGCCAAACAACGCTGGCCTCGTATTCCTATTTCTTTTTTTTTTTTTTTTTTTTTTTTGGGTACTGTGTAAAAAATTTACTGTTTATAGGTCATCAAGATACGCGGTTTTAAGCTGTAGCCCCCAGAGAGAGGAGAGAGAGCAGCCCGTTAAGCTGAACACTAGTTTATACTTTTTTTTAGCGGATTTGCTAAAGCATTTTATAGCAGTTTCGATTGGATTTTACAATAATTATAGCACGCTTTGGGGATAAGTGTAAAGCTTGTATGGAATTTAAGGCAATTTGGTTTCGAAAATGAAACGAAATTAGAGTTATAATATGGTTTTAAACACGTGCAGTGCAGTTTAATATGCTGAGATACTTTTTGAGCGCGTATTTAGTTCTTTCACTGTAAGTATTTCTTAAATAACTTTTATATTTATTATACGATTACTAGGAAACTTTCAGAAATTATTTGCATGTTAAAAAATATTGTACATAGCAAATATAAACCTATAACATTCAAAATTCTAATAGTTAATGCATTTTTATGTTCGATTTGTCGTGTTTTAAAACCAATATTAACTAGGTTTAGCTCAATTTACCATAGAGTTATTATAATTTATGACTTGTAAGGTATTTATAATAATAACATCTGTAGTACTAAGTGCTAATGATATGCCACCTTTTACACTACTCTATATCATCAATTTTAAAGTATTTTAAGTTAAACTCTCTCTTCATAAACCTCAATTTATCTAATTTTGTGATTTGCTCACTCCCTCTAATCTTTCCTCCTCGTTCATCTTCCACAACAACTCACATTCGGCGTCTTCTTTAGCGTCCAACGTTGCTTGCCATTGTAGTCGACACGCTCAATGACATCCTTGTAGACATCAATCCAGTAGACATGTTCGTTGGCCAAATCCAATGTGATGCCGCTCGGATGATAAATGTTCGTCTTGACGAGCGCAGTACGATTGCTGCCATCGAGTAGGGCACGTGACAGGCTGGGCGACCAGTCTGTGTAGAAGAGATAACCCTTGGTGGGATCCAGAACCAATGACGACGGATGCTCCACCTGATGCAATATAAGGCGGCAATAGTTGACCGCATTGGTGCACAGATAGACCAGGCCATCGTCCTCGTTCAGGAAATACCAATTGCCCGATAGCCAGTCCAGGCGTAGTTCACTGAAAACTGCAAAGGAAAAACGAAAACTCGAAACAATGAAGAATTTATGGCATCGTGTCCAGCGCCATGAACTCACATTGTTGTGGTGCAATAAATCCGGATATGGGCAGCGTCCAATTGACATTGACATCATCGATGCGCTGGCAGAGCATGATCATTCCCGAACCGATCACCTGCAGGGTGCAGAGTGTACGATTGCGATGCCACACCTCGAAGGCGAATACGAAATGCGATGTGCTATCTGTCGATACCCACGCGTTCCCCTGCCTGCTGGAGTCATTGGCAGCAGCTGAGATATTCAGGCGACGTATATCGCCTGCCGTGATAAGCGTCAGCGTTGCCGGCTCCGTGGGTGGAACTGAAATGTGTTAAAGACCAAGATTGAGTGATAATCAGGCTGCATATCTCATCCACTTACCATTGATGGCCAGACAATGCTTGCCCTGCTTGGTGTAGCCGGAGACACAGGCACATTCGTAGGAGCCGGGCGTATTGCGGCACTGCTGATCACAGGTGCCCGGCACACTGCACTCATCATAGTCCACACAACGTGTGGCATTCACACTCTCAGGCACTTGACCGGCAGCACAATAGCAGCGTGCACCCTGTGGCGTCAACTTGCAGTTGTAGCTGCAGTTCAGAGCCGCACAGGCGGCGTTCTGCTTATCTGTGGAGAGCATAGTTTAAAAGAAAAGAAAAAACAGGGATAGCATGATGACTTGGTAAAACTTACCACATTGCAGCTCATCGTTATCACAATCCCAGTTGCCGTCACAGAAGCGCGATAATTCCAGGCAGGCGCCATTCTGGCATTCGCCCTCGAAATCGCGACACTTGGGCACAACGGCATCGTGACCTGCACAGGGTGGGTTGGGTTAGTTTAACAGAGATTTAGATTGAGCATTGCATACTTTGGGGCTACTTACAGTTACTCTCATCGGATGTATCGCCCGCACCGCAATCGTATTCGCCATCGCATAGCCAGGCCATGGGAATGCATTTCAAGCTCTTGCCACAATGAAATTGCCCCTCGTTGCATTTGGTTGACTTGGCTGCAAACACACAAACACACACAACAATAATAACAACAACAACAACAACAATAATAACAATAACAATAACGTAAATGAAGATTTATGAACGGTTTGTTAGCGGTTTTCTTGTTGGTTTACGGTTTGTTGCTTTCGTTTCGGGATTCGAATTCAGAATTCACCACTGTGCACTGGCTCTTCCTCCTCCCAAATCACTGAATTATTTTCGGATGAAAATTCAAAATAAGTAAGCGACAAGCTAAGTCTCTCTGTCTCTCTCTCTCTCTCTCTGTGTGTAGGGGCTAGAGGGTGCCCGGGTAAGTTCTATTTTGTGGCTTGATAAAGTTTCAAGTGCACTTTAGCTTAAATTTCAAGATTATTTGCACTTGCTAAAAGCTGTTAAATTGTTAAATAATTGTTTTCGAATACAAATAAGACATAAGCGAGTGTAAGATCTATTGTTTTTGTTTATTCGCATGGATGAAAATGCTTTGGAAATATACTTGCAGTAAATACCTCAACTAACCGCAACTATGTGTTATTATATATTTAATAGAAATGCTATTAAATCTTGTGGGGATGGCAGCTTAAAATAAGCCACATATTATTAGATTTATCATAATTAAGTAAGAGAGATTTTACAGCTTACTTATGCGCATACTACAGAACCTACGTCATTTAAAATAATAAAATATATATAAATTGTAGCTTTAATTTATAATAAAACAAATTTCGAGAACGATGTGCATTTACTATACTATAAAAATTGTATGCGATTTATTGGGTGTACAAAATAACATTTTTTTAATTTCCAAAACTTTTAAACACAGTTGAATTGTTTTTAAAGGGATTACAATTTTTTTACACATTCAAACTACGTTTTTCTCACTGCAACTCCAACCTCTATATAGTTTAAACTTTGAACTATAAAAAAATATACCAGATTTTGTAATATGATACCCCAAAATACAAGTGTGACTTTTACAGCACATTTTCAACTCATTTTGTTTCATTGTGGCGCAAATATTAAAAAAATGCAAATTGTCACGGTGGAATATTTTGAAAAAACAGAAAAAAAGCGAGGGCGAATGGGGAAGAGAAGAGGGAGATAGAGAGAGAATTCAAATAACGCGCAGTTGCCGGGATGGTTGTCCAAATCAAAGGCAGCGACAACAACAACGACAACGACAACAACAGCAACAACGAGGGCACGCGAGGCTATAACCATAAAAGCCACGTTGGCGACACATGGGACGTCCGAAAAGAATGTTCTCTCTGGCTGCCAAGAGGTTAAACTCCAGAGACGGAGCAAGAGCGAGAGCCATCCGCTGTCGCAACCGCGTGCCAATTTGCATGACTCCAGGACGGGGTAGGCGGGGGTAAACGGGGGGTTTCTATTGTTTTTTGTTGCCCAACTGGTGTGCAGAAGCCGTGATGTTGGGGGGGAGGGGGGTGGTCGGTTGTGGGGTAGCCGTAATGCTTAATAAGCCCAAGGGCATGCAGATGCTTTGTATAAATTTTAAATTCACATTTTATGTGATACGACAATGGGGTGGCAAAAATAAAAAAAAAAGAAAAACCGAAAAAAAATAAAATACCCATCACAAAAAGCAGGGAGTTGGAGGTCTTTGACACGTTGTCCAGTTGTTTAATCAACTTGACCAATTCAAAATACTCTGAAATTATGTCATAAAGCAATTGTTAAGCATTTTTATGGCAACTCTCCTCGAGGGATTTCAAATTATTGGGAAATGTGAAGGTCTTTAAAGCCGACTTAATGTAGGTAAATGAAGAAAGAGAGAGGGAGAGGAAGAGGAGAGTCTGTCATAAAAAAATTACAGTGGGATTACGTATTGCAATATTTAAGGACATTGGGTTTATAGAAATGAGAAGAGAGGAGCGGAATAAAAAGAAGTAACAAGGGACCGGCAAATAAAATTAGAGATAGGTTGGAACTTGACGATTAAACTTAGTAATTTATTTTATTCATAAGATCTTAACTTTAGGGTCTCTTCAAAAAAAATTTAAAGTCCCCTTAATACTGTAGGCATTACATTGTAACACATTGCGGAAAAGGGAGCGAAGAAAATGTGAAATAAACTTTACTAACACCAAATTTGTTAGCTCTAGCTTTAATAGTCTCTGAGATCTAGGTGCTCTATCCTAAAATATGTTTACAAAATTCAGAATATTAAACCATGCATTCAATAAAACTTATTTATTTCTCTTATAGTCTCTGAGATCTAGATGCTCTATCCTAAAATATGTATAGAAAATTCAAAATATTTATTAAAAACATTTTTCTTTATTATATTTTTGTTTTATCATCTTTCAAATAGATTAGATAATGCAAATAGATTAAAATTCTACATTTCTAATGATTTATCAGCTCTCACATTTTGTTATTCATGCTCAACTAAAGTTTCAACCATAAAAGAAAGAATTTTGACGTAAGATATGGTCAATTAGTCGATTTGTGCCATTCGAATTTTTAGTTTCCATTGGTTGTGGAACATTTTTAAGCGCAATTTGATGACACTACGAGAGAGCGAGGAGATGATAATGGTCGTTAGTTTTGTCGACATTTTGCGAAAGTTGTGTGAAAAACTGAACATAAATTTAATGAAATTTATTTCGAGTCGAAAAGTTTTCAACAAGGCAGGCAGTTTAAATGCGATATATCAAGAGTGACTATATAAAAACGCATATGAGTGTGGCACTGTGTGTGTGTGTGTGTGTGTGAGCGAGTGTGTGTGTGCAGCTGCAGTCAGTGAGCTTTAATTGAAATTGCGTAGATGGCAAGAATAAAAGAGCGAGGGGGAGGGGGGAAAGGGGGTACTGCAAGGGGGCGCGAGTTTGGCAAATGTAGATGACAACGCGAATGCGGACACACAGAGTGTGGCAGCCACATTTATTATAATCTGTTGCATTAATATTTGCCGACAATTTGTCGTCAGAGTTGCCGCTTGTTGTCTCTTGTGTTGTCTCTCAGTGCGCATTGTTGTTGTTGTTGTTGCTGTTGCTGCTGGTGTTGTCACCATAAAAATGCTATAATACAAAATGAAATTAAAAATGCCAACAGAGGAGAGAGGGAGGGGGAGAGAGGGGCAGAGAGAGTGAGGCAGAGACAGTCCAAGCTTGCAACGGCCGGCGCGTCCAATGCATTGGCCCCCGAAGCAATTGCCAATTGCAGTTAAATAAGGATATTTCAGTTGGTTGATGAAGTATGTAACATCTGAAGTTATAAGAAACTATTGAAGGACTATGAATTCTGAGATATGTTATCTGTATTAGAGTTTTTATAAGCTGATCTCAGACATATAAATGGATTATTATGGGTACTACCACTGTTCAATATACTATATTTAATATTAATATAAATAATTTGTATACTAATATAAATGCTTTCCCAAGATATTTTAAAAATTGTCAGTGAATATTATTGAGGTTTTTAAAACTATATTAAAATATTCATCAAATTTGCATAAATACAATGTTAATTTTTTTTTGAAGGATATAATATATAGAATATATGACATATCACATAAAAAATGGGTTATACTAGTCCAAATTAAAAGAAATTTAAATTAGAATTGACTAACATATTCAACCGAGTTTTACATGACACATTTTTATTTTCTGGCAAAAATTATTAGAAATATTTAGAAATATACATATTATAATATATATAACGAGGGCGTTTGATAAGTCCGTGACTTTTGTATTTGCCGCGCACCTGCCTAAATACAACACTGCTCCGCAGCAGTTATCGATTAACAGCGACTGTAAAATTTAGAAAGCTGCGTTTTTGGTTTGCGTTTTATAGGCATGAAAGCAGACGATCTCGTGAATTTTAACGAAAATGGAAAAAGTGAATTTCGTGTGCTAATTAAGCATTATTTTTGCGTAAAAATCCATCACCGAAACCAAGGAAAGACTTGATAAATATTATGGGGACTCTGCACCATCAATTTCAATGGTTAAGAAATGGTTTACTGAGTTCCGTTGTGGTCGTACCAGTACAAGTGATGCCGAACGTTCAGGTCGCCCAAAAGAGGTCGTCATGCCAGAAATCGTCGACAAAATCCATGGAATGATATTGGATGATCGGAGAATGAAAGTGCGTAGGTAGCTGAGGCTGTAGGCACTCAACTGAACGGGTACATCACATTTTACATGAATATTTGGACATGAAAAAGCTTCCGCGCGATGGGTGCCGCGATTGCTCACACACGACCATAAGCGCAACCGTGTGACCATTTCAAAGGAGTGTTTGGCGATGTTCAACCGCAATCCAAACGAATTTTTGCGCCGTTTCGTTACCGTAGACGAAACATGGATCCACCACACCACACCAGAGACCAAAGAACAACAAGACAGTGGGTTTCTCCGGGTGAACGTGCACCAAAGAAGGCCAAGGTGGGTCTGTCGGCCAACAAGGTCATGGCCACAGTTTTTGGGATGCACAAGGTATCATTCACATCGATTACCTTGAAAAGGGTAAAACGATCACCGGCGAATATTATTCAGAGCTTTGGACAGATTCGATATTGATTTGAAGCAGAAACGACCGCATTTGGCGAAAAAAAGTGCTGTTCCATCAGGACAATGCACGGGTGCACACGTGTGTAGTCAGCATGGCAAAATTTCATAAATTGGGCTACGAACTGCTACCCCATCCAGCATATTCTCCAGATTTAGCCCCGTGACTATTTTTGTTTCCAAACATGAAGAAATGGCTCGGTGGTAAGAGATTCGGGTCAAATGAAGAGGTCATCACAGAAACAAACGACTATTTTGAGGGCCTTGAGAAAACCTATTATTTGGAAGGAATAAAAAAATTGGAAAAACGCTGGACTAAATGTATAGAGCTAAAAGGAGATTATGTTGAGAAATAAAACGCTTCTTTGACGAAAAAAATATATTTTATTCAAAAAGTCACGGACTTATCAAACGACCCTCGTATATTAATATATTATAGAAAATTATTGCTAATATTTTCATAGGCGATATAACTCATATTTAACAATGTGTATAGATTTGTATATCCTAAAACACTGCTATTACTAGTGGAAAATTTAAAAAAAAATAGATCTATTATCAGCTTTCATATTAAATCACTTCTAATACTAGAGTAAATTTTAAAAGAAACAACTGTATAGAACTGTGTCCAAGTTTTCATAAAATTGCCGTACAAGTTAGTGTATTCACACTTCGTTCAGACCTAGTTAGACAATCTTTATTGTTGCTGTCTGTTGCTGTTCATTGTTGTCAACGTTGCCATTTCTCAGTTCTCAGTTCGTTGTTGTTGTTGTTCGTCTTTTTATCGGCTTGCTGTGGGAATGTCTACACATTAATTTAGTCAGCTGAAGTGGCCGCCCGGCAGTGATGTCTACGGATGTCAACTTAAAGCTGCAACTGCCGCATGCAACTGCTGCATGCAACAAATGCGTGTGCAAATGCGAATGCAAATGCAATGTGGAGGAGTTCAGGGTTAAAATGCAATCCCGAGCGGAAATTTGTACTGGCCACAAGGGGGAGAGGCGACACACACGGCGCGGGGGGGACGTAACTGGCGCTAAGTGCAGCAGGCAGCAGGCAGGCGACCGTGCTGCATGCAACATGCAGCAACATGGGCCACTAATTGCATTTGGTGTTTTTGGTAAGGGCTTTTACGCATTTTGTGGCGCGTTGACCAGCACCTGTCATTAGGCGCAGTCAGCCAAAAACGTTTACGGCCAAACAGTCAAACCAATAATATCGCAATCAACGTCCAAACTGATCCAGACCTGCGTCTGGCCCACAGGGGGAATACATTTGCAATACTTACCACATTCGCTGGTCTCATCGGATCCATCTGTGCAGTCCGGCTTCGAATCACATTTCCAGCGCATTGGTATGCAAAAGCCATCATTGCATGTGAAATACGAGGCTGGGCAGGGACCTGAAATCGACCAGAAGATGAAAATGTTATCGTCAACTTCTTGAATGCGTTGGTAATATTAAAATCGATGTCACATGGTGTGGACAAAAAAATGAAAATTAAAAAAATCGAATAAAATGTAAGGAGTAAAATATGTATCTTTTATGTAAAATTGTAACTTTTTTTTTTTATCAACGCACATTTAATGGGGCGTAAGGTAAAGTATACAATATTTTGCAATATATTAGATATCATATTTCCATTCCAACTGCAGGAGGAAATCAAATGTTCTTGAACCGAAAGAAATGTTATTTTCCTTTACAATTCACTGAGTTTTAATAAGCTGGGAATAATAAAAAGAGGCGTGGAAATATACATATATTCTTAAACAGAATCACAGCCGAGTTCATTGGGACCTGCTTGCCTGTTTTAATAAACAGATCTCAGCTATTATAAGACCTACGGACATCAAACTTGGCATGAGGATTTCTCTATACCATAAGCTTCTAAATATTATTTCAAATTTGGACTGCCACGTGCAAAGCCCAAGCAAATCAAAAATTTACTTTTTTTAGACAAAGTTTTAAAGTCTTAACATTTTGCTTTTGTATACACGTAGATATATGGTATATGCATATATCTAACAAATTTCAAAGCGTTCACACCTTTAATACAAAAGTTATTCAATTAAAATTCCACAGTGTTCTGAGATGTCGCTGTAATCTTTCATAATTATAAATATTAAATTTAATATTTTATCCAAGGTACATATGTATATGTGAACTGCTTGATAGATGCTTATGACATTCATTGAAATAAATATAAATTATATTGATAACTAAATAATTTCTTTCTAGCTCTTGAAAAGCACTTAAACCCGAACATAAGTCTCAACTCAGTGCTTCCTTCTTCTCTGAGATAAATGTAAAACTATGCGATGAAAGTTAAGCCTGGCCATGCCGCCATAGCACAGTCGCATATTATATTTATAGAAAATAAGTCGATAAATTGATTTTTATTGTTATTGTTATTCATCTCAGTGGTAAAAAGCATAATTTGAATTCAAATAAATTTAATTTTGGCCATAAATAAAACGCAAGTTGGCAATTGGAACCTGGGGGGGGGGGGGGCTAGCCTACTACGTACGTGTAGCCAGGTATGTGCTTGATTCTCCACAAATATTTATCACCTTGGCCATTCGTGCTTGCCATTCGATGATTAAGTTCGAGACAAACATATAGACAGGGTGTTAGAGATACAAATGTATCTTTGAGAAACGAAAATCATGTTTATGCAGTTGCCAGTTGCCGGTTGTGTGTGTGTGTGTGTGTGTCGCTTGTTGTACGTGCTCACAATTAAAATTAACATAAAGAAGAGCAGCAGCAGGCAGAGCCAGTGAGACCAGAGAACTTATCGAGTTACTGTGTGGCAGCAACTGCTGCTGCTGCTGCTGCTGCTGCTGCTGTTGGCAACGTGCGTGCACGTGACTTTGGAACATTGCATCATTAGTTTGGGGCACACAGTCTGTGGCAAACAATAAAAACTAATTTAAATTTGCTTAACGCATAAATAAAAGGTGTCAAAATGTTGTTGCGGGCTTTCTGATAACTTTTGTGCCTCCGATAAGCCGCTGCCGCCGCAGTTGCTGCCGTTGCAACTGTGCCTACTGAGCCAGGCCAACAAACTTTGGCTAAGCCAAACAAAGGCAAACAACCAAACAAGTGTTGACACAGCCGCCGTGCAGCATGAGCAGCATGGAATAGAGGGGATAGAGCCAGCCCATATAAGCCCATGGTGGCGGTTACCCAAGCAACATATCGTTTTCAGCATGTCGTACAAGTGCCACACACTCTACTGCGCCCTGATCCTACTCGGCTGCTTGGCTTGCTTCCCGGCAAGCGGCCAGGCGAGCGAGCAGGCGAGGAGAACACTGCAACCATTGCCGCTGGCACAGCTGCGTCAGAGCAAGGAGCAACGTTTTCCACCCGAGCTGAAGCCACTGGACGAAGAGGATATCAATGCATTCATTGAAGGCAAAGACGACGAACACGACGATTTGGAGGATGAGGAGGTAAATGATAACGACTTGGCGGCATTGAATGAAAACGATGACGATGATCTTGAGTTGGCCGATGATGGTAGTCTAGCAGAGATCAACAGGCTCATTGCCAAATTGGAGGCCATGGAACGTCAGGATCTGCAGCAGCAGGGACGTGCCAGCAGCGGCATCGATGCACGTGCAGCCCCACGTCGCAATAGGAAAAGATGCGGTGCCAATAAACGCAATGGTAGACGTGGCCAGGCCAAGAGACGTAACGGGCAGAGGAAACGCAATGGCCAGAAGGCAGGTAACCGGCAGGGTAACCGTGTGAAGCGGGTTCAGCGTCCTTAAGATGGAATAGCAACCCCAACACGTGACTCATCTATAGTTCATAATTTTCTTTGTCGATCGAAAAAAATAATAATAAAATGTAAACCAAAGAAATCTTAAACAACAACAAAGTCTATCAATTTAAACATATTTTAACCAAGATTATTCAAGAAATACTGAATAGAGCACTAAAAAATTGGATTTTCACTATTTAAATATACCAAATTATCATATTTATTTAACCAAACTTCTTAGAAAAATTTTGGACAGTTTAAAATACTTAATTTACTTACTTTACTAATTTATTTGTAACTGTAGTGAAAATATGTATATGGATTTAGAAAATTCAATGGAATGATTTTTCATATCATCATGGAATTATATATAATTTTGGTACATTTAAAGAGTTTTTACTTAATGATTTACTCCTTTAAGATTTAATAATTTACAAAATTAAAGAAAACCAAAAAAATATTCAAAGGAAACAATAATATTCCACTTTCTTTTAAGTATAGTGAAAATATGATCACATACCTGCAGCAGAAAATAGTTGTATCAATAAAATAAAGCTGTAAATAGCTATACACAAATTTGCCATATTTATTGTACAATTACATATGGCAAAACCTATATAATATCCAAAAATAGAACACCCAATAATATTGACTTTGCAACACGAAATTGCAAATTAAATTTCGCATTTAACACGATTTATGGCGAACAACTGAATAATTATTGTTTGTTGTAACGGAATAATATCACCGCAATATGACCGAACGACCGACCTACTGTGTGTGCATGCAATTTTCGTGCGCACTGTGTGTGCTTGCTACGTTTTTTTTTTTTTTTTTTTTTTTTGTAGCACACTTTTTGGCGCAATAGTTACGCATGCACGTCCAATAGGTGGCGCTTTTGTTTTCGTATTGTTATTAACGCACGCGTTAAGTTTTATGACTGCACTTTGTTGTGCAGTGTGTGTGTGTGTGTGTGTGTGTGTGTGTGTGTGTGTGTGAATGCGCCACCAGGTAGCCCAGCAAGAAACAACAAACAGCAACAAAAAACTGACCTCATAAATTCAGCGCTTTTGTCTGCAATGCGTGGTTATTGTTGCCACCCTGTATCGGTATATATGTACGATATATATAGCCCCCATACAATTTATGTGCATACTCAGTGAACTCGACTCGGGCTGACAGTTAAAATTAGTTTTACGCCATTTCGATTTAGTTTTCTTTATTTCGCAAACGAAGAAAAGGTCAACTTGCTGGAAATATTAACAAACATTTTGGCCACATTAGGCATGACTTTTGTAATTCTCAGGAATTGTATGTAGTACTCTCCCACTCTTTTTCTCTCTCTGCTCCTCGACATTATCCGGTTCACTCCACAAAAGTCAAATGCGCCTTTTGTGTCCTGAATACTTAAACTGCTTCAGTTGTACCCCACGCCGCATCCCCAGCCTGTTCCTGGCCTTGCGATCTGCACTCAATTTCAGTTTATTTTACTTTCAGCTCATCTTTCGCAATGGCTGCCCATTGAGTTCGTTTACCTGACAGTAGGTCCTTATGGCATACCTTGAGTGGGAGATGTTCTCTAAAGTAATTTCGCTGATATTTTGACAGGCTTAGAAATTATCATAGAATTATAATATTTAAAAAAGGAAAAAAGCAGAATATTTGTATATTTTACTCTCTTAATCAACTTTTTAAAATTCAATAGTATAATATAATTAATAATATTAATATATCAATAGTTTTCTGAGAGAAATCTGAGATTTAGATATTTATAAAATAAGAAATGCTGAAATTGAAAAAATTATAATGATTTCTTTCATATTTATATATGTTTTATAAATTTAATCATCTTGTGTTCAAATATCGCTATATAAAAAGTATCGATCAATCAGAAATTGAGATCAGCTATTTCTACAAGAAGATATGTTAATATCGCTCTGTTTCCTTAAAAACCTCCAGTTTTTTTTGTATAGAAATCAATATATCAATATCAATTTGATTTTTTATAATCATTAGAAAAATTAAATACGGCGCAATAAAATCAAGTCAAATGAAAAAAAATCTGCGAATCATGAACTAAATAAAAACTAACAGTATTTCTTACGAATTCTTGGCGAAACTGTAGCGGGGAACACATAAACTTGTCATTGTTTGCTTTCTACCTGTAGCCAATTTTCAACTGTCGTGTGTCTCCTGTCTGTACCACCCTCCCTACCTCCCTCTCTCCCTCTATCCATCTGTCTGTTTGTCTGTCTGTTCGTCTGCTGTTGGCATTTGGTCAGCATTGTGGGTGCCCATGCTGGCCGGTCGGCAGCTTCTCGGAGACACACACACATACGTACAGCTGGATCCCGCATGGTGGCAGCGTGCTGCAATGTGGTGTCTGTCTGTCCTGGTCCAGTCATGTCGTCTGCCGCTGCTGCTGCTGCCCGCACTGTCAGTGACATTTGCCAAATCAAATAGAAATTTTAATTGACTCTTGCTGCTGCTACGTGCCATGGCGAGTGTGTGTGCCTCGTGTGTGTGTGTGTGTGTAGCTGTGTGTGTGTGTTTGTGCGCCATTTTAATTTGATACGCTTTTGCTCTGCGCTGTCACATTGTCGCCAAGTGTTTTCCCGTATGCGACATCCCATTACTTGTTATATTCACTGTACTCTATACTTTTTCTCGCTCGCTCTCTCTATCTGCTTTTTTTGTTGTACTTTTATTTGGTGTGGCACGCTTTGATACAACTTTCGCACGAGTCAGGAGGCACAAACAAAGTTTTGGTCTAAGCTGCGCTACGCTTGTTTTCCATTCCAAAGCGGGTTAAGCGCCTTTGGGGGCTGACTCTACGCTATCCGCTACGCGCATTTGCATCATCGTGCAGTGTGTGTATGAGTGTGTGTGTATGCGTGTGATGTGTGAATTATGTGGGTACACGGAAGCCGTCGGATTCGAAAACCAAAACCCCAGAACTCTCTCTGCAGTTTTGGTTCGTCTCGCACAACTCTGTTTGTTGTTTGTCAACAACTTGGCACGTTTTTTGGGTCAAAAAGATGCGCCAGTGTGTGACTTGCCTTCTCGCTCTCTCTCTCTACTTCTCTCCCTCCCTCTCCCTGCACTTTTTAACATAGTTTTTCACTTAATTAGCGCGCTGAGTGACGCGTTGACAGTTAACGTTACGTGCGCCTGCAGCATATGCAACACTTTTTTTCTTCTTTTTTTTTTGCTGCACTCTGGCCGCAAATTTGCTGCGTGTCAGTTGTGATTTGCACAGTGCTGGGGAAAAAGCATGCCACCACAGCTATGCAATCCTATGTAATCCCACTGTAGAGTTTGCTCTTTAATCTTTTAACATACTCATTGCAAGTTGAATCGACTTGCTGCGACGATTAAAACGATGGTGCAACAGTTATCTGACTTTAGCGCCCCAATTTGCAGCAAGATCGTGTTGCTGTTGTTGTTGCAGCACTTTAATGACCCACTGCTCGGAAAATTCGCACACCATTTCCCACAGCAACAACAACAACAACAAAAGGAAAAGGAACAAGAACAGGAACAACGGCAGCATTTTACGAGCTGCTTTTAATGAGCGACGTTAAAATCGAAACGATAAACGTCCGCAAGGAATGTTTATACGCAAAAAGCTTCGGTCTGCTGCACTGGAAATGATAGCCAAACCGCCAGCCAACAGGCCAACACCCAACATCAGGGGCCACAAAAATTCCTTAACCAACACGGACAGCCTGCAGAGCAGCGGCAACACATGCGAATTTCTCGCTTGAAATTTATTTCATCGCATTCTCCTGTCAGCAGCAGCAGCAGCAGCAGCCCAAGCTCGACCGACAGCCACAACAACAACAACAACAACAACAACAACAATAAGCCAAAAAATTCGAATCCCCTATAAGGTGACCAGAAATGGTGTTCATGACAAGTCGTGCAGATTTCCGTTTCCTGTGGCCATTGCAACACACACACACAGCATAAGCCATTGCAATGGCAGAGCGCATTGTACCCGAATCCGAATTGTACCTGTACCTGGTACAATCTGCTCAATTGCTCGCATTTCAAGCTGTACCTGAAGTGCAAACAAGCTTCAATTGGCTCTTGTTCAATTGGAATCAATTGGCATTTATATAGTGCATTACTTATGTGTGTTTTTTAAACTATTCTCTATTGCAATACATTTTGTACATGTTAATTGTACTTATTTTTACATAATCCATTCTATACTTCTCTTAAACCAAATTTCCTCATTTTTATCTTTACTATTCTCATTGATATTTTAAAAAGTATTATCATTAACATGTGCATTAATACTCGTATATTTATTATCAATATTATTCTTATTTTTACTTCCATTATTATTTCCATTGCATAAAATTACATTACTTTTTATATTTTCGTGCTCAAATAAGTTAATTATTACTATTGATTTTATTATTATTATAGTTCAATTTCAGATTTTGTAATTCTTTTTTTTTGATTATCTGTATTATTATTATTGTGATTCTTGATAAGTTATTATTTATTTTTGTGTTAGCATAGCTTTTTCCTTTTTTATTATTATAATTATTGTTCAATTTCAGAATCTATATTTAAATCTAAATCTATATTTGATTTATTTGTATTATTGTTATTATTGTGATTCTAGATAAGTTATTATTTACTTTTAAGATTCTTAATTACTTTGTTTTATTTTATAATTCTTACAATTATCATGATTATTTATTTGTTATTAATTTCTTTAATTACTCATCTCTCTATAATATTTCATACTTTTCTTTGCATCCCAACGCATACACCCAATTGCAAATGACAGCTATGCACAGGGTATAACGACAGCTGCCTTAACCGCGCGAACAAATATGGCGACTTCCGGTGGCGCTTTTAACTTCCTTGCACTGTGGCTGCAATATTCATTTACATCGACGGACATCATTTGCTCTGCTCTCCTTCTACACTTCCGACAGGCGACGAACCTCCCCCCACTGTGGTCGCTCTCTCTCTCTCTTGTTGCACTCTTCGATCCGTCTCGTTGCAGTTACTCACATACACACACACACACACACACACTGACGTATATATAATTTAATGCACTGATGTGAGCATAATGAGCGTGATTGACATAAATGTGCTTTAAATGCACACGGGACGCGGCATTTTCCTCTGACAGACAGGCGTCCAGTCAGAAACGTATACGACACGTATGCCCAACGGAACCAGAGGCAGGATACGATAGAAAGTAGTTTGTGGTAGTAGCTGTAGTTGGCCGGCATTTTGCCAGTTTGCCATGTTCGCCAGCATCGTCGCAGTCTCTGTGTGTGTGTGTGCCTCTGGTTGCCGTTTGGTTTGTAGTCTGGCCGTATGTTTTGTGTGCTTTAATCGAGTTTATTACATGGCTCTAGGCAGGGGGGCGGGCAGGGGACAGGCAAATCACTTTAAAACTCTTGCCACAAAAGTTACAACGCTTTTTGTTTATTAATTTTAATTGTTTTAATAAACAACAAGAACAGCAGCAGCAGCAGCAGCAGCAGCAGCTGAAACCGGCACAAACAAAGTTGTTAAATGTTTTCTAGCATTTTTTTATTTCTACCCGGAGATGACTGTGGCAGGAAGGGAGAAGGGAAGGGAGAGTCAAATGTAGCAAAAATATTTCACTCTACCCGGACATATTTGAGTGAGTTCAGTCTGTATGAAACACAGACAGAGAGAACAGACAGACAGACAGACAGTTTGGTTCGCTTGAATTCCCTTTTCCGCACTCAAATGAATTCTTTTTTTTTTTTTACACATTTTTGTGGAAATATTTCACATAATTACATTAACTGATAAAGCGTACAAATTAGATCCTTAACAGTAGTTAAATAAATACGGAATAACTTAATTGAAGTGTGGGAAAACTCATAACATAAAGCACTGCAGAAAAGAGAACTTGAGAGCATAATTAGAAGGTAAATTAATATAAATAAAAGTATTTTTTAAAGCTCGATTTTTAGCGGTTAATGGAGGCCCAAAAGTGTTTGGTTAAATTCTCAAAGACTTAAGATATCTACGAGTATAGTCACCAAATTTAGTAGCTCTAGCTATTCTAGACTCTCAATTCTAGACAATAATATAGACGGACAGACAAGGCTACATCAAGAAACCCAAATAAATAAGATATAATATAGGAAAAAAAACTTTTCCATGTACCTAAACCTTAACTTACTTTATCTCATTTTATGGCAACTAATATTACAAACCAAAGTGCTATAAAAGCACACAAAATTAAATCCAATTTGTATAAGGCGCATAACCTACTATACTATGATAACACAGTAAAAAAAACCTTCCCCAACAGGAAGTAAAAAAACTCTCAATTTCAGACCTCAAACCAACCTCTAACAACAACATTTTACACCTATAATTTTCCATTTGTATGCAATGAATGGGTCGCCCATGCTCAGGCTAATAATCAAAAATATCATCGTTTTATAGTTTTACAATTGGCTATAATAGTTAAGAACCAGCATAACCCATCAAAATATTATATTACATTCTCGTATATTTTTATGCTATTTTGCGAAACTTTTTGTTGCCATTTAGTTTGCTACAAAAACACATACACACACACACATACGCACACACACGCAGTCGGTGCTCAAAATTGAGATGTTGTTTTGTGCCTTGGATGGGTCATAAAAAGTTGCAGCATCATCAGGGCAGGTTTTTTTTTTTTTTCTTTTTTTTTTTGCCTTTTTCTCTGCTACAGTGTTTGCTCCAGTGAAAAAGTTTTTCTATGCATTTCCGCCCCTTTTCTCCTACCTCTCTGCCCCCTCACAACTTTATGGCAAATATTTAAGTGCGTTGCGAGTTTTTTGCTCTGTTTGTTTGGCAAATAGTACGAAAAGTTGCATTAATGACACGACGCCACGACACGCTGAGGTTCAACACCTTTTGGGGCTACTCAGGCAGGGCAGGGCAGGGCAAGGCAAGGCAAGAACTCTCGGTCCAAGAAATATTAAATTTTAATAATAATCCTAATCGCGGGTAGACTACGGAGGCAGAGGCAGAGCAATCATCTGGCATGCCATCAGTGTGCCGGCTTCCTTTTTCACTGATTCTTCTTCTGCCCGCCACTTGACACCAGACATGGGGAGCAGGCAGCAAGATGATGCCACAGTGGCTGCCACAGTCAAGAAACCATAAAAGGCCGTCAGGGCATGCAACTTTAATCTGCATATACATACTCCTATATGACAACTGTGTGTGTGTGTTTGTGAGGGGAGTAGGTATAAAATATATAAAAAAAAAAAAAAACTTTTATTCACAGCATAATTTTGCCGTCTGCAAACTTGTGCCTTGGCCATGTTGCCATGAGTTTGCCGGTTTGCTGGAGCTGCAGCTAGCTTGAGTTTTGGCTGTCAATAACTTAAAGCATTTGCAACATTGCAGCACAGTGTGTCCGCCCCCCTTCCCTGCCACGCCGCTGCATATTCCCTCCCCCCTAGGGAGCATCCTGTGCAAAATTTCCTTCATAAATGTTTATAAATACAATTTTTAGCCAGTTAACGTTGCTGCTGCTGTTGCAACTGCTGTGTGTGTGTGTGTGTATGTGTGTGTTGTGGCAAGTTTTCATGTCGTGCGAGGGTGGCTTTATTTGTGTGTGTTTGTTATGAGTTAAATTTTTATAATAACATTTTTAAATTAATTCACAAAAGGAAACTGTGTAATTTCTTGTATTCATTTCTGTTTCAGCAAAAATAAACATATTGCTTAATTGTGATTGTATGACACATATAAGTTTTGAATTTCAATTTAAAAACGATTTACAAATGTTTTTCTTTCATTACTGCATGTATTTTTAATCTCTCGCGCTTTTTTATTATATAAATAATAAATATCAAGTTATAATTACATATTCAATATTTTAGAAAATTTTAATATCTTTTAATACTTTTATTTTCTTTTCGGCATAAGCCTAACAGGCAAAAACAAGATAAAAACTGTGTGGATGTCAGTATGAACAGCTAGATCTCCGAGATTATAAGAGCTAGAGAGAGCAAATTTACTGTACAGACATGCATATAATGCAGCTTATTTTTAGACTTTAGCTAAGCCCTCTAACACCTTTTTAAATAAATAAAAATTAAATAACAAGCGTAATTTCCCCACTAGAACGTTCTTTTTTGGTTGTGTGCGATATTTAATACCACACTAAGCATTGCTCAAAATTTGCTGACAATCAATAAAAAAGAAATTGAAAGTTCTTTATCATATACAATAAAAACTTGCCTATAGTTCTACTTATTTGTCTTCTAGGTATTTTCAATGAACTTCCTTTGCATGTGTTTAGTTTTATCAAAAACTTCCATAGCAACCCTCGTGCACTGCCCTTATCCAGCACGCTTCGTTCTCATCAATCTTTCTGAGCTGACAATTTTTGTGGCTGTTGCTGCCACATGACTGCGCCCAAACACAGGCAACAAGGCTTAAATGCTTTTTGCATTGATTTCAACAGCAGCAGCAGCAGCAGCAACAAGAAATAGAAATAGAGTAGACAGCAGAGCGAGAGGAAGCAAGAGAGAAGAGAGAGAGAGAAAAAAAGCAAAAATCTAAGCAGCAAATTCATTTTGCGTGCATTTGTTTCGTTTCGTTGGGCCAAGAGATTTGCGGGGAGGAATACTCCAACGTGTGTGTGTGTGTGTGTGTGAACAAGTGTGTGTTATTGTCATGTTGTACAATGCATTTGCGGCAATGCAAAACAATCAATCGATGATTTTTAGTCAATAGTTGGGGGTGCCTCTCCCTCTGTCACTCTTAACTGCATTGAAGAATGCGCTGCGGCTGACATGCTCGATAAATTTCCCATGCAGACGACACACACACACACATACATACATATGTGATGGCTGTAGAGTCTTGAGCGGCACACACACACACAGGTATGTTTTGTGCTTGTGGTTAACCAACATGGCGTATACGCAACAACAGCAGCTGTCGCACATCATACGCCATGTTGTACAAGCCACATACAAATGCGCGCATGTGTGTGTGTGTGTGTTTATCAAAGTATATAAAACTGTCGCTTTAAGCCCTCCCCCTCCGCTGCCTTTGACATCTTTCACAATTCATTTCCTGGCCACACTAACTGTTTTATATGCGCGTAAATAATCCGCCTTTGAAGCAGCTCAGCTCACGGCACACTGACTTGGCTTTAGAGCACCCCCAGAAAAAATAACCCGCAGTGCTCCCTAATGCCTAAGGGGGAGGGGCAGGAGAAACGAGCTGCTCCTTAAGTGGCTTAAATGCCACATGCGGCAACTCTTTCGCGCACACTTAAATGGATTTACATGTCGCCTCCACTTGATGATCGACTTTTCAAAATTGTCTTGTCAATCCCTGAGCTCAAAGTTAAAGGGAAACTCCCGCTCTCTGCCCTGCCATAGCATACTTTTGTGCGCTGCAAATTATAACAGAAAAAAAAAGAAAGCAAAAGGAATTTAGAAAAAAAAAAAGAAAAACTTTCCAACGCATATTTGAAGTGCCAAGTTTTGAATTGTGGGCGTCGGTGTTGAGTGCGCAAAAATGCGAAGAAATTGTTGCAGCTACACAAAACTAGTGCTATTTGCCATTTGCTATTTTCCTGCAGCTACTTCAGGCAATAAAAAAGGCGAGGCAGGCGGGAAAGACAGGCAGCCAGCCAGACGAGCGCTGTCTGGACAGCTGAAGGCAGCCAGGCAGCCAGGGAGTCGACATTCCTGAGCAGCAGCAACAGCGCAGCAAGTAAATAAAAAATTATTGCAAAACTTTGCGCAATAAACGAAAAAGTAAGACATTGCCTCTCTAGAGTTGCCACCCCACCCCCTGCAAGTCGGTGGCGAAGCATGAAAAACGCAGTAAAATAGTTACAGCCGACATCTTCAGCTTCCCTCACACATACATTGTTATGTAATCAACGCAGGTGCCACACTCACACACACACACACACACATACAGCATCACAATGTCACAATGTCAATAAGCCGCTGCCGCTGCCGCCGCTATTCGGATTTGGGGCACAGTTAGGCGGCCTTCGCTGCATGTCTGACCTAATAGTGCTCAAAGGCAGCAACCTACCTCCCCCACCCCTCCCCAGCGCACCGCACATAAGTTGAACTGCCAACACTGACAACACTTCCGTTTCCGCTTTACTCACGCACACACACACACACAGCAAAGCAGCGCAGCACAAGGCAGGCCCAGGCACGTGACAACAATACGAAGCGACAATGGCACTGAAAAATCTATGCAAGCTCTCTCCTCTCTCTCTCTCTCTCTCGAGCAAATTGCAAAAGTGATTGTGAATCATGATTCACAATTTGTTGCCAATGGGCATAAAGATATACAGAAAATTAATAACAAATTAGACAAGATTTATTTATTGTCAAAATGTGTCAAAACTAAGGAAAAAGAATAAAGAAAAATAACTACATTTCTATAATATATCTTTCATGAAATTTGTGCTGCAAATGGCGTATACAATAAATATAATAAAATATAAAGAGAATTAATCTAATACTCAAACTTCAGCAGTTTATTTATTTTTTCTTTATATGTTATAGAGCTACAATGCTTATGAAATTATGACAGCATATTTCCAAAGTCATGATAGTTAAGTTAGTTGGCACAGCTTGTAAGCTTAGTAAAATAAACCAAAACAAAATTAAATACCATAAAAACAATATTGAGTGCCACGAATGATTTGAAATTTTGAGGGCATATGTATAGCATTATATTTTAGATTTGCTTAAAATATCTTAAGATCTAAATCAAATAAAGCGTGATATATCACGAGATGTTTACGATTTACTTTTTAATCAGTTTCTTTTCATTATAAAATACAGCGCATTAAATAGTCTATTAAGCCCAGATGAGCGCACTTGCTTTGGAAAACATAAATATATATATACTTTATAAGATTACTAAATATACTAAATATATATATCTATACTTTTCAGCTGTCAGACCATTTTATATAACATCCCCTGTTGCCTTATGAGACTAATAACAGGAAATATTTTTGTGCACAATTTGTGCTATGCCATTCCACAGCGCTTGCTCTCCTCTCTCTCTCTCCCTCTCCCTCTCTCTCTCTGGCACGCCTTTTCAGTCTATTATGCCTGGACCTGCCTCATCTGCCTGGTACTGGTAAATAGCGCTGGAGTTATTAGAAGGCTGCGAGACTGTAGCCTGCTATCAAAACGCCATAAAAGTGAATGCCAAAGCTAAGTCGCAATTTAGGTGTACGGGCATGTGCCAAACAGGGAGAGAGGGAGAGAGAGAAAAAGAGAAGGATAGATGCGAAATGTCAGTCAGTTGTCAGTCATTGCCCCAGCCTCAATTAGCCATCAATGTGGGAGTGGGAGCAGGCACGAGTACAATTTCTGGGGGTCAGATTAGATATACATACTTCTACTAGATGAAATGCCTGAATCATTGCCCATCTCGCTTACACTTAACCCCAGCGAAGTGCTCGCTCCCGGTTTCATTAGCTAAGTGAAGTGAGTCTGGGCAAACCAAAAAAAAAAATAAAATAAAAATGCTTCACTTGATATGAAATTGAATTTTTCAAAATCCACTTGCACTGGAAGTTTTAATTATTCTTCATGATTTCTCTCTTTCATACTCCCCACTCTATACTCCCTATTGTCGGTTCTCTTTTGCGCTGGCTGAATTAAGTGCTTTATTGTAGTACTTCAAGTGGCATAAATCACACGCATCCACACGCTCAACCACCGAAACACAATGGAATAATTGGATCGAATTGAAATGAGCTGTTTGAAGATGTTATTTGTCTCTCCACATGGTGAAGTTTTGGATAACTGAAGTAGTTTTCGTTGTTGTTGTTGTTATTGTGTTGTATCGCATACATCTCTTTCGAGATACTTCTGGTCATTTACAGATCAAAAATTAATTGAATATGCCTCAATTTACAAGTTAATACATATAAATTGGTATTTTTATGATAGTGCCTATTCTTTTAGAAATATCAATTGGTATTTATTATGTACTACATGGATAAATTTATTTATTTACTGATAGAGTCTATTCTTTTAGAAATATCAATTTTATGTATAACATGGATTTATTTAATGACTTATTTATTATTTATATAAATACGAATAAATTTATAAAAATATCGACGTCTTATTCATACAATCTCCTTTAAATCCTACATATCCTACGTCTTTATGCGCTGCCAATTATCGATAATTAAATACTAAATGAATACTACTTATCGCACAATCGATATCTAGCTTGCAAATAATGGAGCTGGTACAAAAAAACGATAAAACTGCAATACATGGATATAAAATACTGGAAAAAAAGAAAATATATCATCTCTCATAAGTATTTAATTATTGTAATTTTGAAAAAGTTAGTAAGTTACAAAAACATACTTTGAAATTTTGAAATCAAATAAAATACTGCAATTAATCGATGTATCGGCATAAAACCCCAACGAAAACATCGATATTTGCAAGCTATGATATCTTCTCCATAAAAATATATGTAACTGCCTCATATCGATAACTTAATATGAAATAAAGAAACCCTATAACTCTGTCGATTTCTTATATGCCACATTAAATGCAACTTAAATAATAATAAATAAATGAAGTGAAAATCTTTGGGCAAGTGTAAAGCAAACCGCAATTGAGTTGAGCAGAATGAATGAATAAGGGAAGCGCGCTTGTACACTCGTTAACAAGTTTGCGGGCGTTGAAACATTTATCATTTCTGGCATACAAATTGTCAACATATACAACATTGTGCGCACTGACCGCAGGACCTTGGGGCCAGTTGGCATCATTATAAAAATATTACCACAGCGAACAAACACAGAGACGACGACGTAGTACTCGTAGTAGCAGATGCCCCGAGGAGTGAGGGAGGCAGGCAGGAGAGAAACATAATGGAAAAACGTGACCACAAGAGGCGCCAAGGCATTGAATGATGACGACGGCACTGGAGACGATGATGACGACTTCAAGCGATGCCAAGTTGGACAAAAGTTTTTGGAAGAGTCGTAGCTGAGCACATCAAAAGGATTGGGCTGAGGTGTTGTGGTATGGGAAATGGGATCGCGTAAGCAGATATAGATAGATGGGGCAGGGGGAGTTAGTTAGTTTAGCTCAGCTATGTCAGATGCCGCTGGCAGACCGCAGAATTTCCACAGCTGCACCTGACAGACAGGCCACTCACACAGATCCCTCCAGATGCCCAGCTATCTGTTCCACCGACTGTCTGTCTGTTTGTCTGCCTCCCTGCCTCCTTGTCTGTCTGTCTGCCTGTCTCCCTGCCTGCCTGCTCGTCTCTATCTATGGCAAACACGCAGCAGCTTTAAAGCTCAGCGAATGCGCTGCTCATTAAAAACAACACTCGGTTGTGGACTCGGTCGTCCACCTGCCCGCCATGGCACTGACTTACTTCTTTCTACACACCACACACACACACACACACCAGACCAGAGCTGCTTCCATGTTTGCTCAGTGGCAGCAGCAGCAGCAGAAGCAGAAAAAAAGCGCACACAGAGTCCACGTAATTGAATCACCCTCGAGAACATATTAAAACCATCCGAACGAACGGAGGAGAGCGCATTGTCTGGCTCGACAGTGGTTTGTCCTTCAAACAAAGTGACCGATACCAGGGCTTAACTGTCCTCTCCCTCTAGGGTTTTTTTCACGAATACCTTAACGAGAGAGGGTATATTATGCGCTTTAAAATGGAACTTTATAATACAATACTAATTTTTATAAATCATATTTACTATATTAATATAATAATATAAAATCATAAAGATATATATAACAATTCACAAGTAATCAGATCATTTTTTATAGTATAAAATATTCATAGTATTAAATTTTTTTGAAAAATAGCTAATAAAAACTAACGATAGTTCAAAAAATTTAATATTAATAAGCATTTATTAATTATTTAAAATAGTTTAAAACTTTAATGAAATTTTTAAAATTTAAAATATGCATAGTAAAAAGTTATTGCAGGAATTGTTAATAAATCAAAATCTTAATAATAATTTCAAGCTCTAAGAATATATATAATAGGTTCTTCAAAAGAATTCTTTGTTTTTTCTCATTAAGATGTCTCTTAAAAATTGTTAATTTGGTAGAAGTTTTTTTTTTTTACTTATGGAAATGATATACTTGTTCTTAAGTGTGTTATATATTTATATTTAAAATTGTATGTTTTAATAATTAAAACTCTTTGAATTTATTTTTCTTTTTATTACGAAAGTCAATCTGTATTTCTTGAGTAGAGTATGCCGCATTCGGTGCGGATGTAATATTAGTTATGTTCTTGTTTCCTTACTTGTTTTGTAATTCAACAACATGTCGCTTGGCATTGTCGTTGTCCACGTTCTCGACGTTGTGCGAGGCTTGAGTTGGAGTTGGGAACGGGAACGGGAACTGGAACGGGTGCGGGAACGGGAGCGGGAATGGGGACGAGAGCGCGGTCGCCACGAACAGGTTCGTACAGCGCCAGCGACAACAACAGCCAAAGAAATCACGTCTGATAAATATATATGTGCATATATATATATAGAGGAATATATATCTAAACGAGACATAGCTGTATGCAGTGTGTGTGTGTGTGTGTGTGTGTTGCCTTTTCTTGATTCCTGCACTTGGCGCTCTTATCAATTGTGTGCGGTGTTGCTGCCTTGTCTTGCCTTGCCTTGCCTTGGCTCGCCATGGACATGTGTTGCTGCCCCAAAGGGTTAACCCATGGTGCACTGGCACATTAAGCAAACTAGCAACTAGCCGCCTCGACGGATGCCTCCCGTATCCATTCCTCCCCCCCCTTTCCTCTTTGTCATTCGCAAGCAAATGCAAGAAATTTGATGCCAGCTGCTTGTTAAGCCTTTTTGCCTTTGGCTTTTCCTTTCGCCAATGCACGTGCCCCTCCCTTCGCCCCCTCTATCACATCTTCCAACTGTCTATCTGACTGTTCACTTGGTCCGATCTGGTCTTGGTCCGGTCTGCAGTTGATTGCAAACCCTGCCCTGCCCTGCCCTGCCCTGCCCAGCCAGAGCGCAGCATCTTGCAATTTTGTTGCCGCCGCTTCTCTTTCTGCTTTTCTCCTTTCTTGATTCTGCTTCATCTGTTTCTGCTTCTTTTTCTTTTTCTTCCACTTCTTTCCTTATTGCTGGTCAATTGCAAAGCGTTTCCCACATTAAGATTTCCTTCGTTTGCAGGGCAAATGCAAAAATCATCGCATCGCAAAAGGGGGGAGAAAAAAAACCTTAAGTGCATCGATTCAGTTTGAGCAACTAACTGAGTTCTGCAAATCACTGTGAAAATAACCAGGGAATACCCATGCAGAACGGTAGCTAATTAAGTTCTCTTTCTTTCATTAAGATAACGCTGAGTGTTATGCAAAAAAAAAAAGAAGGAAACTCTGTACGAAAGTGTGAAAAACGTTTACTTGTATAAGTTCTGCATTTATGTTTCTTTCGATTTGAAATTTATAAGACGAATACATATAGTCTACATCTATGTGTATGTGAAAATAAAAAGTTATAACCTTAATACTTTGGCAAATAAACACAAATTAATGATTTCTGCAGGCGTTGACCTTGGCAAGCAAAATTTGAAAAAGTTTTTAAAAAGCTATGCTATATATAGATCTGCCTGTCAAATTTGCTGACACTAACTTTTATAATAGCAGAGATCTGCATGTTTAAACATCTTTACACAAATTAAAGAATTTTAAACAATTACTTTCTATAGTATTTTACCCTTGTTACTAAGCACATGAATATTCTAGTCTATTGGTTTTTCCACAAGTTGAAAATTGTGTCAAATTGTGCTTAATAATTTATAACACTTAAGATTGACGATTATGGCACTTGCTGCCTTTATATATCGTACACCATATGTGTACGAGTTGACCCTTTGGTCATTTTCAACACGTTTAATGTTCAAACTTTGGACTTGTGTCCCTTCCCTTTATTGAACCGGCAGCATCTTCTTGTGTTATTTATGAACTCTCTCAACGAACCCGCGCTAGACACAAGTTTCAACTTACGTATAGAACACACACACACATACATATATCAAATGGCCACACGGGCAAATCAACACCTGCCAGAGGGAGGGATACGGGAGGGGGAGGGGAGCTCTGAACCTGAACTCGAACCCAGAAAAGTCGAAAAGCAGTCGTTGTGTAAACTAATCTGCTCAACTAATCTCATTGGAAATCAATCTAAAATAAATCGAACGAATGGACAAACATGCTCTACGTGCCGAGCGGGCAGTACGATATTATAATGTGATTTCAGCTGTAAATGTGCAATAATTTATTCAAATTCCCAAAAGTGTTGCGTGCCGCTCTCCCTCTCTCTCTCTCTCCCTCTCTTTGATGCAGCACATGCTATTAATATTTCCTCACACACACACAGATACATAGATAGAGCTTATTCATATTGGTATTTGTTGCCGTATCTTTTGGGCCATGCTATTAACTTTTGAGTAGTTGTTTTTTTTTTTTTTTTTTTGGGGCCTGCAATCGAGTCGAGTCTCACAGACTGCGTGGGTTGCTCTCAGCTCTTTTGGAACTTTCTGAAAGTCGTTAACCGGCAGCAGCAAACAGTTTCAAGCCTGCCCTTTTCCCCTCCCATCTCGAACACGTCTTGGCCATCATCAAGTGAGCAAACTAGTTTAGACAGATTCTGTTTTGGGCCGTTTACCTGCCTCGTTGAGCATCCATAAAAAACGAAAACGAAATGAAACCAAAAAAAAAAAAAAAAAAAAACTCATTGAAAAATGTGTAACACAAATGCAGAGTGACAAGTTTTGTGCATATTCAAAATTCGGCATATTGGGTGTGACATTTAATTTGGCTACTGAACTGGGCTAACCACAAAGACAGAGACAGAAAGACTAATGAAATCGAAATGGCCATTAAAGTGCTCAGGTTGTATTTGTACAGGTTTTTGGAGCTTCTGGTCGGAAACACTTGAGGATTGTTTTCTCTGATTTTGCTTTTACATTTCTTTTTTTTTTGGTAAATATAAACATTGAGGGCAACACATGCTCAAAGCAACGGAACAAAGCCATTTCTCTGTCTCTCACTGTGGAAAACAGGCATTTTCCGATTATTTTCCTTGGCCTGTTTGCTCGGATGAGCACAAATTAACCTTGACAGATTAGATGGAAACGATTTCAGGCAAGTAGGGGGAGGACGTCTGCCTTTCCCCCTTTTATGTTGGCACAAAAGGGGATACACCCAACCAATTGCAAAATGTTTACAAACAAATGTTGTTTCTTTTCTTGCAACCACATTGCTTTTGTGGAGCAACATTGATAATGATCGAAAAGCAAGTTGGAATGTGCTGAACTTAAGGAAACGTAATTTGGAATATATAAAGTAAAGATGGAAAGGCATGACTAAATATATATATTAAATTTGACTGATAATAACTATCATTCACAGCAAAAATAAACACTCTGGTATGAAAATTAAGCTTCTTATTAAAATTTCATCGGTTAAGGGAGGCGAAAAGGGGCGTGGTAATATTCTAAAAACAAACTGCAATACTTAGGAGTGTTGTCCCAAAATTTGATGGCTATAGCTCTTATAAACTCAGAGATCTAGGCGTTCATACGGACAGCGAATAAGCTGTGATGCTAGACGATTTTAGAACATCTGGACTATTTGTTGAATAGGAATAAGTCTATAATATATTATATTAAATTCTATACAACATTACTGGGTAACTTGAGTTCGTATCTCGTTCTTGCTCTCGATTCTAGAACATTGTGTAACCCCTGACCCACTGATTGACTTTGAGTCACTGCTTAGGCTTGTTTTTCTTTATATTTTTGATTACATGGAAGCATTTAATTGATGCCTCATCGACAGTTATAGTTGCACTCTCTGCAGCAACGTATGTGCTGAAAGCACGTTCTTTCTTAATTAATGCAAATTGGGTTTATGCGTTGCGGTCAATCGAATTTCATCCTCATTTGTGCGTCATATGTGCGGGGGATTATGATTTATTTCCTTGTTTTGTCTGTCAGTATTTGCTTAATGATCACGTAGAAAGACAAAGACGAATGTTGTAATGGAAACTTTAAAATTCTTGAAGATACATTGAGTAAATTCAACAGAATTGGGAAATAATTATAGCTTAAATTGCGGTACTTCCTGACAGTTTTTTTCTATCATATCTTTACTACTCTACTAAGTTAAGGCAATCAAAGTAACCTTTTTCGAAACTCATCCCTTCTCGCACCCTAATATCATCATATTTCATCCAATATAAATATATTTACACATTCTCTTTTTTTCATGTGCTGCAAAACTTTGGTCAAATTTTTTTATCATATTTTCCTCTCTCTCCCCCTTTTTTTTTTCTTTTTTCTCTTTCAACATTTATTAGCTGCATAGTTTTCTTTTGCCCAGTTTTCATTGTTTCACTCACTTGCAAATATATTCATTCTTCTCTCTTTCTTTTTTTTTCTTGTTTGGAAAACTCTTTTCAAGTTCTCTTTGTGTTTGCTTTAGCAACTACTTATTTGCATTCACTTAGTTTCCTTTCATCGAGTTGCAGAACTATTCGCATTCTTTTTGATATTATTTACAGGAAATATCATATCGAAAGTTATAACTAGCAATAAAAACTAATTGGGAATATTACAATAATAGAGTCAATAAATCTGATCTCTTTCGGGATAATGGAAGAAAGCACGCTCTGCCTCCGCATCTTCCCCCTATCCTGCTCAAATGTCATAAATATTTATGCATCAATTTGAGCTCATTGTAGCATGCCTGTACTAGATTGGGGGAGATCGAAGGGTCGCATGGGGGGGCTACATACAACATGCATGGCCCATGTGTTTTTGGAAGTCATCTCAAACCTTAAGGCAACATCGATTTCATATATATTCTAATGGCAGCAGATGTTGAAAAACTCTCTTGTCTCCCTTTCTGTTTTGTTGTTGATAACTTTTTGAATTGATATATATATATATAAGAGTGGGGGAAAATACAGTCAAGGCAACCGCACTTAAGCCGCTCGCCTCGTCGCACATCAAAAACCTCAATCAATGAATGGAACTCACTGTCGGTAGCTTCTCTATTTCTTTCGACATATTTAGCATATTCTACTGCGCTGTCTGAAGTTGTAGATGAAGCCACAAGCACTCTCTATCTATATCACACTCCCTTTCCCTTTGCTCTCTATCTCAATATCGTATCCATTCGACTCAATTAATGATAGCTTGTTCTCGTACTACATCGAGTTTATGCAATAAATTGAATTGTTTACAATTCCCGCTAGTTGTAATTGTTATTGTTACGAAATTCATTTGTTTATTGCCTGAAAATTGCGCATCTTGAAGATTTCAGGGCCCCCTTACGAACATGGGAGAGATTTTTGCGTTTACCGAATGATTTAGCAGCATTTGACAAGCGAGAAGGGTCTCTCCTGACTCCTCTCTCTCTCTCTATCTCATTGCTATCATGGGGCGGGCTATTAAACTGCCAAAGTGTTCCATCACTCAACGGAAACAACAAAAACAACAAGAAGCGTAGCAATTTTGCGGAAAAGCTTTTGGAAAAGCACTTTTTTTTTTTTTGTATTTGTATTTTGTTTGACTTTGACCCCCAATGGACACGCCTGTTTACTTAAGCTTCAAATTACGCTTAAATTGTTTTTACGCCGCTTCGCCAGACACTGAGCATAGATCTATTTATCTGGGAGTAAAAGGAAAACTCTCTTGACGAACTCTTAACTCAAAAGAGGTTCAGAAAGTTATTGCTTAGCATGGATTTTCGGCTAGCAACGACTAAGTAATGCACTGCAATACCATATACCATATTTTCTAAGATTTTGAAGATCAAAAAGTTGAATTTTAAATCTTTCAATTGTTTTCCTAAAATATTTTGAATTCTTTCATAATTAATTATTATTATTATATAATTTAATTATATTATTAGCTTTTTTTATAATTATAATGATTTTGACAAGTTTATTTTAATTTTCATTTTTAAATTTTGCAATCTTACATTTTATATCTACCCAGAAAATGAATATTCATTGCATATTTTTATTTTTCCATTTTCCATTTTAGAAAACAAATAAAAACATTGAATAATTTTATACTTCACATAATTCTAAAATTAATTTATTAAAATTTTTATATAAGTTAAACCTATTTTTGTGATATTTAAAATCTCAGTATTTCAAACGGTTTTCAGCTTTAAAGATGTATATACTTAATCATTCAACTGTTTTCCTACATTTTATTATTTATTCATAATGTATAATCAAGTTTTTTTTTCGATTTTTGCATTTCTATATTTTTTTTTTTCACAACTTTTCCACTGCGGTTGACACTTTTATCATTTCTTTCTGTCAATTTGTATATCATTTGCATTCTCGAGTGTTTAATAAATCATTTTCTTTTCATTTGCCTTTGCAAATGAAATGTCTTATATACTAGTTTGCTGACATTTTTTCTTATCGCACAATTGTAGTGCAGTGTAACAGCGACGACGACGACGACGACGACGACGACGACGACGACGACGACGACGGCGAGGACAACTACAATTTTAGCACATCATTTGCTCAACGAAGAATGAACCGCCGAATCAGATTCATCTGACGACTGACCGACCCACAACACACAGAGCTCCCCACACTTCCCTCCCCTCCGAGCTTCCCTTCCGTTCTACAGCAATTGCCCAAGCCCCCGCATTGTCTGGGATGGCATCAATAATTTATGCATTCAACCATCAATCACTTTGTGCTGCTTAACGTTAAGAGAACTGGCAACTGGGAGCTGGGAACTGGGATCTGTGAGCTGGGAGCTGGGAACTGAGAATTGAGCACCGTGCTGTAAGCTGAGACTGCTTTGGTTGGGACAGCGTCGTCATAGAAGCAAAACAAACCGAGGCAAGTCCATTCACAGTCCAGACTAGGTTGAATCCCCAGCCCTCTCCTAACTCCCCATCGTTCTGGCAAAGGGAAAACTAACTAAAATCAGTGAACTGTGGATGCGCACAAGAGAGTCTGCTAGGCGGGACAAGGCGTAAATTGGTTTGCATTGGGGGAGGGGGAGAGACCCGACCCGACCAGACCATCGGATAGAGTAAGGAACAAAACCAGGCAGACATTTCATTTCAATTGCCCTCGACGACGCTGTGAAAATAATACGCCAAAAACTTTGCAGGCAACAATACAGTACGCAGAA
Organism: Zaprionus tsacasi; assembly: GCA_018904105.1. NCBI lineage: Eukaryota > Metazoa > Arthropoda > Insecta > Diptera > Drosophilidae > Zaprionus > Zaprionus tsacasi. Next base: position 7,474,819 of record JAEIFR010000598.1, on the reverse strand, counting down.
CGTAGCAGGGCAGGGGGGAAGGATGAGGAGTGGGGCAGCTAGCAGGGTATTCCAGACCAACTGACGCACTGGGCGCATATTTTATGTATTTTACTTCATTATACACTTGCAGCGGTTACACAGACTTGCTCATCAAGTTTGCATAGACCATAGATCATCTTAAGCTGGGGTTTGTAATGCGCAAGTTTAAAGGAAACCAAAAATAGGACTTATAATTCCCAAATTCCCATAAATTTTACTAGGCTGTAACTGTGGAAATTGTTAACTTGAATAACTTTTGAATTTATGTTCCAAACAGTTTGTAATTAATTGTATGCTGAAGCAGAAAGTTAAGACTTCAATACATTGCCTAATAATTGTTTTTAATGAATTGCCAGGGCGCTGGGCGTGGCATCTAAAATTTAAAATACACAATATCTGCCTATGCTATAGAGACAGCTTTATACCAAATTTGATGACTCTAGCTATAAGACTAGCTGAGATCTACATGTTCAAACAGGCAGAAAAATGGAAAATGCTAAATTCAACCAGTAAAACAAATCTAAAATTATTTTAAAAATTATTAAATATATTAATATTTATATTTGAAAGCGTATCTGACAGTTCTGTGTATATTTTTTATAAATCTTTCTGATTTTTGAATACTTTCTGCCTGCTACTTTGGCTCAATTTCTTAGAAAGGAATTGCCCAATCCTTGCGGCAGCGTGTCGTTTTTTCTGCTGATGCGGCAATTTGTTGGAGGGGCCCGTTTCCAGTTTCCCATTTCCCATTTCCAAATTCGACCTTGTAAGACGCGCTGTTGCCATTATTGTTGTTCTTGTTTGGGTTATTGTAGAAAAGGAATAAGTAACTTTTTTCTTATTTTTTTGTTCGTCTGTAAATTTGCAAAATTGCTTCCTTATTTCATTTGGCAAATAAACTGGGAGAGTGCCCGCATATGCTAAGTGTGTGTATGTGTGTGTGTGTGTGTGTGTGTGTGTGTGTGTGTGAGTGTGTGTATAGTCGCATATAAGTGCCAATTTTTGAAGGCCATTCACAGCGACATTTGGGGCAAATGTATTTTGCGTATTTGATTTATGCGCGTGCCCCACAAATTGATTTGCAATTGGCCGCGCGAGTCGACGATACGCAAAACATGCGAACAAAGCAGGCAACGACAGACGAGCAGACGGGCAGACAAGGCAGACGGACAGACAGAGGAGCAAGCAAATATACACAGAAAAAAGACAGAAAGACAGAGTAGCAGACAAACAGACAGAAGAGCAGACAAATAAACACGCAAACAGACAGACAGACAGAGTAGCAGACAGACAGACAGAGGAGCAGACAGGGAGACAGACAGACAAAGGCGTCGGCTGTCAAGACAACGCGCGCCCGCAGTGAAGAATTCTAAGCAAACAATAAGAAATTTTGAAGGGGGCGGACGGATGGGCCAACCCACTCGGGAAGATAGCCAGTTCCTTCCCTACCCCCTTCCCTAGGGCTATGCAAATGTGCCCGCTGAGGCGACATCGATGTGGGTAAGCCGGGAATACGTACTACCCAAACCCCTCTAGCTGCAGCAAGTTTCTAATACTTTTCTGAGAGGGCAAAGTTCACGCCCGCTGTGAGTGTGTGTAACCAGAGCAACAAGAGGCAAAGAAAACAACAAAAATACATTTAAATTATATTGAGTTTCTTTTCGTGTAATATTTTGTTGTTACCCCCGAAGAGGAGACTGTGCCAGGTTCTTCTTCGTATTTTTTGGCCAAGTCTGAGGCAGGTTTAATTTACATATGTACTTAACACGTGTCGGCTCTACCTCTCTCTCTCTCTCTCTCTTTCTCTCTCTGTCTTGTATTTATTTTTATTTAGGGCCCCCATTCGACATGGGGTCGGGCACAATTAGTTAATGAGCAGCGGCCCAAATGGTTTTAAGCCAAATGCAAATCCAGCAACATAAAACGGGTAAATGGATAATGGAATATGCTAGTAGCAGCCGCTCTGGAGATACTACCTAGAGCTGAGCCAAGAGTTCCCCACGAAAGAGTCTGCAGACACAGACAGAGACACAGTCATCCTTGCGCCTCCTCGTTCTTAATCAAATTACAGCTCTAATTAATTTCAATTGTTGCTCTGCCGGCATCTGGCACGAAATTAACTTCCCTCCTCCCCCCACCCCCTCCCTTCCCCTGGAGCAACTCTGGGTATGATTTGGCCAGGAAGTTGACAAATTTTCCCAGGCAGTCAGGCAGTTGGAAAATGGTAAAAGTTAAATTTTTAACGAAGGTTCTTAACTTTTAATTGATTTGGAAAAAATAAAAATATGGAATATCTTAGATCTAACAGAATATTATGCTGATCTTTCAATGCTCATAAGAATAAAATATAGTAGCTTACTTAAAAAAAATAAAATTAAGAAAAATAAATCTTCACAATTATAATTTCTTTTAATTTATTTTTAAATAATTTCTGTATATTTTTGTAATGTTATAACATACTATAAATAATTTACTTTTTTTTTAATTATTCTTCACTTTATTGATGTTTTACTCTTTATTCTCTTTTTTTACTTAATATATTTTTTTTTAAGTTTAAGCCACATTTAATTTATTTATTACTTCTTCAACATATTAGTTTAATTCTTCATAAATTTGTGGGTATTTATGAGGCAAGTATTCTTTTGATTTTAAACATTAGACCTAGACAAACCATTTAAATTCTTGGGAAACATCCAGAAATATTACTGTGCAATATTCTCGTTCCTTTTTAATCAAAATACTTTCAATATCTCTTGCTTCTTTCATTAACATCTGCCAATTTTCGCGTAGTTGTGCCGCACTTTTAATTTATATTTAGTTTTTCCCACACTCTTGCCCCACTGTGCAGCAGTCGCAAGTTCATTACAAACAATTGATTTGGCAGAACGGCGTAAAACTTGGCACAGGTAAGACACAAGATGCTGCGACAGCAAAGAGGGCAAAAAAAAACAGAAAGAGAGCGAGAGAGAGAAAAAGAGAGAGAGACACAGTTCATTCGCACAGCAGACGAATGGAGGCGTCGTCGTCGTTGTCGTGACGCCAACTCACGGGGCAACCGCAACAACGACGACGACGACGCCGACGACGTCAGCGTCTGTGTCCATGACCAGCGCAATGTGGTTGCAACTCTAGACAAAAAGCCAAGTCAGCAAATGCGGCTACCTAGCAAAGCCAGTCAGGAAGGAAGAGGAAAGGGAGGGCGAGCGAGCGAGATGGGGCCAGTTCAGTTGAGAGCGCTGTCTGGCCCACTGTCTGCTCTGGGCTGGGGCTCTACTTGGCTTGGCTTGTGGGTGTTGCGGTGCCTGCAACGGCAGCCGTGGGGCATTAATAATGAAAATATGCAAGAGCTTCTGCTGCCGCTGCCACTGCCGCTGCCACTGCGGCTGGATGATTGAAACCGAAAGGCGCAGTCGGAAGAGAGAGAGAGAGAGCACAAGCTTCGGGAAATCTTTTGAAAAAGGATTAACATTAAAATGTATTTGTGTGTGTGTGTGGAAAGTTGCAAAAGTTGCGCCTGGTTTGAGTAATGTGCGCACATAATGAGTAACAAAGCGCGCTAATGAAGTACTCAGCCAGCTCCGGGCCAGGCCAACTCCAGGCTCCTTGCTGGCCAAACTCCTCGTACACCGTCTGGCGCCAAAGTTTCCTGCCCTAACCTGGCAGAGCAGCCAAGCAGACGGTTTTAAAAGAGGAACACAGCCTCAGCCTCAGCTTTCTGCCTCGACATTACTTTTAAATAAGCATAAATAAACAGAAACGGGCCAATTGCCAAAACGGAAACACAACAGTCACAAACAGTAGCAGCAGCAGAGGCGGAGGCAGACTGCACTGAGAGGGGGCTGACAACGCACACAAAACCCCAAAGAGGCCGTAAACACAGCGACCTCTCTGTCCGGCAGAAAAAAAGGAAATATATTCGATATATTTTCAAGAAATCGCCAATGTATCGTATAAATATTTGTTCAATATAATATATACAGACATACGGACAGACAGAGATATTTATATAGCATATATACACACTGACATACATATTTTGGTATATAGCCGACAGACGCGTCCTGCTGTTTTCATTTCACATGCGGCAAAAAGAAAGTCAGTGAGTAAAATTCGTTTTAAAAGTTTATAGATTATTTCGTCGGTAAACTATAATTTTTAAAAAATTCGGAAACAAAAAAATGCATATAAATGTTTTTCAGTCATTTTTAATAACATACAATATGTGTATTTACTGTTTATATTTTTTCAAAGCTGTCTACAAAGTTTCATTATCATATTTAAGCGCTGCACAAAACAATATATATAGCATAGACTAAAGCCTTGCTCTATAATCTCTCAAAGTTGTGATATAATCAGTTTAACACAACTAATGTAGAATAAAGTTTAAAAACTCTTCCTCGCTCTCTCCATCTCTCTCTCTCTCTCTCTAAACAACTTGTATGTGGAATTTCAGCTTTATTTTTAAAAAAAAAAAATATTTATGAATATAATTCCATATTATTTTTTATATCTTTATTTATATGTTATATGTTTATGTTTTATTCAAATTTTTTTAATACTATTTAAATATTTAATAATTTTATTGCACTCGATTGTATATACAACTCGATTTTAACACGCCGATTACACGTCAAACTTGCGTATCGATAAATTGCTGTCTAATTTTGTTCTCTAGAATCACTGTAACATTGTAATAATCGTTTTATCGCATTGCCAATTTATCGAAAGTATATTTTATTATAAGATACTTCAACAATTTGATCTGGCAACCCTTTCAGGTTTGCTGTCTCTCTCTCTCTCTCTCTACTTACATTTGTAATTGAGCATAGCCAGTCTAATCCCATGCTGATTTTGATTACCCGCTCTGATCATCGTTTAAGTAACACAACTTTAGCGCTGATTTGATTTACTTGTAGTCTTCTCTGTTTATACTTCTATTATTCGTATTATACATACATATATGTATGTACGATATATGTAGTTATGTCTACTTGACTGACTACTCATGGCACTTAAGCTGATTTGATTTGCGCATTCACTTGTTGTTGTTGTTGTTACACATATTACATGCTGTTGCCTCTGGGTGCCCCCTAGACATGCTCTCTCTATATATACATATATCTGACAACATTGGTGCGGCATCTGCGGCGTATACTTAATTTGTTAAATAAAACGCAAGCTTGCGGTTATTTTGTGCTTTTGTGCTGTCGTTAACTTTGTCTGCCTTCCGGCTAGAATTGCCATTGTTGTTGTTCTTACAATGATAACAATAATAATAGCAATAATAATAGCAAGCATATGCATTGGTTAATAAATTTAATGTTCGCAAATTTAGCGCTCAATTAAGTCAGTAGAACATTTTTTTTTTGTGCTTGATTTAATCACCGCAGGCGTTGAGCCAAATTGACGGAAATTTACCCACATCACGTCAGTGTGTGTTTCTCTCTGTTTGTGTGTGTGTGAATTGTGTGGTTTTGCTTACCTGTGAGTAGAGAGAAAGACAGAGAAAATTTGGTATGCATTAGAAATGTTGAAGGAATGCGTAGACATTAGCTTAAGTAGATTAACAAGGAATATATAATAGCATATGGAATACACAAACAAATAAGTAGAAAACATTTCTCTGCGAGTAATTCTTAAATAACTGCTACACGTATTATCCAATTGCAATCAAATTTTAAGAAATCATTTATACACTCATTATTTATGTACACAACAAATTTAAATGTTTTAGCATTCAAATATTGCCTAAAATTTGATTTTTAACGATTTACGGAAGTGAAAGAACCTTTAGGTAAATTCTTAAAGTTCCTTGAGCTGCGTGCAGCAATTTTACATATTTTGCCCAAATTTCATAAATCTAGCTCATACAGTCTCTGAGATATAGCATTTCATACAGACAGACATGGCTTCTACAAACTTTAAAAATACCAAAAGGAATTAAAATAGTTTTCTCGGCGTTGCAAAAAGGAGTAAATTGAAAAGTAACAGAATTTAATCAACGTAACCTTATGCCGCTTGTTTGTTTTGGGACGATGTGCCACACACACACACACACACACAGGCTGCACATGCACTAACCCACTGATGACTTGAACCCAAACACACATAAATTCTCCAGCAAAAATGGACGTGAAACCTTCCCCCAAAGATAGTGCTGGGTTCCCAGTGAAGCCACCAATCTTAAGACTCTTATGGCCTGTGCAAAATTTATTATAAAATTCAATCTTTTTTTGTGCCATCTCTGTCTCGCTCTGTCTCGCTCTCTGGGAACTTTTGCCAACGTGTTGAGCAAATCCACAGGCGAGCAAAGCAAAAAAAATATAATAATATATATAATGCGGGTACCTATATAGTACGTATGCGAAAAAGAAAAGCCCGGCAAGGTATTTAAATCGCTTTTAATGGAAAAATATGCAAAGCAGCCACGACAGGACGAGAGATATAGAGAGAGAGTGAGATAGGATGGCAAAGAGATAGGTAGACAAGGCGGCAGAGAGATATGCTAGGTTCCTGCAGGAGGCTGTTGCAAATCTGTGCGGACTATTGGTCCGTAAGGTCTCCAGGCAGCACCAACAGCAGCAGCAACAACTTCTGCGCCCTTCATTAAAATTCCAAACATTTTCACTTTACCAAAGACGCGGGCGCAAGGAAATGCTGACACACTTTAAAACAATTTTCTGGCATTCTTCTCGTTTTGTCTCAGTGTGCGTAAGTCTGTCTGTCTGCCTGTGTGTGTAGGCGTCGACGGCTTTGGGAATGACAGCGCCAGGACATATGACAAACTTGACGTAGCATGTCAAAAGATTTCAAGGCAATTTGGCAGTGACACGCAGCGAGACAGACAGACTAAGAGGCAGGCGGACAGACAGAGAGAGAGAGAGAGACAGACAGACACACGACGTGTTTCTATGCAGTGCAAACAGAGCTGCCAAGTGAGAGTTGAGAACTTTGGCAATGCCTTCAAGTATGCAATGGTAATTTTCAACACCCAAGGCACACGCACGCACACACACGCACAAAAACAGCGTGTAAAGCGTGTACAAAAGTTTGTTAAAGTTTTCGAACACAAGTAATAAATTGAAATTCAATTGCAGCCGCGAGAGAAAGAGACAGAGAGAGTGGGAGAGAGGCTGAACATTTCAAATTAGCAAAACTAATGTGTCACTTGTGTCACAGACAAAAGCTGCTTGCTGCAGGCAACTTTCACAGCAAGCAGGCCTTTTGCGACGATTACGATTGTCATTTTAAATGTTATCGATAAAGTTACAAATACTAGCTGAGAAGTATAAAATAAATAAAAAAATTAATAAATACAAATAAATAACCCAATTAAGCAGAATAATTAAACTAATACATTTCTAATAAATACCATTGTGTAATTGAGCTAAACAATAAATCTTAACAATGCGTAAATATAAATTTGCGATAATAATTGATAGCTATAACAATATATAAATAGTTGAATATATCAAATTCAAACATAAACTACAATTAAGGAAGGAAGGTTATAACCCAGTTTTCAGTTAATAAACGTCAATATGCTGCTGTTTTCAATATTATTATTATGCAATTCGACATATATTGAAGCCGCAAATTAGAAATGTATTTGATACATCAGCGAATCCGCACACAGACGTAAGCACATTTAATATGTAATTAGTTGGCATCTGCAGCGAGCATCGAATACAAATACAATTTGTGCAATTTATACAATTTACACATTGTAAATAGAAACAGCAATAATATTGCGAATCTAATTAGGAGCAAGGTATGGAGAGGGGCGTGGGAGAGGGGCGTGTAGTAGAGACGTAGGTCAATTGGGTAGGCCGGAATTGTTGATATGCTCGGGTTGTGTGTGTGCATATTTAAACTGATTAAATTAACTTGGACAGCCCCAACAATAACACAATGTAAGCTGATTGAGAGAGAGAGAGACAGGAAGCTTAAGCTGCTTTTGCTTTCAAACTAAAGTTGAAGTAGCCTTAAAAAGTGTTAAGGGGGGAGCAGGGGAACAGTCTCAGGCCAAGAGTCTTGGCCCAAGAGTTTGCAGTGTGAAACTGGAGCACAGGCAAGAGAAGACTGCACTATGTAGAACTACTATAAAATTAAGATTAAAAGCTGCAATGTATGCATCTCTCTCTCTCTCTCTCACTCTCTCGCACTCTGTCTATTTGCCAGCTTGTCTGTCTCCGTCTCTGTCTTTGTGTGTTTAAGGTGAGCGAGTGTAGTAGCACTTTGCTGTCTGTTAATGGTTTCCTTCAGACGCAGAAACAAACATAGTCAGGAGACGGCTCACCCTCTCTCTCTCTCTCTCCCTCTCTTAGTTTGTCTATCCTCGTGCCAGATTAGCTGCCCCGACCACCACAAAGGACTAGGAAATTAAAAATTTCTCTAATACACAATGCAGCATGGCACAGCACGAGCATAAAGTGAAACAAAGCAGCGTTTTAATTTACCAGCATCAGCCATGGGTATGAAAAATAATACAACGAAAGCTAAATAGAAAAACCTGAGAGAGAGCGAGAGAGAAGTGAGTGGGATAGACTGCCTAACGACGCTTAAATACTCTTTCAAAACAGCCTAAACTTTATAGAAATATTATATTCAGAAATATAAATAAAACTAATTGAAAAATCCTGCCCTATATCTTAAGCTGTCAGTTTTTGTGTGGATGGTATACGCAAATATAACATCTAGTCATACTTTTAAATTACTTAAGCTTTTGTTTACTTTAAATAATTTTATTATTTTATTTTAATTTAATTCCTACAATATTTTAATTATTTATTTAATTCTTTTGTTATATTTAAATATCTAATAAATAAATAAGTAATAAACAAATAATTAATAAACAAAGTTTTACGTCTTTAAAGTCAGCTTAATCATAATTTCCTTCTCATAAAATAAGCGGGAATACCCTCTTTATAAGTGCTCGCTTTCAACTGACACAAGCTGACAACAAAGTGAAGCAACAACAAGGAGCAAAGCAGCTACAAAAAAAAAAAAATAATAAAAATAAAAACATAACAACAACAACAACAACATGAGCAACGAATAAATAAAAAAAGAGCAACACGCGCTGTTGCCAGCAGAAAATGTCAAAGGGCAACATCGGCTATCAGCCCTCTTCGTGCTGTTTTCGCCGCTTTATCAACGTGACCAAAATGTTTGACACATTCTCGATTAAAGCGATCACAATTTTCTTTTTTTTTTTATATTTTTTCACAATAATAATTGTAATAAATGAAACGTAACAAATTAATTAAAAGGCAATAACTAACTAATAAATAATATTAATCTGTACGGTTGTTAAACAAAATGAGCTGCGAAATCGTTTGTACATATATACCTCTCAGATCTCAGTTATTATAAGAGCTATTCATATCAAATTTGGTACTGGGTTCACTCTTTTATATAAGCTTCTAAAATTTATTTCAATTGTTGGTTGCCACGCCTACCAGCCGCGCTAATCAATAATTTGCTAAGTTGCTATAATAAAACAATTGAAAAATTTATTAGAGTCTGCTTTATTTAAAAGCATAAATCTTTAAGACTTTTATTAAATTACAAAATAATCTATATAAGATCATATCATAAATTATATAATACTACTATACTAGCAAATCTAAGCAATATATTCGTAAAGAAAATTTTCACTAGACTAGAAAATTGAATTTTTTGTAGAGTAAATAATTAATAAGAGCACAATGCGGCCTGCACACAGCCCTCTCTCTCTCTCTTCCCCTCTACCTATCTCTAGCCACAGGATCTACAAATATATGAAAACTGCAGCCTTTGGGAGTTCTGTAGAATAAACAAAAAACAATACGAAAAGTTACTGCAACTGGAGATGAGAAATTTTTCCATTTTTGCGCTGAAGGGAAAATAAATTTTAAATATCCATTGGGGGGTAGGGGTAGGTAGAGTTTTCGGCACATTTTCAGGCCATGTGATGGAAAATGATTATCAAAGATTGATTAACGTGTATGCAGCAGGCTTCAGGCTGTTTTTTCGGGGTTGTCGAGGTCGTCGCAGAGGCGTCATAGAGTTCAGAGAACTGTGGATGAGTTCCGTATTTTTTTTTTTTGGGGTTTTTCTACTCGCTTGGTGGTGGTGGCTTAGTGACTTTTTACAGGGTTGCCACAACGAGTTGGAAACAAAATATTTGTGCGTGTGTGTAAAGGGAGATTCTTTTAGAGAGGGAATACTATTGCAACTGGGGCACCCGCATTTGAGAGTAGCAAAGCCAAAGTCAAAGCGTTGCCATAGACAAATGATATATGGCATATGACAGAGACAGAGAGAGAGACAGACTCTTATATGAGAAACTGTCAGGCCATTCATTTCGCTGTCAGTTGGCATAGGGTTCCCAGCCTGCTCAATTGTTTCTTTTGTTTTGCTTTTTTTGCCCATAATTAATATTATAAATTAAGCAAATTATTTTTTGTATGCCAAAGATAAGCTGGCAACACTTAAAGCTTTTTTTTAAACAGTGATTTTCTCTATTTTTGTTCAATAATTAATTACTGCATTCACATCATGAATTTCACAATCGGCCTGCACAACTGATTAAACGCTATCAATAACAATTGCTGATGCTGATTTTCTCTCGTTGTTGTTGTTGTTGTTGTTGTTGTATTTACTGCTTTTATTGCAAATTCCAACATTGTCAATCATTTGTCAATTTGGCACTCCATCAAATGAATAACGCTTGAAGTTCTCCTTGCAGTATTCTCTTTATTTTTTTTTAATATGGTAATCATTTTGCATTCGCATGTAAAACGCATCTGCAGTATGTGTGACAATGTATGTGACAGTGTGTAGTGTGTGTGTGTGCATTTATTTATTAATTTCTGTAAATTGAAATTCATGCGCTTCGAGTGGCAACAGTATCATCTGCAAAATGTCTGGCAATATTATTATTGTTATTAATACCAATCGGGCCGAGTCAATTTTTCATCTTCTTCCAGCCTCATAAATCCACATGTCGCATTTCTGTATATACACCCTATATATACATACGTATGTCATTTGCATTTAAGGGGGTATAATGAGCTGTCAGATATGCCATATTGACTCGGCTGCAGGGTCAAGAAACTCAGAGAAAAGTTGAAGAGTTTTTTCAATAGTAAGCTAAAGATTTAAGCTTATAGAATCAAATGAAATAATGCTGTAAAAATTTATAAATTTGTATACTGCATTTATTTATAAAACCCAAATATTTCAGGCTTCTATAATTAATACAAAATATAATATAATTATTTATTATAATCTTACATTTTAATAAATTCGCTTTTTTATTTTATTTTATTTTTTAAACTCATTTTACTTTACTTTAATCATTTATTTTTTAATATCAAATTATATAGATAAATCATAAGCTGATTTACAGCGTATCTGCTCGTCTATATGCCTGCAGCATTTTATATGGTTCTTTACTTGTTTTGTGAGTGTGGCCTTTTTGATTAAATTGAAAAAATGAAAAATTGCGCGCGCAACGCGTAAATTACACAAATCAACGACTGCAACAATAACAATAACAACAATACAATAACAACAACAATAACAACAAAAAATGTGAAAAGTTGGAAAATGAATTGTGAATTTTCATTGTTTTATTACATTTCAATTTTTGACTGCACATTTGTTTTTTTTTGCCATATTTCAATTTGTTTTGTATTTTTTGAAATAAATAAAAAAATAATATGAAAATCAAATGGAAAACCTTATGAAGAGCATGGCAAATGACGTAAGAGCTTTTCTTTTTTTCCCCTATATTTCTTTTTTTGTTAATGAACAAAGGGGCGGAGCGAGGGGAAGTGCTTTGGCCTGGTCAGCGTGGTTTTAGCGGTTTAGTTAGCCAAGTTTTGTGGTGCAAATTGTTTAACGCGGCTAATTAGCAAGAAATGCGCACTGATTGAAGCGTTAACCCGCCGGTGTTAAGTGGGCGTGGTCAGGTACAGAATATGCTGCAACATATATATACTATATAATGCTGATATGTATATAGCTTATATATATACATACATTTATATGCAATATCAAAGAGATTAGCCCAAATTGAAATTGATTTTGTGTGCAGCGCAGCGACGCAGTGAAAATTTTAAATGAAAATTGATGTAGGGAAAATCTGTCAGAATGATGGCAAGCTTCGGCCTCAGCCTTACCCCGCCCCCTCCCCTTTCACACCTCTTTGTATTTCTTCTTGCGTACTAATCCGCTTAAGCCATCGATTTATTTTACCCGTTTACAGTTATCGCATAAGCAATGAGTATATATATATATATATATATATATACTATATATAATGTATGTATGATATATTTATGGCAATTTCCGTTGCACTATAAAGTTATTTAAATCAATTGTCAAGTCAAATGCACAATTCATTTATTTTCGGATAATTGAATAATTGATTGAAATGGAATACCGTTACATTTAGAGTCTACTATGATTTGAGCGGGTATATAGTGCTGATTTATAATAAATTGGACCTTCTTTACATTTTTTGTAATTTTGCTAATCTTTAAAAATACTCAGATCTCAGCTATTAGAAAAGCTAGAGACACTAAATTTGGCATATAGTTTGCAGTATGCCATAGGCTTCTAGAGACTATTTTAAATTTGAGCTGTCACGCTCAGGCCCCATGCAAATTGATAATTTGCGTTTATTAGTCAAGTTATAGAAGTCTCAACTTTCTGCTTTAGCATACACATAGATGCATATCATATGCTTCTATGCTACAAATTTCATAACCATAACTGTTATTCATCTTTATGTTTTCCACACTTCCGAGTTCTGTTCTAATTAACTTTTCTTGCTGATTATTTCGTCTTCTCATGGCATTTATTTTATTTTTCTTATTTTTTTTTTCTTTTTCTCCCCTTGATTAACTCACATAACTTTGGACTTGGGCTATGCTCGTTATTTTATTTTAATTAAATTTCCATGTAGCGCCTTAATTAGGCCAACAATTGTTGGCAAAAGTGGCCAAAAGGCCGCACAGTCTTTAGTCAAGCAAAATGTAAACTAATTAAAATATTTTGGCTTATAAATAAACAGCTGAAGTTATGCCTCCCCCCTCCCCCCTCTACACTCTATCAAGTTTCTTGCCACGCGTTACACACACACACACACACTCACTTAGGGGTTGTTCATTTTTTTGGAGGGGGCGTGGCAAACTTTGTTAGTTTTAGCGCCAATTTTAATGTGGAAACTTTTCGGTTTGGTGGAAAACGTTTTTGCCAACGCTTTCTCAGTGTGTGTGTGTGTGTGTGTGTGCGTGTGTGTGTGTGTGTCAACCGATGCCTTTGGCTCAGTTTCAAGTTCTTCCCCTTTTTGGGTTGAATGATTAGCAAAAGTTTTTAATTTTCTGTCTACCAAGTAGGAAATTAAGTTTTCTTGCCACGCTTCTTGATGCAAAATGAAGCGATTTTGTTGTTGCTTTCCTCTCCCCCCTCCCACTTATAGCCAAGAGATTAAGAGACACACAAAAAAATAGAAAATAAAAAAAACTCGTATCGTTTGCAGAAAAATTGAAAGAGAAAACAACAAATGATTGACAAAGGTAGCTCGAGGAGGCGTGGGGAGGGTTTAGTGTATTGAAGTGTAAATTTTCAAGAACTTTGAAGTGTACGAGATTGCTAGCATGTTGTGCGTCTCCTAGTTACCTCCTAAATCCATGCGAAATATCTTGATTTAGGCCGACTTATTTCAAGTTCTTTTCAGATGCAGATCTTGAGAGTTGAAGTGGAAAAGAAATATGAGAAAAGTGAAAAGAAAAAGTCATGATCTTTAAAAACATTAACTTGAATATCTTGTGTATTTATGGTACAAACAGTTTGAAATTTGTTAGAATAATACATGCAGTCTACATCTATGTGTGTGTCTAATTAGAAAGTTTAGACTTCATTACTCTGCCTAATAAACACAAATTATTATTTAACTGAGGCTTTGGGCAAGGCAAGTAAAATTTGATATATACACCAGAAGCCTATGCTATGCAGGCAGCTGCATACCAAATTTGTTGACACATGCTTTTACCATAGCTGAGATCTGTGCATTAATGTAACCTTTAAAATACTGAAAACTGAGAGAACTTTGCAGTTTAGGTAATCGAATAATCTAAATATTTGTAAACCTTATCAACAGCTGACAAGGCTGTAAATTTCCGAGTCTATGGGCGATAATAAAATTACTTAACATGCCTATTGAGCAGCGCAGCTTCAGTTTCACTCTATCTCTCTCTCTTCTCTTTCTCTCTCTGAGACTAATCTATTTGATTAACCCAAGGCATAGCAATCGCATATAACTCGTACAGCTGAAAATATGTGTGTGCGTCCCATTGTCATTTGTCTGCTCTCATATTTCATGGCTCGCTTATTGTTTCGCTGATAAGCAGCAGCAGCGGGGGAGGGGGACGGGGAAGCCTGAGCCTTCAGGGCTCTGGAGGAGGCAAAGTAATGCAACGAACGTGGACATGGACATGTCATAAATTAGGAAAAGCACGCACACACGCTCGTCTCGTCCAACTCGACGATTATGTCAAACATTGTGACACAAGCGGATCATATTGATGATGATGATGATGATGCTTATCACGATGCCGAGATGTGTGGGGAGGGGGGGATGCGTATTGTGGATGTGACAGGCACGTCGATTATTAAAGAAAAGGGAAAGATGAATGCGGTGAAATCAGTTTTCCATTGCTCAAATTTGCCAATGATGAGCAGCAGCGAGAGCACTAAGCACAAATGAAAACGTGCCAAAGAAAAAAAAAAAAAAAAAAAGCATTTTCAAATAGGCCAGCAAGGGTGGGGGGTAGGCAAACAAAAGGCGTTGCGTAAAAACGAGAAGTGGAAACAATTTGCCAAAGCGTCGAGCGCTTGGTTATAATAACAGCGACAGAGCGAGAGGGATAGAGAGATAGAAAGAGAGAGCTGCCAGCTGTGGCGAGAACTGAGAGTCATTTGGGAACGACAGGCGGGCAAACAAAAAGCAGCGGCAGGAAAAAAATTAGTGCACAAAAAGCGACAACAACAACAACAGGCGAATTGCTGACTGCAGCCAGGTAGAAGAATATGCAGAAAAAAAGAAGGAAAACAACAAGTGCGCACACAAAAAGCAACAAGAACAGCAGCAACAGCAACAACAACAACAGCACAAAAAGCTTATGTCGTGCAACTCTGTGCCTGCTGCTCCTCCTACTCGCAGCACCTCAGTCGGCACTCTCTCTCTCTTCCTTTCTTTAGCTCTCACACACTTCAAACAAAATGGCGCCCACATGGAAGCGTGCGATTTGCCGCAATTGCGTATCATTAATGTGCGTTTTAGTTGCCATCTCTTTTTTTTCTTGCACAACACTCTCTAGCTCCCACTCACTCATTCTCCGGATATCTTTCTACATCGCCGTGTGCAACGCTTTAAATTACTTTGTATAATGTTCATGCCTGCAACGCGACGTATGAGCAATAAATGTTGTACGTTGCAAACGCCAAATGACTGTGACCTGGCTGCGACCCTGCTTAACGTTTGCACGCAAAACTACACGGTAGATCGTGATAAGGCACAGCAGAAAAAAATATATAAACTGATCTGGCTATATAAGCTGATTAATTAATTAATTCTTAAACATCTTTATTAGTTTTCTACTTTAGCAGATGAGTCCAAAGATGGCCGCTGATTAGCAACATTTTAATTACAATCGATAAAAAAAAGAGCACACTCACCAAAACCAGTAGCTAATCGATAAACATCAAAAACAAATAACTCCTAAAGATGGCAACTGATTAGCTGTTTTAAATGACAATCGATAAATAACATACACATAAAACAAAAAAACCAGTAGCCAATCGATAATTAGGCACTCAAAAATTCGATACATGCTGTCAAAATTTAAATACCAACAAAATACTAACATATTGCTCTAACATTCATTTTGGTCACTCTTTTGCATTTTTGAATTTAGCAGCAGCATTGCCAATGCAAAATATTCATTAGTCTCTCTGCAACGCAATCAATTTGCATAAACATAAATTATATGTCTACATATGCGTAGGGGGTGGGGGGAATGCGTAATGCACGCTCTCTCTCCCTCTCTGGATTTTCACAGCCTTCTCTCGCTCCACTCAGTGCGGATCTGCGGCTTGTCGTAACATGACTGAAACATTTACTGCGACAAGCTCAACGCCTTAGTGCTCATCACACAGTACACCCTGCTCACCCACACCCACACTCACTCTCTCCCTCTCTCTCTCTCTCTCTCTCTGGCAAATGCAAACAATGTAAAATGATTTTCAATATTAAAACGGGCTGCACAAGTGTTGGACTTGTGTGGACGGGAGAGGACTATGTCAATGTTTCTGTTTCTCTCGTTGTTGTCGTTGCTCTTGTTGCTCTCCTTGTTGTTGTTGTTGTTGCTGCTGTAGCCGTCCTTGTTGTTCTTGTTGCTGCTGCTGTTGCCACAGAATTTTTACTGTTACGAGTACTGGCTTTAATGCCGCTTATACTTCAGCATTATGGTCGCATTATGGACAACGTTCCGCCTCCATGTGTGCCATATGCTCTCAACTGGTGTGTGTGTGTGTGTGTGTGAGTGTACGTGTCTCTATCTGTGTGTGTGTGTGCTTGTTTTTATTGGGTTTATGGCTGCAAGAGGCGCCAAAGAGTTGACTCGACTCGGCTGCGGCTGTAAATTTAATAGCTGCAACTAGCGTGTTGGTTTTGGGCCATGTTCAAAACGGCGCTATCAGTCACTCACACATAATGCTATAAGTATGTTACATATACATACGCATGTACATAAATGCAGCTCGATTTAGATTTTAGTACTTGTTTTTTTCGAAATTATTACGCCTGAATTTGACCCCAGTCGCGGTTTTATAGCATATTTATATGGAGCATAAAGTTATGGCAAGACCGCTATAAACTAAATGAAAGCATTTAAGTTGTCGGAAAATAGTATACTTAAGGGATCTCGAGAAATAAAAAATACTTTAAATACATTTTTAAATATAACGAAATATAATATACTTCACATTTCCAGATGTATTTACGTTAATTATTTCTTTTAAACTCATCTTAACGCTTATTTAATATATACAAATTGTTTTCGTACATTTTTGCTATATAAATTATTCTCCGATTCTTGTGAAATTTTAGTCTAAAATACCTAAGCAAGTATATATATATATATTTTATTATGATGTATTCTTCTGTCTATTACGCACATTGCGAATAGGTTTATTACATTTTTTTGTAAATCCATGATTCCCATTTTAGTACAGACTATTTAGCATAATAATATCGAATTGTTATCCCTAGATACAGTGCCAAATCCTATGTTTATTGGGCCAGCTTGATTGATTGTCCTCTTAATACGCAACAAATAAAATATTCAAAAGAAAAGAAAAATAAAAATAAAACATTTAAAACGCCTTCTCGCTGAGCCTTAAGTTATCTCAATAATACTCAGAGATATACCTCGTAAATCCATTAAATTACGCTTGACCATTAACATTTTTTTTATCGTGTAATTTGGGGGAGAAAAGAGGAGGAAAATGGAAGAATATGCCCTCAAGTAGGGCCTCTCTTGCCGTTTAATGGCCGAGTCCGAGGCAATTATAAAATATTATTCATTATGAGAATGAGGGAAAATAATTATGCCAAAAAGTCTGCAAACAGTGGGTGGCCCGAGGGCAAGGACGGTGGCAGGAGAGGGGGGAGGGGCGGGACGGTATTGTGGTCCACTTGGGGCAGCTCGACGAGTTGAGTTCGTAGCTTTTGGCTTGCTACAATTATTTCATGCTCATTGCTAATTAAAACTAAATTGAGTGCACACACACACACACACGCCAGAGAGAGAGAGAGAGAGAGATAGCCAGTGTATGTGTGTGTGCCTGCGGTTTATGGAAAAAGCGAATGCATGTCGGCATCGTGTAGTTTAAATTATTTAAATGTCATCATGCTCGCCGCGACTTTGCCTGCATGTGAGTGTGGGTGTATCTACCTATCTCTCTCTCTCTCATTTTTTTTTCCCTCCCTTTCTCTCTCGCTGAGTGCCTGCGTGAGCTCATTACTAGCTGTCACGTGGAAAACTCTGAGCTGTGTGTCTCACACAATTTGTGGGCGACTCGCGCTGCGTCGTCGTCGTCGTCGTCGTCGTCGTTGTCAGTGAGCAATGAATTTTTAATTACCTTCTAATTATTTGCAGTTCTTTAATTGAAAAGCTTGAAAGCTACGAGGCAACTATATATAAGCTACAAGCTCGTATGACTCGCTGCGTATGAATACGCGCTGAATACTGTCATTCAAAGACGATGAATACGCTGCCGCCCATCATCACAAATGCAACAGGAAGTACTCGAGTAGGGAGAAAAACTAAAAGAAAATACCGACAAATTGCAAGGAAAATGATCAAAGGAAATTAAATACAGGCACACAAACAAAAAACCCAACAATTATGTATAGAAATTATAAATTCCTCAAAACTAACAAGTAAACGTCAATTTAAAAAAAAAAAAAATTAATAACAAAAACTGAAAAAAACTCAAAAAAACTGATATTTTTATGGAGTGTTTGGTATAAAATTTGACAGTTAAGAACATAAAGACATTATCTATATGTATGACTAAGCAGGAGGTTACAGACTTTAATACTTTGCCTAAGAATCCCAAAAAACTATTTACGTAGGCGTTGGGCGTGCCAACCAACATTTGGAAATAAATAAGAGAAGCTTAAAGCAAACAGAAACCTTCATGCCAAATTTAATATGTCTAGCATTTATAATAACTGAGATCTATAAGTTTAAACAGACAATTATTTCCGAATTGACGCATCTATTGAAGCTACTGAAACTCAATGGAGTATACAACGTCACAATTAACCTGTTACATACAAAGTTTGTTAATCACATTCAATAAAAACCATAATTTAATAATATTTCTATGCAAATTCCGTTTTTATGCGATATTTATTTATTAAATTTAATATATTATGATATTAAAGAAATCTCAAGTGTTTATTTAAATGCTAATTCATTTGGATTCTTGTTTAGGCCAAAAATGATAGAGAACATTCTGAAATATATTTTAATAACCGGTTTGTCACATGATATTCGGGTTTCCAAGCGGATATCTGATATTTAATATGATTTTTAAGGCTGCTTAGTGCTCATTAAAATGATTTGGTAATAAGTTTTATTATAAGTGTTTTTTTTTTTAAGAGAATTGTCACGAGTTCTAGTAAATAGTTATTTTTCTTGTCAAGTTTCTGTCGACTTGAGATTGCAACAGATTTATATCAATACTTATAGCAGTACTACATATTTACTTTTACCATGACCATATAGGGTTTGCAAGCAGCAAATAGTCTAGACTCTCTGGATATACTGGATTTGTCTTTGTTTTTCGAACCGGTCTGGTACCATCATCATCAGAGTTCAGTGCGTCATGCGGATCCAGACATACCATAAAAGTATTGCAACTACAGCAACAAAGAGACAACCCTGTCACTGTTGCAGTTGACAACAACAATAAACCTTGCAATAAATCAATAGTCAAAAAAAAAACAACAGATAAAGCTTTAAATACGATCGTGCTGCATACAAGTATGTACTGCAGCTGCAAGATACCCTAACTATTTTGAATATCTATTATTATTTACATACCATGCAATTTTAATTTGGAACATTTCTCTTCAAAATCAGCAACTAATATTTTCTTTTATTTAATTTTATTTATAATTTAATAAAAAGAAAAATAAACATTTATTGGGGTATTTGCACTATGTATTTGTTTAAAATATTATTCTAAATTAGAGAATAAACAAATTTAAAATACACAAAATGTTTCCATATGCAAAAAATGGATATACATTTGCTTTGTTTATTATTGCTAAATAAAAGAATGTTTAAAGAATTTTTGTAAAAGTTTATTTGCAAAGCATTTAAATTGCCTGCTGTTTACGTCTTGTTTTGTTTTTTTTTTCAATGCCGACGTCATGATGTGTGACCCACTGTGCGTGCGTTAACCTGTAGAGCGCGAGCAACGAAAGGGCATCAAAGCTGACGCAGTTTACCCGCACGTCTCTCTCTCCGCTCTTTCGCCTGCGCTTTTCCTACTCATTTATTTGGCTTGCGCTTGTTGTTGTTGTTGCTGCTGCTGCTTAAGACTTAAAGCCGGCCGGCTTGTCCAGTTGTTTTTTTTTTTGTGTTTTTTTGTCTTTGCATTGTTTGTTTTGCCATCTCACTCTCGCAGCAGCCACCCGCTCAGGCGACCTCATGTTGCTTTACGTTTTTGTGGGCTTGTTTGCATTGTTTTTGCCCGAGCCTTAAGCAGGTGTGACTTATGTGTGTGTGTGTGTGTGTGGGCTTAAGTCTGCTCATAGACTTGTTTGTTTCTCTTGTAATTTTTTGTTGTTTTGCTGCTGTAGTTGTTGTTGTTGTTATTTAATCGTCTGTGCCCTGGCTAACGTTTGCTCTTGAACTTGAGGTGAGCGCCAGCCAGAGTTGCCAACGAAAACAAAAACAAACAAATTGTTGAAAAACAGAAGAAGAAGAAGAAGAAGGAAAGAAACACAAAAACAAAATGAGAACGGAACATGAGTTTGGGGGTCTGCTGGTCAAAGGCGCTTTCAGTTTTCTTTCTGTTTTTTTTTACACGTTTTTCTTGCATAAACTAATTGGCTGCCTACCTCACACCCATCTTTTCACTCTCTCCCTCTCTCTCTCCTTCTCTCACTTTTGGCTCTGTAACAATTATTACAACGCAGCCATTGGCGACATGATAAACGATTTCCGCAATATTTCCGACCAAGCCGACCGAAAGCCCGCACGCCTGACCGACCGACCCGACCGCCCGCCCGCCTGTACGCTTCGCAGAGGGTTGAGCAAGGGCAATGGACCCAACAGCTGCCAACATCTCGGCTGGGGTTGCACACAATCCACACTCACACTCCACTCTCACACTCCACACTCTCGCACACACACACAATCACGCTCATAGGCACAAGAGAGCGTGAGAGGGAGAGTGGGAGAGAATGGGAGAGCGAGCGCGCGAGCGGAAAGCTGTTGCCCCTTTTGTTTGCCCATCCTTCAGCCTGCATTTCCTTTCCCCTTCCCCTTCCCGTTCGCCTGCTGCTCGCGGCGTTGGCAACGTTTTACTGTGGCCCACTTCACACGGCTTCATAATTTTAACACAGTACACAATTTGTCCTTGCTGACGAAACTGTTGAGCAGCGACGCAGCAGAGGCGGCCGGCAGCAGCAACATCGGCAGCGACGCGACGCAGCCCGGCTTGTTTACAGTTTGTTGGCAGTCATAGTCGCACGAAAAAGGGAAGACAGCGCAAAACGGCGAGGGCAAGACGCAAGGCAAAAAGAGTGAATTGAGCAGAAGGCGAGTGAATGCAGGCAACATAAACAAAGACAGAGAGAGCGAGAGAGACGGTGAGAGGGAGAAAGTAAGAGCCCTACAAAGTGTTTGCTGAAACCCGAAAATATCAACTTTAAATAATAACAAAAGAAACAACAAGTTTCTTGAAATGGTACAAGGGTTTCTTAACCTTTTTGAAATTCATTTACAATATTTTACAAAATAATTACAAAAGTTTTGCAATATCTTGTTTTGCTTTCTGCAAATAAACATAAGTTAAATTAAAATGGGTACATTTCAAGAAAACCAATTATTAAGGTATATAGTATACCTATGAGTGCATAAGATAGGTACAATAAGATTATTGCATATTTTAAATAGATTTTTACTCATTATCATTAAATAAAATAAAGTTATCCAAAATAATTAGTATATCAATAATATAATCTTGAAAAAAACACTATATATAACTCCTAGCTTTTAATAATTAAAAACACACTTTACTTGAATCATTCTCCAATATTCTGGTACATTGAAAATTTTCCAGTTGATTTGCCTAACGAACATGTTGAAAATCTCTAGAAATTTCCATGACACACTCTATACTACTTCTCTTCATTTATGTCGTGCCACAAGTGTCGCTAATCTTTTAATCTGGGTACAAATTGTTTTTATACTCCAGTTGGGGTTTTTCCTTCATCTTTTTTATTATAAAGGTTCGTTGAGGCGTTGGGAAAATGGCAGTACTTCGTTAAGATGACATTTAAATAGGGTTGCCAAAATGCCGAATTACTTGGGGGGAAATTACCAAGCGGCCAAAGTTCAGCAAGTATTTCAGTTCATATGAATGTAAGTATTATTGTCTTTTTACTTAATCCCCCAAACAGACACATACATATGTATAATATCTTATTGTCGAGTGTCTTGTCTCAATTTTGATTCATTTATATGTTGTTTACTTGTCTCCCTGTATTCTGGGGGCAACTTTTGATTGATTTCGTGTTGTGTACAGTGCAAACAGTGGGACGGGAATAAATGTACACATATCTGTATATATGTACAATACTTTTTATTGTATTTATTTTCTCACTCAAATTGACGCCACAAAATGAGGAAATGGTTACTTTAAATTTGTTTTATTCTTATTCGTTTCGTTGGCCTATCTTAACGAGCTCAAAGTTGAGTTGACTTATCCGCTCTTCCCCCTCCCCATCTCCCTCTCTTACTATCTCCCTCTCTCTCGACTCAATTTGTACAAAACTTCTTGCTCTTTTGCCGTTGTGAAGCATGTTCGTGCATAATGCATAATGCGGCCACAGGTCGCCAGGGGTCGCCACACACACGAGCACATGGGCACACTCTACTTTTCGCATGCACACTTGAAAAATAAATTAGAAATTACTATTTGCATATTATTTATATGATTTTTTTGTTGTTGTTAGAAAATCCTTCTCATTTGCATATTATTTCTTTAGTTTATTGCCCGTAAGTTGTTTATGCTTGTGCAGGGAGGGGCAACAATGGGTTAAATCGGCTGCCTTGCAAAAATTTCACTTGACGCTGCTGCTGCTGCGCGGCAATAAAATTCCAAGCAAATCCAGAGAAATAACAAAACAAATTGTGTTTGCTCTTTTTTTCTTTCTCTCTCTCTCTCTCTCTCTGTCTTTTACTGCGCGAGTATTTCTGAAACAAGGAAAGAAAATTTGCATAACAAAAGCAAAGGGCAAGAGGGATGGTACGGGGAAGGGGAGGGAGGAATTGACAGCGGGTCAGGCAACGAGGTGCTGTTTGTTATTTTTGGCATAAGCAGGAGTGAGCGAGAGCGAGAGCAAGAACGAGAAAAGGAAGTGGACGAAAGCGAGAGCGCATTAATATGTTTACTCAAGCGACGCCGGCGGCGACTGCTCTGCCGGCAGGTTAATGCACCGCAACGTAGCAGAGATTAACAACAAATTAAAGCTTACCTTTTTCAGTCAAGGGACGCAGCGTTGTTGTTGTTGTTGCTGCTTTCGCTGCCACTGCCGACGCTGCTGCTGCTGTGGAGCCAGACTCCTGTTGCTGCTGCTTCGCTTTGCTGCTGTCAGCGACGATGAAACAGAGCAACAACAACAGGCACAAATTCGCTGTCGCCGGCATTTTGCCGTTGCTGCGCTGCCTGCCTGCTGCTACTGGTTGATGCTGCTGCTTCTGATTCTCCCTGCAGTTGCTGTTGTTGTTGTTATTGCTCTCGGTTTACACGTATAAATAAGACAAAAACAAAGCGGCACACACACACGCACGCACGCACAGAACGCAGCGATTGCTTAAAATTTACTTTATTTTGTTTATATGCTTTAACATTTTTGTGCCGCAAATTAAGGCAGCAGCGTTTGTTTTCTTGTTTACTTTTGCCTGGTTTTGTTTTTTTTCGCTTTTTGCCGCGCGAATAACAAATATGTGTGCGCGCTAACACACACACACACACACAACACGTACACTTCAAATGCACTTAACACCAATACAAAGACGCGTCAACTGTGAATTAGGCACAAGGCTCACACAAGTTGTAAACACAGCGTCGCCTATACGTGCATATATATTTATTTTTTACATCATTATTTTCAACATATTTATTCATTTGTAAATATTTGAGAATTTTTGAGTCGGCGTTTTGAAAGAAACGAGACGCGAACCGCAGTCGCACCACACGCCAAGAGTACCGCACGAAGACTGAACGCAGCAGAACGATACAGAGAGAAATGACAATTGGGGTAACACAATGAATTGCAGATTCTGAGAGCACGACCGGTCAATGAGTATGACGTCACAACAAAGCATATGAAATAAAAACGAGACAAGTAGTGACATTGGATTAACGAATTTGTTCAGATTATTTATCACTGATATTTTAATAAAAATGGCAACTTAATGTATAATTTTATTTTATATATATGCCTGTGTACATTATACATCATGCATATATTCGCCTATCGATATGTGTTGTTTTAGTTCCACACCTAGCTTTTTTTTTGATGATGCAGCCCTGAAATCGCTTGTTTCAATGTGTAGCCCTTGTTGAACAATTTTAAATCGAAGTGAGCGGCGCCAAAATAAACATATTTGCCTTTTAATAACAGTCATTGGAACGTGCTGCTTGTACTACGCAAAACAAAATTTTTCGTAAATTATATTCGGAAAAAAATAAAAAATTATTGGTTTTCTCATGTTGCCTCAACTGCTTGTAAGTGTATGCAAAAAATGTTGCGAATGCACTTCGATTACGTAATACGAAAGTGCAATTTATTGATTTCAACTAAATTTTTGGTATTCTCCGTTTTTAGTTGCGCTGCAGTTTGGCACGGTCTAAACTAATCAACACAACCTTGCGTGGTGCAACCCAGTCATCCAACAGCGGCACAACAGACGATGTTATTGTTGATTTCGATGATCCCGAACATCTGCCTCTTCCCGAGTATCCTAAACGTCCCCATGAGCCGTTGCACGAACGCAAGCAACGGTAAATAAATATATGAATTGATTGAATGGATTAATTGGATTAATCAATTATACGTACTACTTAGCCTGCTGTATCAGTCCCGCAAACGTGGTATGCTCGAAAATGATCTATTACTGAGCACATTCGCAGCAAAGTATCTAAAGGATTTCGATGAGGACGAGACGGCCACCTATGATGAGCTGATCAATGGAGTCACCAACGATTGGGACATTTATTACTGGGCCACAGAATTTAAACCAACACCAGAGCAATATGAAACGGATATTATGAAGTTGTTGAGGCAACATGTTAAAAATTCAGAAAGAGTAACGCGCTTCCATCAGCCAGAACTGACGTATTACAATGATAAGCCAAATTAATTCTAAATGGGAAAACATAAACAAGGCGAAAAATACTTGCGGTCGACCTTGGATATAGTTTTCCCACCTTTTCATTCTTAATACATTTTCTTGGCCTACAGTCACGAATTAAAACATGAACGCTTGCTGCAGAGTTTAATGAATATAGACACACACACACAGACACACACATACTCTCTCAGACATACAGAAAAGAAAAGAATTTTTTGTACACTTTATACTTTTCCATACACATACCTATAGTATGCAGATGTATACCATTAATAGATATTAAGAGTTTTAATACCTGAATATCCCTACACCAAGTTTTAATATCTATTATTTTCCCATTTTACTATTACTCGAATAAAGAGACTGTCCTAACAAATTGTAAAGAATTTTATGCACTTTTAATACAAATGTTTATTATATAATAATTCCTTATAAATGAATGCGGAAAACCTGCGTTAACTAACAAAATTCCAACAACAACACATAAACCTAAAGATTAATGTAATATTTTCAAATTCAAAACCATATTTCATGCATAATACTAACAACGCTCAAAGACCTTGTACAGACTGGGCAAATTGGCCAATTCGTAGAGTTGCTGACGGAGTCGTGCCGGTGGCAATAGATACTTTTTAAAGCCCGGAAACAGTACATGCTCCATATACCAATGCTGACTACGCATATCGCCATCATCCTGCCAATCCAAATGGGCATAATAACGCGCTGTCTCGCGGCAAAAGGTTTCGAAGCATCGCACTTCCTGTTCCCACTCGACCTCGGTGGCCAGACGCAGCAGATAGATGGGTAACTGTGCACGACTTGGCACATGTTGAGGCAACAGAGCTGGCAAAGATTCCAGATAACCTACGTCGGAAATTCGCAGCGAGAAATATTCACGCATAATGGGGGCTTTACTCTGAAGTATGGCGGCCGCATTGGCTGCCAATTCTGATTTGTCGCCATCCTCTGGTACCCAACCGGCCGCCTGACTGTCCAGTGCAATGTGCAGCAGCTGCTCCAGCGGCAATGGCGGCGACACGCTAATCTCTGTGCAGTTCTGGAATTCATAAATCAAACGCTGATAATACAATTCCTCGCTAAAGGCTCCGGTGTTGCACATGTAGAGGCGCGTCTCGTGCTGGAACAGCGCATGCCGCTCATCCACACAGCCCACATAGACAAGCTGCTTGAGAGTGCTGCGCAATGTAACATTGCATTGACGCTCCACACGCTGTTGCATCTCCAACACGCTGGTCAAGCGCACCTCTTTCGATTTACGTGCCGCCGTCACGCGGAAGCTCTCCTCTTGGGAACACGTTGGCGTATCATTGCTGGAACTAGTCGACGAGAGACCAGAGTCACTCTTCTCCAGCGGTTTAAAGAATTTGTCCAACTTTTGCTCATTTGAATCCGTGCGCACCATTTCTTTTTCATGGATGCGTTGTGTTTTATCCCCCACCTGTGTAATTTCCAGATCCGCTGTACCGGGTAATTTTAGTTGCTTATAGAAGCTGCGAGTGGCATTGCTGCCAAGAAGCTGCGCTTCCACCTGCTGCTTGATGCGCTCGATAATCTCATCTTGATAGAGAAAATGCACTTCATGCTTGGTGGGATGCACATTGACGTCCAGGTTTTGTGGTGGCAGCGTAAGGCTCATGTAAACAAACGGATGTTGACCACGTGGCAAATATGTGGAGTACACTGCATCCACGGCGGCTTTGAGAGCTGTAACCAGTTCAAAGATGAGCATGGAGATTTCATTGTCATTGAATTATTGACTCACCTACGGATTCAACCAATCGTTGGTTTATAAACAACAGCAGCGTCGACTTCTTTGCCGCATAATTGACCTTTGTAAGCTGACAGTCCAGATCGAACCGAAACATTTCATCTCTATAGCTGAACTCCATCAGTTCCTTGGCAATGGCTGCCCCATAAATGGCGCGTATGTTCTCCGCCCGCGTACTATTTGCCTGGGTCTTTAGAGCCGGCTGTTCGCCATGTTTACGCAGCACGAAACCCACATGAGGATTATGCACAGCGTATTTTGATAGCACATCGGAAATTTTCTGAAATTCTTCTGCTGGGGATTTAAGTGCCTGTCGACGTTGTGGCATCGTGTAGAAAAGATCCTCAATGGTAATAGTTGTGCCCTGGTTACCGGCACACGCCTTGGGTTGTCCCACCAATTTGCCATCCGCATAGCTGGCCTTATAGCCACAACGTTCGCTGGCCGTCTTGGTTTGTATGCTCAGATGAGCGACATGGCTTATGCTGGCCAATGCCTCGCCACGGAAACCAAATGTCGCGATTTCTGTCAAATCCTCGAACTTGCACAACTTAGACGTAGTAAAGCGCTCACAAACAATCGACAAATCCTCCTTGCGTATCCCAGTTCCATTGTCCTGAATCTGCAATAGTTTCAGGCCGCCAGATTTGACGGTGACTTGTATGTGACTTGATTTCGCATCCAAGCTATTCTCCAGCAGTTCCTTAAGTGCATTGGCTGGACGCTGAATGATCTCGCCAGCAGCAATGCGATTGACAACCACTTCATCAAGTTTCCTAATGACTCCAGGCTCCTGCATGGCGACAAAAATGTTCCCGCTATATGGACGATGTAAAGAAAAACACTATATATCGATAGAAACCATATTTGAAATCGATTGTAATGTTTTGGTATTTTGTGTGGTATATTTTCCATTTCTCTATCGATTTCCAGCTTCTACAATCGATTATTTTCAACAATAAATTCATTTAATTTATTTCGAGTCAAACTTAAGTTTCATTTAACAATTCATAAAATATTTCATCTACAACTATTTTGATTCAAGAACATAAACTAATTAGAACTTTCAAAATTCTTAGATAAGCGTTATTTGTACTGCATTGTGTTTAAACAATAACGAAAATGCTTGTTAACTATTTAAACAAGTAATCAACTTGCCTTTGTGTGAACTTAAAAAAACCATTTGCACTTCAAGCAAATAAACACAGATATTCCTAATATTATTGTAGTGTACTTAAAATAGCTTCGCACTCTGCGTCGTTTGCGATCGGCGAGAATCTCATTGTAATCAATATAGAGTGGGCTCTTTGGTGGGCTAAATGAACCAAGCTGCAAAAAATGTAACGATTAATACCAGTTGGACAATATTATTAAGAAATTCAAAACTCACATATTTAACAGTCTTGGAGAGATCGTTTATAACGCCACGATATGCTCGTAAGCTGCTCTGCAAGTGATCCAACTGCATCTCCGATGGTTGGCCCAGCTTGTCCTTTAGTTGATTCTGTATGACAAAGCGCAGCGATGCCTGTATGATAACCAAATGCTGTAGATGATTGGCGGCGATCATGAGTATATCATAGAAGCTGCACGTGAAGTTTGAAAGTTAATACATATTATAAATATAAAAGATCTGAGGTCAAAAACATACTTTTCCATGCCATCTTTCTTGACACGCGCAATGGATTTCTTTGACCAATGGTGCAAATGAAAGCTACAAAAGGCGAATTAATATTAATTAATTATATACAATCATATATATCAATTTCCACTCACTCCAGTATGCCCTTCATGATCTTGTTACGGAATATGGGAAACTCAATACCAATCTCCTGAAGTTTTTGGTCATCCATGTGGAGGAACTCGCCCAAGGATATGCGAGCTTTAGCAAAATGCTCCAACATGTTCTCCATGTTTATTGAGAGCAGAATACTGTTGAGCTCCTGAAAGTACTCCGGGCATTCGGTTTTTAGAAAAATACGTGGAACATGATCCCTCAACGAGCCATAGCTTAGGAACTCAGATGGCACCATATAGGTGCTGCTTTCACGTGGCAGAAGCTCCAACAGATCGTAGAAACCATGAAATTCTGCCACCTGCTTGGGTGTGTAACCCTTATTATTAGCAATCGTTACATTGGCGCCCGCCTCCACCAGCAGCTTCACTATATCCGCATGATTATGCTCAATAGCATGAAAAATAGGTGTGCAGCCTTGGTTGTCCACCGCATCGAAGCTAACCTCGTTGATCAACAATCGTACAATGGCAGTGAAGCCCTTACGACATGCGAACATGAACGGAGTCATGCCGTATTTATCAGAAACATTGATAACGGCTCCATGGCTCAAAAGTAGCCGTACAAGTTTTTCAGCAACATAAGCAGCATCTTTGGCCTGACAGTCGCACGCCATCATCAATGGCATTGTGGAGTCCACGTGCTTGTTGACATTCGCTCGGTACTTGTTGATCAACAACTCGGCCAGCTCGTATTGCCCCTCCGCGACAGGCGTAAATTAGCAATGTTGCGCCGCCATAGATTGGTTCGTTTACAGGAAACTTGAGCGCATCGATTTGTTCGCACACGCGGTTGAAATCCCCTGTTAGCAGCGTTTCGTAAAGTTTCTGCTCGCGTCGCACAATTGGCTGGAACTTCACGCGTGTCAGCTAAGACAAATTGCAATAATTATTTGGCAAATATAAAAAACTCGTAGAAAATTGCAATGATTCAAAACTTACTTTATCGGAAAAATAAAAGCCTTCATAGCTGCTGTCTGAATCATCTGAGTCTGGGGGAGGACCGTATGCACATTTGGTCGCCATTTTATTAGTTTAGTTGTGCGAAATAAATGCAATATTTTTAAAACATTTGTTGAATTCGGCTATTAAAAAATTGCGCAGCGGAAAGTAAAAAACCAAACAAAAATGGCAAAGCTTAAAACGCAATGTGACCATACCGCGCATAAGAAGCAAATGCGCATTTTGACTATATCTAAAAACCAGATGGCCACACTGCCTGGCTTAGCTGATATCTGCTTTTAAATTATAATTCAATAAATTTATTTACATCTATTGTGTTTATAATTCTTTACTACAAGTAATAAACATCACTAGTTCTATTTCTTCTTATCTTTCTTGGTAAAACGAGGTCCCCCAAAGTTTTTGCCCTTGTTAAATTTGTTTTTGCCCGCCTTGTTGGTCATCTTAACGTTGCTGGCTTTTTTCTTGGCTGCAATTTTCGTCATTTTCTTATGACGATTCGCCTCAGATCTGTCGAGAAAAGCAAAATAACATTTTAAAAATACGAATATATTAAATATTTTGGGAGGCCTTACCTCAGACGCAGTGCTCCGCCGCGACTGACATCAGTCAAATCATTTGTGAACGCAGATTGTCCACCACGTCGCTTGGGTTTGCCACCAGAGGCACCAGAGCTAGCGAATTTTTTGCCCTCCGTTGCTGCACCCAATTTGCCGGGGCGCTTGCGCAGCTTGGCCATCTTGGCACGAACAAGAGAGACCTTTTCCACCTCCTTCATGGCACGTTCCTTGGCCAACTGTTCTGGCGTTTTCTTTCTAGGTTCTTCCTTCTTCTTTTTTTTGCGTTTGGCATCTAACTCCTTAACTGGTGGTCCATCCTCACCATCGCCACCGTATTCAGGACGCTTCCTTTTGCCAGCACCTTTACCCTTGCCAGTTGCTGCTGCCGGTTTAGCCTCGTCATCATTGGTGAGCGCCAGACGTGCCTTTTCATTCTCACGTTGCTGCTTGGTTTGGAACCAGGTGCGTCTTTCGTTGGGCTGTCCCAGCAGTTTGCGCTCCGTTTTCGAAAGCTGCTGCTCTGTTTTGGCCAACTGACGTTCCGCTTGTTCCTCGTCAAGAATGTTTTCTGCACAATTAGATGGAGATTTACAAAACGAAACTAATACGTTTTTAAAGATAACTTACGGATTTCCGGCTCCAGCGCCGTCAACTTGTTGCGATATTTCTCAATGATTTCTGGCGGTATAATACGATTCTTGACACTGCTCTCGGCATTTTTGATGATATCCTTTACAATCTTACGCTCCTTCTCGCCGGCCAGCGAAACAGAGATACCAGCTCGTCCGGCACGCGCAGTACGACCCACACGATGTATATAGTGTTCCGTCGTGATGGGCATTACGAAATTAATGACGGTCTTGACACCAACAATATCCAGACCACGAGCCGCAACATCTGTAGCGATCAGTACATCGATTTGCTCCTCCTTGAACTTCTTAAGTGACTCCAAACGCTGCTGCTGCGTCAAATTACCGTGCAGCTCGCCGGCTCGAACGCCCAGGAGTCCGAGTAGGATGTGCAGGCGATGAGCCTGTTTCTTGGTCTGCACAAACACCATGCAATGATCATGAAATGTGCGACATATCAAGCTAGCCAAGATAGGTTCACGATCACCCTCCTTATCCTCACGAATACGTATGAATTCTTGTCGCAAATTGAAGGCAACTTGTTGATTATTGTTGACAAACACCTTGACAGGCTTGTCCAGAGAAACGGCAGCCAAATCCTTGACCTGTTCGCTCATCGTGGCTGAGAACAACATGGTCTGGCGTGTCTTGCAGCACGAGTTAATGATCTCCTTCATTTGTTCGGCAAAATACTCGTCCAGCATGCGATCGGCCTCGTCCAGAATTAGCACCTGCAACAAATCGATTTAAATGTTTACTCAATATGCTTGAGGATGTTGTAAATGATAAATAATTAATAACAATCAGCTTGCAATTGCAGCGCAACTGCAAGAACCAGAGTTTTGTCCGCACATCTCCGAAGAGTTCAGAGCGCAAGGATAGATAATCATCATCTAGGCTTGATTATATGATTTTATAAACCACTGAAATTACTCACCTCAATGGAATCCAAGCTGAAGCTGGGAGTGTTCTTAATGTGATCGATTAGACGACCTGGCGTGGCGATGACAATGTCTGGATTTTGTCGCAATACAGCCTCCTGTGCCTTGACATCGAGACCACCAATGGCCAAGCCCACATCAATGGTGGTGAATTGACAGAGTTGCTTGGTCACCTGGTACACTTGGGCACCCAACTCACGTGTCGGAACCAGCACCAGCACACGGGTAATGGCTTTGTTGTTAAGCGGACGATAGAGCAAACGTTCCAATGTGGGCAACATGTAGGCAGCGGTTTTGCCTGTTCCCGTCGCAGCACATCCACAAACATCACGTCCGAGTAGCGCTACGGGTATGGTAGATGCTTGGATAGGTGTGGGATAAATGTAGCCTAGCACACCGATGGCGCGCATAAGCGGACGTGAAAGATTCATTTGATAAAATGACGTGATCATCTCATTGGCTTCGATAGTATCATCGAATTGCATCTTTTCGCCTTCTTCCTCGTCTTCGCCGTCTCCATTGGCTTGTTTCTTCTTTTTGTTTTTGGTCTGTTTCTTTTCGCGTAGCCGCAGATTATCATGCTTGAGCTCATCCTCAGACAGATCTATTTCCTCGTCACTCTGCTCAGCTGCAACAGCCTCAGCGCCACCGCGTTGCTGCAATCGTGCTGCGATTTTGTCATCTGTCTTTGTGCGTGCCTTACGCTTGACATATTTCATCAGATCATCCCATGTATCTTGATTATATTCTTTGACCGAAGATACAAACTCAAAGCCCTTTTCAAATTCTGTTACCTTCTTGTGCCGCAATTTTGTCGGTTGGTACTGCGTTGCGCCGGGTGAGTAGAAAGAAAATTATGAGAACCACATGAGTCGAGTGTTTTATTTACGCCCACTTACTTCAACTTCGGCATCTGAGTCTTCGGATAAATTCTCCACTTCAGCATCATCTTCAATTGTCCCAATCAAATCCATGTTTTTAGTTGCACCCATTTTATTCTCTCAGATACAGCGCGTGTTTACAATTTATGAACTAACACGTGTGTGAGTATATTTTCAACGAGTGGGCATTTCAAACTACTGCAGAGCTGCCAACTTGTCTTTATAGTTGCCGGTATTTGGTTATCGATAATTATCGAGAACGAACAGCTGTTGTCCGAGTTGTTATGAAATTTTGATAGTTGCCCATCGTAATGTTGCGTTTATTGACCAGAACTCCCACCATCAGGTATAAAATATAACTATATACATTTAGTATAGTTATAATGAATAATGATGATTTTCAGATCGCTTATGCCCGCTGCAGGCATTCGATGTTATGCACAGAAGCAGCCCGGCAGCAAACCACAGCGTGAGGATCCCATTAGCAATGAACCCATCCAATTCTTTGGCAGCCAAGCAGCCGCTTGGCGTGCTAAGGATACACGCAGCGGCGGTAGCGATGAATCCCTGTGGTACCAGCCCTACGTAATATCCGCCAGCCTGGGAATTTTCCTTATATACTTCTGCGTGCTGCGCGAGGAAAATGACATAGACCTACGTCTAGAGGGAAGTCTATATGATCATGTCTCTGGCTTGGAGGAGGTGCAGTTAACAGTAAATTACAGATACAACAAAGAGCATGGACTAGACACCAAGGAGCAGGAACAACGGTTAACCGAACTTGGCGTAGATCTGCGACAATTGGATACCAAACTGGCAGCTCAATAGTTTGTTTGTCGGAATTAGTTGTATGTGTTTTGTTTTGATTAATCAACATATAAAATAAACATAGTAAGTGATAACTGCGATGAGTAATTAAGGTAAGGGACAATGACATAAATGTAGATCTGCGAGAAAAAAATACAAGTATCACTTGTAAAAAAATCTCAGTACGAATTTCTTTATATAAAATAGGTACAATATCATTTATTCTCTTTGATGCTGACATCTGGGGCGTCTTTGGACCGCATCAAGTGATACTTGGATTTCAGATGCCCATGTTAGGACATGTAATCGCTAAGATGGCAATCACAAACTTTGCAATGATATTTATCTAGCGGTTATCCGTTCTCTATTCGATGTTTCTTAGTCTTTTTATACCCTTGCAGAGGGTATATTAATTTTAGCCAGAAGTTTGCAACGCACCTTAGGAGACATCTCCGACCCTATAAAGTATATATATTCTGAATCAGCATAAACAGAGGAGTCCAAAATAGATGTCCGTCTGTCCGTCCGTCCGTCTGTTGCAACGCAAACTAGTCTCTCAGTTTTTGAGCTATCTTCATGAAACTTGGCATACAAGCTTCTTATTGCTGCGCGCTGTAAATAAGTCGGAACGAGCCAGATCGGACCGATATATCGTATAGCTGTCATAGAAACTATCGGCCGATTTTTGTTGTTTTTCAAGATATAGCTATCAGGCTTACCACATCCAAATTTAACTATGTCCTTAATAATAAAGTTTCATCAAAATCGAAGTTTTATAACTTATAACGATCAACGATCGGCCGAATGAAGGTACCTGTTGCAATTTTATGAAAATCTGAGTACCATTACATATAGCTGTGTACAACTGCAAGGGTATAAAACCTTCGGCAAGCCGAAGGTAGCCTTGCTTTCTTGTTATGCGTACAATAGGACGATAAATCTCGCAAGTGGACATCACAATAATTTTTTATTTTTGGCTTCTATGTTTATTATGTACAAATCACTCTGACGTGGGCTTCGGTTTCATCTATATTCAAGAAATCAATTAAGTTTATGAAAAAAGATAAAGATTTATTAATATAGAAAACATTATGACAATTTTATAAACAACTTTGCATTTATTCTTATGGATCTCAAAGTTTCTTTGTCTGGTTTTTGCCTTAACTCTTATTTTCAGGTTATTCTAATCAAGTGGGGTGCTATGCCTTATATGATATATACTCTTAAGTGATAAACTGACTGTTTCAAAGTTCACGATATCATGCCTGTTTGTTCGGCTTGAGTATTCGGTGGCTTGTTTAGCCAGCATCAGATGCTTCTGCGTCTTCAAATGAGATAAATATATATATTCTGAAGAGAGCTGATGTTTACAAATTGAACAATACCATTTCTTATATTGGTCAGTCAACGGCCGTCCGATCTTTGTTAGATGTTTAATGGATTGTTTATGTTTATGATACGACTGTGGATTGCCAAGCTCACAGTCACAGCTTTCGCAAAAATATCTCCTTTTCGTGCCATCCGACTGCATTTTTTTACTCTTATGGAGCTTGCTTTTACAATGTAAATAATAGGAAGCTGCTGTGGCCAGCTGACGATCACAAATTTCACAATGCCATTGCTTGGCCTTAAGGACGGCATCGGCCGGCAGTTGGCCACGAATCTTCAAATTTTTCATATGCAAAAGAGATTGACAGTGGCGTAGGTAATTGCTGCGATCTGTAAGACTAACATCGCAAAGTTCGCAATAAGCTGTGAATTCCATATTGTGTACCGCTGCGATGTGCCTAACCATAAAATTTTTATAAGAGAATCCTTTGCCACAGATATGGCAAATAAAGTCTTTCTTTTTCAGGTGAACCCCTTTAATGTGCATAGCAAGTGTACCGGCATTGTATAAACTCTTTGAGCAATATTTACAAGTCGCCCTTTCGGGTTTCTCCTTTTGCCTAAGCGTTTTATTTAACTCAGTAAGCCTACGCCGATTTTTTGCCGCTTCTTCAAAATGAACGGGGCATAGGGATCTTTGCGTAGGTATTTTGCAGACAAAGCATTTGTACACCTTGGGATGTGCTGTGGCCTTGTGTTTCCTCAATGAGCCCTCCAGCAGGAAAGCTAACTCGCAGCAGTTGAATTTACGTAAACGGATCCGGCAGGCCGAGCGCACGCGTCTCAAGTGTTTCAGGTAAATGCGTCGAGTACGAAAGACACGACAGCAACTGGCACAATACCAGCGACGACTTTCAGCCGGCTCCAAGTGATGTTTCTTCATATGCAGCTGATAACTGAAGCTGTATTTGTAAACATAATTGCATTCAAGGCATTTCACCTGTGTGGTACGTTTACGTGAAGGCGGAGCAGGAGGTGCACAAATTTGCGTTTCATCAACAAAGTCCAGTGGATTTGTTGGTGGCAACCGCAAATGCAATTGCTCTATTCTTACAGCAGGTCGTCTACTTGGCTGCTTCGCTTGTTTTTGCTTTGTGAGAAGCTCCTTATAACTAGCATTTTCCTGCAGCTCTCCCTGCTCATTCCTTTTGTTGCGTCTGCTCACATACGAGAGCATCATGTGTTGTACAAAGAAGCGACGATAGCAGATGTTGCAATGCGTATTCTCGCTGAATTTGTGCATCCACTGATGCGCCTCCATTTGTTGCAATTCATTCCACGGCAGCAGCTCACAGTCGGTGCATTCACAGCGTAGATTGTCCCCACTGAATGATGTAATTGATTTTGGACTCAGAGCAGAATATGCCTCATCTTGGGATAACGCAGATACGGCGCGACGATACCCTGCTGTTATGCTTTCCATGATTTGTGGCGCTAAGTTCATGATCTCTTCAGAATTTAAGGCGGCACTTATCGTTTCATAATCGGACTGCAGATCGACTTTATAATACTGATTACTCCAGAAATTCTCAAGGGATTGAACCACACGCAGCAATGTTAGCATGTTTTTGGTGCTCAAGCGCACCATCGTCTGCACCGGCTCGCTAGATGCACTTGCTCCCTCTTTATCAAAATTAACATATTTCTCGACCTGACCGCGACAGCATTGACACGTGCACGTACATTCTGCGGGGCAGCACATCTTCACGAGTCTGAAAATAAAATATTGCTTGTGTTTGAAATGTGTTCCTATTCTTTAGTAAACAATTTATGGGCTGCATTTTCATTTCATCGACAATCGATTTATTTTTATCATGTAGTAGCATGACACTTTCTAAGTCTGCAGATTGTCAATTAAGTAAATTTTTTTTCAGAATATAAAATAATATGTGGTAGTATTTTTTATGGCAGACTGGTAGTTACAGATATCGTCGAAATAAATAGTTTTATTTTGATTTTCAATTTTATCAAATGCATTTACAAATTCCGATTTCTCAACGGAGTATCGATAAAAGTACTCTTTGGTATTTTTGCTTGTAATGCATGTCAGACACACAGTGTTTGTTGTTGTTTGCCGACAACAAAGACGCACTCGGGCGGCGCAATTCATTTTTGTTTTAGTTGCCAGACCGTTTCTGTGTATATTTGTGAAAGGTAAACAACGTGCAAGTGCAGTAAGTTTAAGAAGTGTAAGTGCTGCGTATTAACACAAGCCCATTTCACTTCATTAAACTCTACAGTGCACTACATCACATCGCAAACCTACACGCCCACGCACACAAACATCGATATTGTCTGCCTTCCCTTCATATATGCACACACATACATTTAAATTTAATATAAATTAAATTTGTCTGCTGCAGATCAGGTCCAGTCCAAAGTTCACTTTTAGTGCATCGGTTGCTCACTGTCTGTGTGCGCTCGGGTGTGTGTGTGTGGGTGCGTGCCTGTGTATGCGCCTTTATGTGCTCGTATTTCTCTACGTAGTTTATTTACATACCAATTTAAATAAAAATATAATTGTCAAATGTCATTTCTTTTTTCCAAGTTCGTCACGTTTCATAAACAAATAAAGCTCAACGTCTTCAACAATGGCTTCACATTTCTTCCGCACTGCATTTTACGCAACTGCAGCAAAGAAATCAATAAATCTACCGTTTGCTGCCGGTCGCACGGCCGCTACACTTGCTGTGGGCCTCTCATTTGGTGGTAAACACACACACACACAGATAGACAGACACAATGCGAATTCGTTTATTTATATATTACATTTTATATATGTCTCGCCGTTGCCCAATGCTCACCACCCATCCACTGCCCAATCCACTCATCTACAACTACAATGACAAAATAACGGCAAATCGGAAAATAACAGCACAAAATAGTCGTAGCGCTGCAGTGCCGTACGAGAATGTCTATGCGGATAGTTTCTTTGGCCTCTCTGGTGCCCCCGGCAAGGGCAAGGGTCTGTTACAGCAGGGGCCGGTGGGAGAGTACCGTGAAATGCAACTGCCCCTGAAGCGTAATTTCTCTAGCCTGCAAACGCCACTAGTGCAAAACGTAAGTAGATATTCAGGTTTGCATATTTATATTTTTACGTATTTATGTGTATGTATGTAAATGTGTATGTCGTTAAAGGCAGCTATAATATTTGCACACATGTAATATTGCGTATTTGTCTTTGTATGTGAGCAACGCTTTTCGCTTAAATTGTTTGCCAATCAAAACTAATTTACGCGCTTTTGCTTTAATTTGCACATTCGTTCTTCTTTTTTCTTGTACATTCATATACGCCTGCATTAACATAACGTCTCCTACCTCAACATTGTTTACTGCTAACAGAACATTTACATATAGACTAACACTCCTCAGCTGTTAACTAACAGAGCGCTGATATTGATAATACAAAATTGTTGTTTATTTTTGTATATGTGAACTTTGTTCTCGCAATTTCATTTAACTTTTTCTGTCTAGGTGTAATCAGCCGGCAATTCTTTATATATTATATACACATATATATATTTTTATATTCTTATAATTACTGCATGCAATTAGCAGACGGTCATTAGGCGCTTGACTTAACCAACAAATTGTCGTTTAACAAAACACTAACGAAACATTTATTATTATACCGAAAGCCCTAAAAGCAATTTTTGTTTTGCATAGGTTAAAGCGACCTCTGCTGTCACGCTTTTGCAACGTCAATTGATGCAGCTTTTATGAGATAGATCATCATAATGGCGCTCAATGTCAAGCTTTCCGCTCTTTGCGAATTTCCAAGCTCCCAACTGAGATGGTTCTGTGTGCCACTCTGTCTGTCGGTCTGTCTGTCTGTGCACTTCCAGTGCGGCCGCAATGTAATTCAATCCGCCGCAAAAGCAATTCAGATCTCTCAACTACCCCAGACACACACACACACACACGCACACACACACATGATTCTTTATTCCAGCCTAAAATAGTCTCTGTCATTGGAAGCGAAGCTCAGCGGCCGCCCCCCATAATCTATTCTTGTATAGGGCAGTCGATCTAAGCTTTTTATACCCTTCGACCATTGAAAATGGTCAAAAAAGGGTATACTAACTTTGTGCAATGTATGTAACAGGCATAAGGAGGCGTGGCAGACCCCATAAAGTATATATATTCTTGCTCAGGATCACTAGCCGAGTCGATTGAGCCATGTCCGTCTGTCTGTCCGTCTGTCCGTCTGTCCGTCTGTCCGTCTGTCCGTCTGTCCTGCTGTCCGTCTGTCTGTTTGAGACAACGGATCTTAGCTATTAAAAGAGCTAGAGACACCAAATTTGGCATGGAGGTTCCCATATTTCCCAAGCAGATGAAGTTTATTTCAAATGTTTGATGCCACGCCCACCGCCCCCGCAAATCGGTAATTTGTGATTATTAAGCAAAGTATTCAACTTATAAAGTTCTGCTTTGGTAGTATAATGGTAAATGTCATATGAACATATTCTCCAAATTACAATCCGATCGGACCAATAACACAGGAGTTATTCTAGTCAACGTTTTCAATACAAATGTACGAGCAGCAGCCTGCGCGCTGCTTTGAGCAATTGACGTCGACGTCGACATTGCGTCGTGTCGCTTACTCTTTACGCGCGTCGCTGTATGTGCGAGCGAGTAAGCTATATGTAGTGTAGTTACACATTTATAACAGATTTAGAAAATTGGGAGAAGGGTATCTTACTGTCGAGCGCTCGACTGTAGCCATATCCACTTGTTGTACCTGCAAATACTCGCATATGTTAGATAAAATTTAGTTCTTTCGTAATTCATAATTATGGATTTCATAATTGAAATAACTCTAGTGATCATATTGCTTACTATATTTTTTAAGATATATCGGCGTCTGAAACTTGTGAGTTGTTCTATAACTAGGAAACAATTATTAAGTGAATTCCAATCCCGAATTGTCAGTTAACCCATGTGAAATGACCCTTTGACTTCGCTTGTAGCTTATCTAAATTGCAACTTTCTTATCTATAGATTTGCTACGGTATCTATGAATACGAAGTACACATAATATGTCTGGTGGATTAAGAATTTCCAACGGAAATTCGTTTCAGTTAGTTTCCTGCAATCGTTCGATATATACGGTTAAGCAAACGGCCGTTTCTTATATTTAGTGAAGTGTCTTACTACATATTGCTTTAACTAACTAATAATCATTAGAAGTCGTTTCATAACAACAGTTTTCCGGCAATTCTTGATCAATTCTTGTTAGTTTTATAAAATTATAGAATTTATAACATACCTAATCGGATTAATTTTTGTTAATCTAGCGGTTAAATCAGTTCACAGAAGTGTGTTATATTGTTTGCCGGCTCTTTATGTTTATACATAGTATGTACTTGCATATGTACTATATAGACTCTAATCTTATCAGAAAAATACACTATCTTCACGTGCAACCGGATTTATGACAAGTATTGCCAGACTGTCAAGGTCGTATTGCTTTGTTATAAATCGAAAAAAGTGTTAAATACTAATGAGCGCATTATCGGTTTATTTGCATGGCATACGATATAAACCAAATGAAAATTTCGGCTAAATATTCCCGAAGTGCATATCTAATCGTGCGGAAGAGTTCCGTGGCTCGAGCCATCAGACCATATTTTCGTATAGTGTGGTCGAGCGTATCTAATCACATAGTACTATAGATTATAATTACTCGAAATAGATAAACCATTGTTGGGTATTATTATTAAAAACAAAAAAAGACGAAGTTAACCCCAGTGACACCCTATATGTAATAGTACCAGATTTTCAAAATTGCAACAGGACCTTGAGGCCGATCGTTGATCGTTATATGTTATAAAACTGATTTGAGAAACTTATTATTAAGGACATACTTAGATTTGGATGTGGTAAGCCTGATAGCTATATCTTGAAATATAACGAAAATCGACCGATAGGCTCCATGACAGCTGTACGATATACCAGTCCGATCTGGCCCGTTCCGACTTATTTAATGAAGGCAGAAATAAGAAGTTTGTATGCCAAGTTTCATGAAGATAGCTCAAAAACTGAGAGACTAGTTTGCGTTGCAACAGACGGACGGACGGACGGACAGACGGACATCCATTTTTGGACTCCTCTGTTTATGCTGATTCAGAATATATATACTTTATAGGGTCGGAGATGTCTCCTAAGGTGCGTTGCAAACTTCTGGCTAAAATTAATATACCCTCTGCAAGGGTATAATAAGCCTATTGAATGTCATCAGCATAAATTTAAAACTTGGAAAAATAATTAAATGCCGAATTATACTTGACTCTTGCATGACCCCACTTAATCTATTAATATTTTTCAAAATTTGCTTGATAATTAAACTCTTTTTTCTTATAGAGCGCAATGGCATCGTTAAAGAACCGTCGGTACTTATCCTCCAAGGATATAACGAAGAATATGACACTATATACGAACAACAAGGCCAACATCGAGGTGGATCCCAAGACTTTGGCCTTCAAGAAGCCAACGGGCAATCCATTGGTCCTCATGATGGCCTGGCTTATGGCCAAGCAGAAGCATCTGAAGAAGTATGCTCAAATCTATACGGAAATGGGATTCGATGTGATGGTCGTTCACATTACACCCTGGCAGCTGCTTTGGCCGGCCAAGGGAACACAGGTAGAGGCCATAAAAACCAATTGTTACCTGTTCGTCATTTCAGTTTGTGTATTTTTAATTACCTTTTATTATTGTTCCAGGTGGTTGCCGCAGAGACTTTAAAATTTCTGGAGAACAATAAATCATATGCGCCGATTGTCATGCACGGTTTCTCGGTGGGTGCATATCAGATGGGCGAGATTATGTTACAGATGTCACGCGATATGGATCGTTATGGCAGTATTTTGGATCGTTTCGTTTGTCAGATTTGGGATAGTGCTGCGGATATTACGGAAATACCCGTGGGTCTGCCCAAGTCACTTTTCCCGAAGAACGAGCGTATGCAGAGCGCCCTGCGCAACTATACGCTCTACCATATGAAGACATTCCATAATCAGGCTACCATACATTATATGCGCTCCAGTCAGATGTTTCATTCGACACTGCTGAAGGCTCCGGCGTTGTTCTTTGTATCCGAAAATGATTTGATCGGTCCGCCCTCCTCGAATCATGCTGTACGCGAGAATTGGGAGCGTGCCAACATTAAGGTGACTTTTAAATGCTGGCAACGCTCTCAGCATGCAGCCCATTTGATACAGCATCGTGATGAGTATCTGGATACGCTGTTCCAGCATCTGGAGAACTGTGGTGTCCTTGAGGCTATCGGTGTGCCCAAGCGCGCAA
Organism: Zaprionus tsacasi; assembly: GCA_018904105.1. Lineage (NCBI taxonomy): Eukaryota > Metazoa > Arthropoda > Insecta > Diptera > Drosophilidae > Zaprionus > Zaprionus tsacasi. The sequence goes on along the minus strand of JAEIFR010000598.1, from coordinate 7,432,517 downwards.
AATTGTAAAAATAATACCTCTCCAATTCGATCGAATTTTGGGTGATAATATTTGGCGACAATTTCACGGATTTTACCTACATAGTTAGATAAGCATTAATTAAACTTTAACCCATTTGTTCCCTATGTGTATGATGATATGAGTGTGTGTGCCGGAATCTTTAAAATTGTATTAAATAATGGCTGAAATAACTGCGAAAAAAAACTCTTTAAAATTAAGTGATGAATTGTTTTTTGTCTCCATTTAATGCGAACTGTTCGTGCTCTCCGAGTGGAAAACTACGATATAAATATACATACATACAGATATATTTTGAGACCAGCAGCAGAATCACGCTAAATAAAGTAATTTTATTGAAGCTAATCAAGATCAATTGTTTCTTTATTGCCCACACCACAGATATAAAAAAATATCTAAAAAAAAATCTTATCCGCTGCGGACAGGATTCGAACCTGTGCGGGTAGAACCCAATGGATTTCAAGTCCATCTCCTTAACCACTCGGACACCGCAGCCTTGCAGCGAAGGCCGCCAAAGTGCTGAGAACTTATCTTAGTGTTCTGACTATGTATAGTACGTACGTTTTTCCATAGATGGCGCTAACAAATGCTTACTCAATTATATGGTAGATGGCGCTGCAGCAGTCTTATGTTAAATAGCAACTTTGACACGCGAAATGTCATGTGCTGCGGTGTCCGAGTGGTTAAGGAGATGGACTTGAAATCCATTGGGTTCTACCCGCACAGGTTCGAATCCTGTCCGCAGCGAGTTTCGATTTTTTGTTTTTTTTTTACATAGAAGAATTTTTATTTTTTTTTTCTAGAAATCATCTACGCACTACACTTGTTTGAAAGCCTTATGAAGTGACGAACTATCAAATAAACACATTTTCGTTTGTTTTTTTTTTTTGTATATTTTGTACGTTTGTTACAAAAAATAGTTTGCATTTTTTAACTTGTCTTTACAACTATGGTTTGTTTGATTTGTTTAAATTTAAAAAGAATCTTAATACAATACGACTGCATTAATAAAAAGTAGTATTATTTATATAGCCTAAAACCTAACGAAATGCACGCCTCTAGACACAGTCTGATTTACTGTTTTGCTGGGGGACGGTACACGCCCACAACAACGGCATGATCACGTTCATAAGGCTCCAGTGTGAGCTGTTCCTGTGGTTTCAGTTTATCGGCCTGCATCTTCTTCACCTCAGCGGCAAAGACAGCCTCCGGTTGCGCCGTGGAATCAATGCAGGATGCCTTGATGGAAATGACGAAATGGCCGCCATTCTTAAGGAAATGCTGTGCATTCAGTGCCACAATACGACCCTGATCCGGTTGTGCAACATCGGCAAAGATGGTATCAACCATGCCGACCAGCATACGGTACTTGTGTGGATGACGGGCGTCCTCAATAATGGGTATAATGTTGGTACGCTTTTTGGCTACATTAATCAGATCACGACCGGAACGGTGTGAGAACTCAACGGCATAGACAAGACCCTCAGGTCCAACAACATCGGATACATGGGATACAGTTGTGCCCGAGGCACCACCCAAGTACAGCACCTTAGAGCCAGGTGGCATGTGTATCTTCTCCACACCGCCGAGAATGGCAGCAGCCAGCTTGGAACGGAAGGGATTCCAGACACGGTACTCAATCTTCTCGCCGTTAGTCTGCAAGAAACACAAGAAAATAAATAGTTGATATTAGTTTCAAGTCTATAGGGAAAGAAAGCAATCCAAGTGTGTGAGAGATGAAGGTTACCGCCTCAGTTGTGCTATAGTTCTAAGCATCACGAGGCCGCCATCCGCGCTGTTTAACATGCACCTGTAGTGCACACAGTGGGACAGTGATCACGCAAGCTCATGGCCACATTTTGCCATGTTCTGTACCCCTGCACAACCTCATCATGGACGGAAACCATATATGAAAATTATATAAATAGACGCCGTCGCTGCTGTTGTTGCCTACCTCAACTGAAATACGCTTCTCGCCGTAGACTTCGGATCCGGGCACAAAGTTGCGTGTGACTAGAGCATCCTCCTTGCCGCGTGCAATGAAGACTCCCTCGTGACGATGTGGCTCAATGGTGACTGTTTTGCCGCCCTTGAAACCGCCAGCACCACCGCCGCGACCGCCGCCTCCACGTCCGCCACCTCCGCGACCTCCAGCACCACGACCACCGCCGCGTCCACCAAAGCTGGGACGACCACCAGGGCCGCCACCACGACCACCGCCACCGCCGCCTCCACGGCCACCGAAACCGCCACCGCCTCCACGGCCACCAAAACCGCCGCCGCCTCCGCGACCACCGCCACCACCACGTCCGCCACCACCACCTCCACGGCCGCCAAATCCACCGCCGCCTCCACGGCCACCGCCACCGCCGCCGCCACCACCACGAGGACTGAAGCCTGTCAAGCAAAGAAAATGGTTTATTTAATCACAGTCACATTGCGTTCAGAGGTTAAGGGTTTGTTGTTTTGTTTTGGTGCAATTGAGCATCTACAAATGCCCAACAATCTGCTGATTATTGTTTTTAAGCAACTCACCTGGTTTGCCCATATTAAATATCTGTACTTTTGTTTTTTAATTCAAATCTTTAGTCAAATCACAGACGCACGCGGCACTCCAAAAACGCTGTACGCACAAAAAGAAACCACGTGTGTGAGTGCACTAGGGTTGTCAACTGTTCACAATGTATTCAAATGAACGAGCCACCTGAGCATGTTATGCGGATTCTGTTAACGCATAGTTCAGCACCATATGTGATAACAGAATGTTAGATTCATTGTTATTATTCTTAATAATCTGTAATTGTTTGTCAGTTACTACAAATGCATGATGTGCTTAATTTATTTTTATTAATAAAAATTTCTTCTTGAATTACAAGCACATTTTCATTAAAGTCGACCTTGCAGATTTCTTAGGGTTTTCCATTTAACAGTAAGTAACAATGTTATTTATGTTCGAGTTAACATTGCGTTTGGTTGCATTCTTTTACATTTATGTAGATTTTTCACGTTTATTATCTACGGTAACACTGAAATCCATCGCAAATATGGCCGTCGCATGAAAATTGTGTGAAGAAATATAAAGCGCCGTGTTTGCCATTTGTGCAGTTGATTTAAAGCAAGTAAAACTATATAAGCGTGCACGCAATAACGTATACAAATGTAAGCAATTTTATTTAGTGCTGTACCTATCGTTTTTATTAGCTTAACACACTTTAATTGCCTGTCTTGTCGGTTCGTGTTCGGTTTCGATTATTTGTCGCTGACAAAGCAAAAACGCAAAAAAAAAGAAAAATGCATACATACAAATGCCAGTGCGTGCGTGCGTGTGTGTGTTTGTCGCTTTGCTTTGCAAAAGCACAACAAATATTGCTGAGAAGCCGGTGCGAGTTTTATGAAACTATGGAAATACTAAAAATGAATGCTGAGTCCGCGTCGAATACTTTGCATTTAATTGGCTTTCATGGTCATACGTGCCGCCGCGGCCTGGGCTGAAAAAGGCAGACATTACGCTTACCGCACCGCACGTCGGCGATTTTTCGTTCTTTTGGGCAGCCGCGACGCGTACGGACGTACGTAAGAGTTACTTACGCTCACCAGCAGCTGTTTGTCGTGTCTCTCGCTCAATTCCTCTCACATTGGCCCACAGTTTCTGTGGACTTGTAACGTTTCGTTACGTTACGTTATACTATGCTGCCCGGCGCGCGTGGTATTGATATCCGTATTCTGTTACGTTGAGACTGTTTTTTATATCACTTAATTGTTGCTATTGTTGTTGTTGTTATTATGTACGCCATTTCTAATGCTCTCTTTCTCTAATGTTTCTATAATCAATTATAATATATTTGCAGCTTTTTGTGTATGTGTTTTTAAGAGATATATATATGAAAATATAAGAAGTATATACGAATTAAATATAATCATAAAGTGTTACGCGCGGTTTTTATCGTTAGCGGAAAACGAAACGTGCGCGAAAGAGAACGCGAATCGATTCGCGGAATGACGTCGCGCAGGCGCCCCGATTTGAATCCTAAACTGCACATGGACAGACAGCCAACAGCTGCACGCATAACAGGTACCTACTGGGTATATCGATAGCGATATATCAACCTACAGATCGAACTACGCATAAAATCGCGTTGTATTTCGATGTTCGTCCTGCCTAGGAAAGGTTTTGCTGGATTGGGAGATCTCAAAATTAAGAAAAAGAAAACAGAGTTTTGGAAATTCCCTCAGTTCTAATACAAGCCTGCACCTAGAAGTTACAGTTCATTAAGTTATTTAATTTTCATAGGGAATCTCAATTGTAGTAGTTAAGATGACACTAGGGCGCTAGAATGGGCACATTCATGTACTGTTAGAGTGATAAGGATATTTATTTTTCTTATTTCAAGAGTTATGGTTCGTAGATGATACGAGTAGACAGTAGTTTCCATTAACGTAAATACTTTGTATTATAAAAATAAAGCTAACATTTAAATTACGTATGTTGAACTTGCAGATCCATCATTACCCGCTGGAAAGCGTCGCGAAATTGACAACGTTATGAAGAAGGCACGGGCCAATACCACCAACGATTATTGGGACAAAAAACTCATTGAAGCCGAAGAGAAAGATCCAAATCGTTGGCGCCATACAGGCTACAAGAAAATGTATATTCAAGGAGAGAGCAGTTCCGGCGAAAGCGAACGTGACACGACACAGGCGAGCTATTCCCGTTATCCAGGCGGTCCACCGAACTCTGGCCCGCCACCGTCGTCGTCTACGCGTTACGGCCGCTCGAGATCACCGCATTCGCGAAGCCGATCACGTTTGCGCAAATCTCCGCCATTGTCGCCTCCACCGCCATCGCACGGACGTCGTCGTTCGCCGCCTCCGCAATTTATGGATCGACGACCGGTAATGTCGCCACCATCGCCGCATCATAATGGGCCACCAATGCGGGGTCGCCCACGGTCTCCGCCAATGCCGCCGCGCAACATGCCTCGGTCACCCAACAGTCATCATAATAATAATAACAGCGACATGCTTCGTCGTCCGGGCAACGGTCTCGGTCGTCCACGTTCGCCTCCCGAGCCAGCTAGTGGATCATCTTCATCCCAGCTGCGCCGTAAACCGACAAACGCGTCGCGATCACCACTTAGCCGGCGTCGTTCACCGCCGTTACCACCTCCATCGTCGTCGGGATTGGAGAAGCGTGGCATGGGATCGGCACACATACTGCCGCGCTCTAAACGCCCGCCGTCACCGCCGCCCAGGGTAAGCTCATGAATGAATAAAGAAATCAATAAACAATTAATAACTTCGTACTTATCTTTGAATTGAAATTTAGCACCCTATACGATCGCGTTCAAACAGTTCAATGAGCAGCAGTTCGGATGATTCCTGTTCACTGTGCTCGCCCAGTCATCGTCACAGATCTCGGTAAGTAATGCGTATCATTTTATATATAGATTAATTTGCTAATATTGCCCGCTATTTGTTCACAGTTCTCGTGGTCCGCGTTCTCCGCCGCCAAAGCCACGTGGCCATTATCGCGGCACCGGTGCGCCACCGCCGTTACCGCCGCCAGAGTCCCATGGTCGTTTGCATGGGCGTCCGACAACTCCGCCGCCGGTTCGAGGTGGCACCGGTGGTGGCAGTAGCATTGATAAATATCGCGAGGCAAAAATGCGTCATATAAGTCACGAACGCGGCACGTCGTCGGACGTGCATATGAAAGCGGGTCGCGCGTCGCGTCATTCACCGCCGCCAGAGGATCCGCGTCTTAAGCATCGACCACCAGAGCCACCAGAGCCTGCAGCGCCGGCAGCAGCAGCAGCACCGCAGGCCAAAAAGAAAAAGAAGGAAAAGGAGGTGAGTATCGACTGGTTGAAGGTAATCAGAGAGTATCTCTTATATATAATCTTGATTTGCAGCTACGCGCACGTGTCAAAATCGAAGGTGAGAAACGCAAGAAGCATACGAGTGCAACGGCACCAGGCAGCGCTAGTGCCAGTGGCAAATAATGCCAATTCGTCATCGGATTCGGATGATTCGGGCGGTTCCGATAGCGATGAGGCGACACCAGCATTGCCCTCATTCTCGGCAACGACGCGTCTAACGCTATCCGAGCGATTCGGAAAAATGGCTCAATGGAGCATAGATCGCAGCAATATGGAAAATATGCGAATCACTAAAGATTCGGCGGGTGGTGCGCTCAAAGTGATGATCGAAGAGGGTATGGAATCGCCTCCGCGTCGTTATTCATACTCACCGGCGCCGGCTGGTCATTTTCCCGAGGAGTTGGCCACCACAGCACCGTCGGGTATGCTGTCGTGGGACGATGTGCGCGTTCGTTACGAGTACTACAAGAGTCGCGGCTATTTAAGGGACTTGGATCTAAAGGTAAGTAGTGCAACGAATACCACCCGAATATGCATAATAGTTAACTGCAATATCTTTCCTTCTTTGTTCTACAGGATTACATCAAATGGGAGGAATGGTGGTATAAATATCAGGAATGGTTAAAACAGGAACGCTATTACGAGTACTGGGATCGCAGCCAGCAGCTGCGACGGCGGCGCAAGAAGCTGCCAGTTACTCAGCGTTTAAATTAATTAGATTTCACCCTTTATATCCTAAACTCCGACTCCTTCCTCGCCTTTTCCATTTGTTTCGGTTAGTTCTTTTCCTTTATGATTTTTTTATTGCTCATTTCAGACTCGCCTCGTTTTTATTTTCTATCACTTTACTTATTTTTTATACATTTAGAATGTATGAAAATGCATTTTGTCAGCTTTTGTATTTAATAACTACATCATATAGTAATGTATATGTGCTTGGTCGATCATCTTGGAATCTAGGATGTGCACGAACCCCTATATATTTATATATAGAAACTGTTTTAAATATTTTCTTAATTAAAAAACACAGAGAGAACATTGTAAGCTGTCAATTATATTTTCTGTGTGTGAGTGTTGTTTTTTTCCAGGCATCAAGAGACATTTGTAATCACATTGAAACCCATATACATACGAACTACATTAATAAAAAAAAAAGAGTAATATTAAAACAATAAATCAATTGTAATTAAATTTGAGTCGGTGGGATCTGTAGCATTGTTGCCGAGATAATTTAACGATTAACAACTTTTCAAATTCAAGGAATTCAATCCGATTTGATAACTTAACACGCTTATCGATACATCTCATATGTTCGATAACCAATAACTGTTTGAAATAACAGCGTTAAGTTAACATTTAAATGAACTTCGGTTAATTGCAGAAGCTTAACAGAAAGCGTTTTCACTTGTTACAACATTGCTTGGCGGTTCATGTCTCGGCTAAGACAAGTAAGCCTTCGAACCAATATTCAATATATCGATATTTCGATATATTTCCGACATCCCTACTTCAAAGGCTTTTCCATCGAGATTTGCAGGATGATGATGGCCAAGTTGGGACCTCATTCAAGGTCGTCATTTGCATAAATAAATAAACGACGTCAGCGCCTTTGACTTGGGTTTTATGTGTGTAGTGGGAATATGTCGCGGATGTCAATGTCGTGACACGTTACAACCCAGAGAGGGAGAGAGAGAGTGAAATATGCACGCGGAGTTTGCATGACGGCATATAAATTGAAAAATTCACATGGAAAAATATGTAATTATTTGGCATGTTTTCAATTTACGCTACAAATGCGGGTACATGGTGAGATGGGGTGACTCAATGTACTTGGAAGGGGGGATAAAGCAAGCAAATGCCGGTTTATTGTGGGTGGTGCCCCCCAAAGAAACCACTGCAACTTCTTATAGAGGGGCGGGGGAGGTAGATTTCCGTTATACAAATTAAGCATTGCCGAGATGGCTTGCAGGTGGACAGGTAACTGATAATTAGATTAAATGTTTGATGTAATTGTAGGGTGGGCGGGGTTGTTATCGAAATGTTACAAACGCCCCTTGCTCATTAGGGCAGAAATTCGCTTTTACATTCCAAATGTGCTTCAGGGCATAATTAACTTGTGTGTATTATTGATCGCAAAGAGTAATCAGCAGTGTCTCTTTGCTTTGCTTAAGACTGCTGCTACTCAAGTGCCGTTACATTATGCCGTTACATTGAATTCCACATAACATACGATATACTTGTATGTTTAAGTACATATACACTCTATAATTGCCTTTGCCACTTCGTATCTAACCTCAATCTGCAGCGCCATCGTCAACGCCACGGGCCATGCCCTGCCCCCCTCCTCCCCTCCCAGTACAATTAGGGCGTATGAGTGACTAAACAACAACAGCAGAGGCAGCAGCGCTAAGAAGGCTTTAAGCCACAGACTACGCTGGCACGACCTATGCACTACACAGGGGGGGGTACGGTACTATCCCCAACTACTTTCGTAGTTTCCACACAAAAGGAGCTAGAAAAACTTGAGGAAAAGTCACGTCTAATTACACACATCTTAGAGAGCAGCGTTTTGACCTGGTTGTTGCCTGGCTGGGCAGGGGGAAGGGGGGCGTGCTATAGCACAGGGTTGCTTATATTTTGCCAAATTGGTTTTAAAAGCCACAATGTGGGGCGGGGGGTGTGAGAACGTGAGCAATTATTACGGTTAAGTAGCAAAGCGAGTTGTGTGTGTGTGTATGTGTGTGTGCACTTATAAGCGCTTTATAATCCACAGAAAATGCTAAAAATGACAAATAAGTGTCAAGAAATAAACAAAGCGACAAAAGCGCCAACAGCGGCGTGTTGACAGCTGACAGCACACACACACACACAGATACAGTCAGCACGCCCCCTGGCGTCCAAAAGGCAAACCGAGGCAAAGAAGCATGTGTGAAAATAAGAGAAATTAAAATAATTGAATTTGAGTGCAGAAATCAAGCAGCAGAGAGAGAGAGAGAGCGCGAACTGCCGTAGGGCAAATGAGGAGTACAGTCAACGCCTGCAGCCGATAGTCGTCATTAAGACGCTCCGTTTGAGCCGACCAATCACGCACAAAGAGATAAGAAGAGAACGAACAGAGCAGAGAAACAGTGTGTGTGAGAAAGAGAGAGAGAGAGACAGCCGGCGAGTGCAACGGAAAGACTTGTGAATTAACAATTCCTTTCAATTAAGTGCGCAACCGACAAAAAGGCGCACAAAAAGCCAACGAACGTCCAACGATATTTTCGTTTCAATAAAAATCGAGCAACGGCGACCAGGGCTGGCGAAGCAAAGTGAAAAAGTCTCTAAAAGTGCTAAAAAATATTTTAAAATTGCCTTCAATTCTTTTTAAAATTGACATTTTATTAATTTTTTTAAATAACAGAAAATTAATTGAAATAAGTTTAAATATTTGAATGAAATGAATCTTAAATAGAAATATTGGAAAATCTTAACAATAATTGGAGATAACATTTTTAGTTTAGGAAGGAAAGATAATTAAGTTGTAGTAAATAATTAAAGAAATACAAATTTAAAATCTCTGCAGGGTTTTGACAAATTTAAATAGTTTATTTTACATTATTTTTATATTAATTTATTTAAAACTAATAACAAATTCTATAATATTACCCTTTTTTATCCATATGAAACCCAGAATAAATGTTCTGCAACTGCAAATAAACTAATATAAAATAATTTAAAAAGGTGGCAACTCATGACGGGCAACATGTTGCATCCCTGGTTGCAGCTAGCTGCAGCAGCACAAAGTAAGAGTAATGAAAACGTTGCATACGTACGGGCGCAGTAGCCGAACTACATAAATAAACGCAGAAAGATAACGGGGCTGCCTGCCTCAGTCTGCCCTGTGGGGAAAAGGAGGGAGATCTGCAATGGAATTGGAACTGCAACCAAACACTGTGGGTTTTCGCTGGGGCGTGGCTTGGGGGCGCTGGGAGTGGAGAGGTTTGGCACTAAAATCAGCAGCGACTGTAACAAGTTTCGTGTTTCTCTTTACAGTTCTTTGCTTTTTGTATTTCGTTACAGTCAATCAGTTTTGCATGAGCGATTTCTTTACTCGTTTGCGCCAACTGTACAATTTACTTACTCCTAGCTGGCAGTGGGAGAGGGTTGCCACCCTGTTGCGGGTCGCTGATGCCGCTGCTGCTGCTGCTGCCGCTGCTGCCTCAGTTCAAAAACGAAGTTAAAGCGAGTACAACAACTGCGAAACTTGCTGTGTCACAGTTTGCGCAAACAACATGCATCGCTCCTAATGATTTTAGCGTTAGTTTGCGAATAGTTGCCAAATACCCTGCAAATAAATACACACGCAAACACACACATGCACTTGACGCTCAACAATTAATGTTGCTATTTTTCAAAAGAAACAAGAAAACAAATTCCATAGAATTTGCTAAGAAAGAAAAAAACAGGTGAAACCTTTTGGAAAATCAAAAGTATTTTATGATTTGCTGTATCAATCAATTGTAAATAAAACTAAGCTAGAAATATTCAACAATATTATATATAAAAGAGCAACATCTAAGTAAAAACTATCTCAGAACTATGGAAAATGTTTAATTCAATAACTTCTTTGTTTATAGCGCAATCGTTATGAAATTCGAAAGATAGCTGCATCTTATGCTTATCTATGTGCATGTTGCCGTAGAAATTTGAGACTTCATTAATATGCCTTATAAAGACAAATTAAAGATTTGCAAGAGAAGTGAGCGTGGTTTGTAATATTTGAAAAATACTGTAGAATTGTATGCTATACAGCTAACTTTATGTCAAATTTTATATCTCTAGCTATTATAATAGTCAAGATCTAAGTGTTTATCGATAATAAATGTCATATATCGAAGTTTTTGAGAGAAATTGACTGACTACAATCATGCTGCCCAAGTAAGAGAGTCTATAACTCGCCTGCACATGCCTTTCTATCAATCAGAGTTCCCTTAAAGTTGTCCACCCACGTATCACGTTGGATTGAAAGTGCGCAAACTAATTCGCACAGTTTTCGACCGCTACAAAATCGTTTCTCCCCATTTCCCAAAAGATTAGCCACAATTTGTGCCAATTTCCAGCTTTGTTTTGATCCCCTACGCTCCCTACGCTCGACAGCTTCTCCAAATAGCCACTCTCTGTAATTAAAACCTCAAACAATCAAACTGATTTCGATACGATACTTGTGCCCCATCCCCCCAGAAAAAGAAAAGAAGGAAGATGGAAAGAACTTTTGGGCACTCACGTAAAGATTTTCACACGCACTTTGTGCTGGAATTTTGTTACACACACTCACACACGCACACATACAGGCATACACACACATTGGCCCCATCGATGGTTGTGCTTGTCTTTGATTCCCATCGACGTGATATTTGCTTAATTTTTGCCCAGGGGTTTCGTTTGGCTTGGCTCCGGTTTGCACGAATAATTATTTGCCCATTTGGGATGAAGTTTTCCTGCAGCTCAGGTAATTTCCACAGAGAAAAACTGAGAGGAGAGAGAGGGAAATGTGGACGGGGTAGACGAAAACAATTAGAATCGAAATCAAACGTAGCTAACCGGAAACAACAGACACAGTCACACACGCTTAGCTAGAACGAGGCAAAAGTAAAATGAGATAGAAGCAGAGAGAGAGAGAGACAGAAAAAGAGAGAGGGGCACACAAATCGGATATAAGAGGCCTGGTTGGAAATCAGTTGGAATTCATGTTACACATTTGTCGATAGGCCGACGAGACCGAGACCGGCAGCATTGTGTTTAAACCGAAAAATGTTTCGTTTGCCTCTTGATGAGTTTTCACTGTACATACAGATATCGAGGGTCGGAGAGGTCGTTTGAGCTAGCCTCAATCGTTAACCAGTTGTCAAGTGGCCAAAATGTGAATGCTTCATCGGGCACGACAGCTCTACATACATACATATATCTATTTACATACACATACTTTATGTACCTTCTGTCTTCTTCTGTCTCTCTCTTTCGCTTTGTTGTTTACTTTTCAACACAAGCTACTTTGTTGTTGTTTATTTATTCACATTTAATTCTCAGGTTTCGTTGTTGTTGTTGCTCTGGTCTAAAAATAGCTTAGATAAGCGATCGCATAGCTGTCGCGTTGCTCGCTGCACAACTCATATTGTACTTTGGCGAGCGCACACACAACGGTCCTGTGGCGCAATGGATAACGCGTCTGACTACGGATCAGAAGATTCCAGGTTCGACTCCTGGCAGGATCGATGATTTTTTTTTTTTTAATTTATAAATATTACCAGCTGCGTTTATTTATTATTCTGTTTATCAGCTTGCATAAAATTACAAACAATGCTTTAATTTCTTCTTTTTTCTATATTAACTTTTTATGCATCTTTATTGAGCGTTTTATAAAGCACACAGCTCTATGTATTTTCGTGTCTATTTAAGCTCTGCACAGTAAGTGCTGTTTTTTTTTTTTTATTGCATTTTTATGACCGTTTTCTGCCACATCTTTATTTTATTTTGAGATTTGTTTATTTTAAAATTTGTTTTCATTTTATTTCCCGTTTACCCTCGCTAGATTTTATGTTGGCACACATAAAGCATAAGCAAATCTCGCACATAAACCAAAAACTCATCTGCAACACACACACACACACACACACACACAAAATGTTGGCTGAATATAATTTCATTATGCTGCACAGCCCCCATACCATTTCATAAACACACACACACCCCACCCCACTCCCCGACAGCAGCAGAAACTGTCAACAAGACGCGTTGCCATTTCCTGCACTCTTAACATAGCCCCAAGCCAGAGCCAGATAACGGTTTACTTTCTTAATCTTTGTACATAATTTTCGCAACCTCATGTTACGTAATGTCGGCTCTGAAGTTTGCCGTGGGGGAAGGTTAGGGAGGAAGGTAGTTGCAGTTGCCGTGTGGCGTGTGCCGTGTACCCTATCCGGTTTTTTCGAGGAGTTCACATTTTCCCTGAGCTTTGTGAGCATTTGTGGCCTATGGATACTATTGTATATAAATAATAAAATTATAATTATAAAATATAATAAAAAATTAAACATATAATAAAGTGTACAAACATTTTGCCTTAATTCCATATGTAACTTTGAAAATTGATTGATTTTTGGAATAAAGTAATAATAAATTAATTTTATAAGTGATTTATTTCTTAAATATTTTCTAAGTTTATAGTGCGATTGCAGAAAAATTTTAATGGAATATGCGAAAAATTATGATTAATGTACACAACAAAAATGGACGTTAGAAAAAATTGATTTAGAAAAGATATTAAAGTAATTCTAAGATCCCCGTCTTGCCTATGTATAGGAGATATAAAAATATCTTAATAATGCAACATAATAATACCATATCAAGCAGTTTCAGTGCCTTGAAGAATCTTGGCTAATTTTGTCTGCCTGTTTTATGTTCCCTCTCCCTCTCTCGCTCTCTCTCTCCCTTTCACTCCCTTTCTCTGTGTTGCCATTTTATTTCTGCTTTTGTTGTGCTTGTCTGGCCTTGGGCGTTGTTCCTGCCCCTGGATTCGCACTCCGCACATGTGTCTCTCCATCAGGTGTCCTTGCTGAAGCCTCTTGACATTTCCTGTTCATGGGCGTTAGCCAAGTTTAGCGGGGAAGATGGAAGTAGTTGGGTCTTAAAGGGGGGGGAGGGGGGTTCTTAGCAGCATAATCCAAAGTCAAGCCTTAAGTTTCGCTTCCTTCTCTCGTCTGCTTTGGCGAAAGTTTTCAATGAACTTTGCTGCTCTTCAGTTTGTTTTCTTTTCCACACTTCTTCGCTACTTCTGCCCACTCCACTGCACTCCAGCCCACACCCACAGCCACTCCCTCTCAACTCCCACTCGACTCAACTCTATGCGCCACGGTGTGCAGCTTCAGTCAAGTGTGGAGACGACGACGACGACGATGAGGACGAAGCTGCTCTTGACCGTAGTCAACAACAAAACCGCAAGTGGAAAGCAAGGGCAAGGTAAGGAAGGGAGGGGGGGGGTGGGTTGGCATACCCGAGCAACGCTTTCAATTACCAACTTAGCGCTGATTACTTATTCCACGCTGCAGCGTCCATGCGCCAGCCCAATCTCGTCAAGCTTAGCCCGACGACCACAAGGCATATTAGTCAAAGCGAATTGCCGCTTGCTGCTCATAAGGAGTTCGCTCTCGTCGCACTTTCACTTGACCCCACAGTGACTCCCACCCCCCCACCTTGTGCCTCTCCTGCACTGTCACTCGGCACTTCCAACTCGGTTCGCCTTTGCCACTTAATCTCGCCTCTTTGGTATGCACGGACTGTATTCAAATGAATTCTGATTGAATTCATTGAAGCTCATCAGTGAGAAGCGATTTTTTCTGATCTAAGACAGACCCACAGAGAGATACGAAGAGAGATAGACAGAGAAAGAGAGAGAGAGAGAGAGAGGTCAGTTGAGTGAGCTGCTGCTCGTCCTGGCCGGGCACATCCTTCAGACATTTATTTTCAGTAATGGAAAAAATGTGTTCTGCAATTTCGCTCATTTTTATACATAAATTTCGCCACGCACACACACAGATACACACACACACACACAGACGCACACTCGTATAATGCTAAAAAGTAAAGTAAATAAAGGATAATGCAGCAAGGATATAAATTACATAAAGCAGCACGAGAGAGAATGACTAACTGTGGCAGTCAGCCGCTGCCGCTGCCGCTGGACGCGAACGTGGCCAGCATTGGTTTCTCAAACAGAGGAACACTGGAGAGAATGGGGAGGGGACGAGAGAGAGAGAGTGAGAGAGAGAGAGGGAGCAGCAAACGGATGCCAAGCCGGCGCATTAGAAAATGGCGCACAGGAAACAGGAAGTATTTTTAACGATTGGTAAATTTTGACGGATACCTCATAGCGTCGCCTCTCTACTCTCTTTTCTCTTTCGTCTTCCTGCACTACTCCCAGAACACATCGTCTAATATTCTTTTGTTATTGATGGAAATGCAAATTGGATTTTCGAAATTCGCCTCCTTGTTTGCTTTGCCTGTGCCCGTATCCCCGCACTCTGCACTCTGTGTGGGGTTGGGTCTTGCGCGAAAATTTCCAGAAAATTATTAACGGCAGCCGAACGTTGCATTTATCATTCGCAATTTGTGTTTGTCTAAGCATTTGTGGCCAAGTGCGGCGCCAGGGGAGCTGCTAGATTCATTCTGCATCAAAAAATAATGTATTTTACGTTCTTAAGAATTTTGACCTCCCATATGCTTTCGTGCTATCGGCTTGCTTGATTTTGGTAACTCTATTAAGCCTCTAATATGGAAAACTTTGTCAAAAATTATCAGATTTCCTAGAAGGAGGGCATTTTATCCATTATTTCGCCTCTAGTTTGATTCTGTATCAAAAAATAATGCATTTTTAGTTTTTCAAAATTTGACCTTTCCATATGTCTTCCATGCTACCCTTTTACTCGATTTCAGTACTTATATAGGGCCTCTTGTATGGAAAACTTCGTCAAAAATCATCAGCTTTCATTGAGGGAGGACATTTTATCCACTATTTGGCTTATTGAATAATTCTCCATTAAAAAATTATGAATTTAACGATTTCAAAAATTTGAGTCTTTCGCATGTCTTCCAAACTACCGTTTTGCTCGATTTCAGTACCCCTATAGAGCTTCTAGTATGGAAAACTTCGTCAAAAATCATCCGATTTCCTTGAGGGAGGACATTTTATCCATTATTTGGCTTATAGATTAATTCTCCATTAAAAAATTATGAATTTAACGATTTTAAAAATTTGAGTCTTTCGCATGTATTCCAAACTACCGTTTTGCTCGATTTCAGTACCCCTATAGAGCCTCTAGTATGGAAAACTTCGTCAAAAATCATCCGATTTCCTTGAGGGAGGACATTTTATCAATTATTTGGCTTATAGAATAATTCTCCATTAAAAAATTATGAATTTAACGATTTCAAAAATTTGAGTCTTTCGCATGTCTTCCAAACTACCGTTTTGCTCGATTTCAGTAGAGCTTCTAGTATGGAAAACTTCGTCAAAAATCATCCGATTTCCTTGAGGGAGGACATTTTATCCATTATTTGGCTTATAGAATAATTCTCCATTAAAAAATTATGAATTTAACGATTTCAAAAATTTGAGTCTTTCGCATGTCTTCCAAACTACCGTTTTGCTCGATTTCAGTACCCCTATAGAGCTTCTAGTATGGAAAACTTCGTCAAAAATCATCCGATTTCCTTGAGGGAGGACATTTTATCCATTATTTGGCTTATAGAATAATTCTCCATTAAAAAATTATGAATTTAACGATTTCAAAAATTTGAGTCTTTCGCATGTCTTCCAAACTACCGTTTTGCTCGATTTCAGTACCCCTATAGAGCCTCTAGTATGGAAAACTTCGTCAAAAATCATCCGATTTCCTTGAGGGAGGACATTTTATCCATTATTTGGCTTATAGATTAATTCTCCATTAAAAAATTATGAATTTAACGATTTTAAAAATTTGAGTCTTTCGCATGTATTCCAAACTACCGTTTTGCTCGATTTCAGTACCCCTATAGAGCCTCTAGTATGGAAAACTTCGTCAAAAATCATCCGATTTCCTTGAGGGAGGACATTTTATCAATTATTTGGCTTATAGAATAATTCTCCATTAAAAAATTATAAATTTAACGATTTCAAAAATTTGAGTCTTTCGCATGTCTTCCAAACTACCGTTTTGCTCGATTTCAGTACCCCTATAGAGCCTCTAGTATGGAAAACTTCGTCAAAAATCATCCGATTTCCTTGAGGGAGGACATTTTATCCATTATTTGGCTTATAGAATAATTCTCCATTAAAAAATTATGAATTTAACGATTTCAAAAATTTGAGTCTTTCGCATGTCTTCCAAACTACCGTTTTGCTCGATTTCAGTACCCCTATAGAGCTTCTAGTATGGAAAACTTCGTCAAAAATCATCCGATTTCCTTGAGGGAGGACATTTTATCCATTATTTGGCTTATAGAATAATTCTCCATTAAAAAATTATGAATTTAACGATTTCAAAAATTTGAGTCTTTCGCATGTCTTCCAAAATATCGTTTTGCTCGATTTCAGTACCCCTATAGAGCTTCTAGTATGGAAAACTTCGTCAAAAATCATCCGATTTTCTTGAGGGAGGACATTTTATCAATTAATTGGCTTATAGAATAATTCTCCATTAAAAAATTATGAATTTAACGATTTCAAAAATTTGAGTCTTTCGCATGTCTTCCAAACTACCGTTTTGCTCGATTTCAGTACCCCTATAGAGCCTCTAGTATGGAAAACTTCGTCAAAAATCATCCGATTTCCTTGAGGGAGGACATTTTATCAATTATTTGGCTTATAGAATAATTCTCCATTAAAAAATTATGAATTTAACGATTTCAAAAATTTGAGTCTTTCGCATGTCTTCCAAACTACCGTTTTGCTCGATTTCAGTACCCCTATAGAGCTTCTAGTATGGAAAACTTCGTCAAAAATCATCCGATTTCCTTGAGGGAGGACATTTTATCCATTATTTGGCTTAAAGATTAATTCTCCATTAAAAAATTATGAATTTAACGATTTTAAAAATTTGAGTCTTTCGCATGTATTCCAAACTACCGTTTGCTCGATTTCAGTACCCCTATAGAGCCTCTAGTATGGAAAACTTCGTCAAAAATCATCCGATTTCCTTGAGGGAGGACATTTTATCAATTATTTGGCTTAAAGAATAATTCTCCATTAAAAAATTATGAATTTAACGATTTCAAAAATTTGAGTCTTTCGCATGTCTTCCAAACTACCGTTTTGCTCGATTTCAGTACCCCTATAGAGCCTCTAGTATGGAAAACTTCGTCAAAAATCATCCGATTTCCTTGAGGGAGGACATTTTATCAATTATTTGGCTTATAGAATAATTCTCCATTAAAAAATTATGAATTTAACGATTTCAAAAATTTGAGTCTTTCGCATGTCTTCCAAACTACCGTTTTGCTCGATTTCAGTACCCCTATAGAGCTTCTAGTATGGAAAACTTCGTCAAAAATCATCCGATTTCCTTGAGGGAGGACATTTTATCAATTATTTGGCTTATAGAATAATTCTCAATTAAAAAATTATGAATTTAACGATTTCAAAAATTTGAGTCTTTCGCATGTCTTCCAAACTACCGTTTTGCTCGATTTCAGTACCCCTATAGAGCTTCTAGTATGGAAAACTTCGTCAAAAATCATCCGATTTCCTTGAGGGAGAACATTTTATCAATTATTTGGCTTATAAATAATTCTCCATTAAAAAATTATGAATTTAACGATTTCAAAAATTTGAGTCTTTCGCATGTCTTCCAAACTACCGTTTTGCTCGATTTCAGTACCCCTATAGAGCTTCTAGTATGGAAAACTTCGTCAAAAATCATCCGATTTCCTTGAGGGAGGACATTTTATCAATTATTTGGCTTATAGAATAATTCTCCATTAAAAAATTATGAATTTAACGATTTTAAAAATTTGAGTCTTTCGCATGTATTCCAAACTACCGTTTTGCTCGATTTCAGTACCCCTATAGAGCCTCTAGTATGGAAAACTTCGTCAAAAATCATCCGATTTCCTTGAGGGAGGACATTTTATCAATTATTTGGCTTATAGAATAATTCTCCATTAAAAAATTATGAATTTAACGATTTCAAAAATTTGAGTCTTTCGCATGTCTTCCAAACTACCGTTTTGCTCGATTTCAGTACCCCTATAGAGCCTCTAGTATGGAAAACTTCGTCAAAAATCATCCGATTTCCTTGAGGGAGGACATTTTATCAATTATTTGGCTTATAGAATAATTCTCCATTAAAAAATTATGAATTTAACGATTTCAAAAATTTGAGTCTTTCGCATGTCTTCCAAACTACCGTTTTGCTCGATTTCAGTACCCCTATAGAGCCTCTAGTATGGAAAACTTCGTCAAAAATCATCCGATTTCCTTGAGGGAGGACATTTTATCAATTATTTGGCTTATAGAATAATTCTCAATTAAAAAATTATGAATTTAACGATTTCAAAAATTTGAGTCTTTCGCATGTCTTCCAAACTACCGTTTTGCTCGATTTCAGTACCCCTATAGAGCTTCTAGTATGGAAAACTTCGTCAAAAATCATCCGATTTCCTTGAGGGAGGACATTTTATCCATTATTTGGCTTATAGAATAATTCTCCATTAAAAAATTATGAATTTAACGATTTAAAAATTTGAGTCTTTCGCATGTCTTCCAAACTACCGTTTTGCTCGATTTCAGTACCCCTATAGAGCTTCTAGTATGGAAAACTTCGTCAAAAATCATCCGATTTCCTTGAGGGAGGACATTTTATCAATTATTTGGCTTATAGAATAATTCTCCATTAAAAAATTATGAATTTAACGATTTCAAAAATTTGAGTCTTTCGCATGTCTTCCAAACTACCGTTTTGCTCGATTTCAGTACCCCTATAGAGCTTCTAGTATGGAAAACTTCGTCAAAAATCATCCGATTTCCTTGAGGGAGGACATTTTATCCATTATTTGGCTTATAGATTAATTCTCCATTAAAAAATTATGAATTTAACGATTTTAAAAATTTGAGTCTTTCGCATGTCTTCCAAACTACCGTTTTGCTCGATTTCAGTACCCCTATAGAGCCTCTAGTATGGAAAACTTCGTCAAAAATCATCCGATTTCCTTGAGGGAGGACATTTTATCCATTATTTGGCTTATAGAATAATTCTCCATTAAAAAATTATGAATTTAACGATTTCAAAAATTTGAGTCTTTCGCATGTCTTCCAAACTACCGTTTTGCTCGATTTCAGTACCCCTATAGAGCTTCTAGTATGGAAAACTTCGTCAAAAATCATCCGATTTCCTTGAGGGAGGACATTTTATCAATTATTTGGCTTATAGAATAATTCTCCATTAAAAAATTATGAATTTAACGATTTCAAAAATTTGAGTCTTTCGCATGTCTTCCAAACTACCGTTTTGCTCGATTTCAGTACCCCTATAGAGCCTCTAGTATGGAAAACTTCGTCAAAAATCATCCGATTTCCTTGAGGGAGGACATTTTATCAATTATTTGGCTTATAGAATAATTCTCCATTAAAAAATTATGAATTTAACGATTTCAAAAATTTGAGTCTTTCGCATGTCTTCCAAACTACCGTTTTGCTCGATTTCAGTACCCCTATAGAGCTTCTAGTATGGAAAACTTCGTCAAAAATCATCCGATTTCCTTGAGGGAGGACATTTTATCCATTATTTGGCTTATAGAATAATTCTCCATTAAAAAATTATGAATTTAACGATTTTAAAAATTTGAGTCTTTCGCATGTCTTCCAAACTACCGTTTTGCTCGATTTCAGTACCCCTATAGAGCTTCTAGTATGGAAAACTTCGTCAAAAATCATCCGATTTTCCTTGAGGGAGGACATTTTATCAATTATTTGGCTTATAGAATAATTCTCCATTAAAAAATTATGAATTTAACGATTTCAAAAATTTGAGTCTTTCGCATGTCTTCCAAACTACCGTTTTGCTCGATTTCAGTACCCCTATAGAGCCTCTAGTATGGAAAACTTCGTCAAAAATCATCCGATTTCCTTGAGGGAGGACATTTTATCAATTATTTGGCTTATAGAATAATTCTCCATTAAAAAATTATGAATTTAACGATTTCAAAAATTTGAGTCTTTCGCATGTCTTCCAAACTACCGTTTTGCTCGATTTCAGTACCCCTATAGAGCTTCTAGTATGGAAAACTTCGTCAAAAATCATCCGATTTCCTTGAGGGAGGACATTTTATCCATTATTTGGCTTATAGATTAATTCTCCATTAAAAAATTATGAATTTAACGATTTCAAAAATTTGAGTCTTTCGCATGTCTTCCAAACTACCGTTTTGCTCGATTTCAGTACCCCTATAGAGCCTCTAGTATGGAAAACTTCGTCAAAAATCATCCGATTTCCTTGAGGGAGGACATTTTATCCATTATTTGGCTTATAGAATAATTCTCCATTAAAAAATTATGAATTTAACGATTTCAAAAATTTGAGTCTTTCGCATGTCTTCCAAACTACCGTTTTGCTCGATTTCAGTACCCCTATAGAGCTTCTAGTATGGAAAACTTCGTCAAAAATCATCCGATTTCCTTGAGGGAGGACATTTTATCCATTATTTGGCTTATAGATTAATTCTCCATTAAAAAATTATGAATTTAACGATTTTAAAAATTTGAGTCTTTCGCATGTCTTCCAAACTACCGTTTTGCTCGATTTCAGTACCCCTATAGAGCCTCTAGTATGGAAAACTTCGTCAAAAATCATCCGATTTCCTTGAGGGAGGACATTTTATCAATTATTTGGCTTATAGAATAATTCTCCATTAAAAAATTATGAATTTAACGATTTCAAAAATTTGAGTCTTTCGCATGTCTTCCAAACTACCGTTTTGCTCGATTTCAGTACCCCTATAGAGCCTCTAGTATGGAAAACTTCGTCAAAAATCATCCGATTTCCTTGAGGGAGGACATTTTATCAATTATTTGGCTTATAGAATAATTCCCAATTAAAAAATTATGAATTTAACGATTTCAAAAATTTGAGTCTTTCGCATGTCTTCCAAACTACCGTTTTGCTCGATTTCAGTACCCCTATAGAGCTTCTAGTATGGAAAACTTCGTCAAAAATCATCCGATTTCCTTGAGGGAGGACATTTTATCAATTATTTGGCTTATAGAATAATTCTCCATTAAAAAATTATGAATTTAACGATTTCAAAAATTTGAGTCTTTCGCATGTTTTCCAAACTACCGTTTTGCTCGATTTCAGTACCCAATAGAGCTTCTAGTATGGAAAACTTCGTCAAAAATCATCCGATTTCCTTGAGGGAGGACATTTTATCAATTATTTGGCTTATAGAATAATTCTCCATTAAAAAATTATGAATTTAACGATTTTAAAAATTTGAGTCTTTCGCATGTATTCCAAACTACCGTTTTGCTCGATTTCAGTACCCCTATAGAGCCTCTAGTATGGAAAACTTCGTCAAAAATCATCCGATTTCCTTGAGGGAGGACATTTTATCAATTATTTGGCTTATAGAATAATTCCCAATTAAAAAATTATGAATTTAACGATTTCAAAAATTTGAGTCTTTCGCATGTCTTCCAAACTACCGTTTTGCTCGATTTCAGTACCCCTATAGAGCCTCTAGTATGGAAAACTTCGTCAAAAATCATCCGATTTCCTTGAGGGAGGACATTTTATCAATTATTTGGCTTATAGAATAATTCTCAATTAAAAAATTATGAATTTAACGATTTCAAAAATTTGAGTCTTTCGCATGTCTTCCAAACTACCGTTTTGCTCGATTTCAGTACCCCTATAGAGCTTCTAGTATGGAAAACTTCGTCAAAAATCATCCGATTTCCTTGAGGGAGGACATTTTATCCATTATTTGGCTTATAGAATAATTCTCCATTAAAAAATTATGAATTTAACGATTTCAAAAATTTGAGTCTTTCGCATGTCTTCCAAACTACCGTTTTGCTCGATTTCAGTACCCCTATAGAGCTTCTAGTATGGAAAACTTCGTCAAAAATCATCCGATTTCCTTGAGGGAGGACATTTTATCAATTATTTGGCTTATAGAATAATTCTCCATTAAAAAATTATGAATTTAACGATTTCAAAAATTTGAGTCTTTCGCATGTCTTCCAAACTACCGTTTTGCTCGATTTCAGTACCCCTATAGAGCCTCTAGTATGGAAAACTTCGTCAAAAATCATCCGATTTCCTTGAGGGAGGACATTTTATCCATTATTTGGCTTATAGAATAATTCTCAATTAAAAAATTATGAATTTAACGATTTCAAAAATTTGAGTCTTTCGCATGTCTTCCAAACTACCGTTTTGCTCGATTTCAATACCCCTATAGAGCCTCTAGTATGGAAAACTTCGTCAAAAATCATCCGATTTCCTTGAGGGAGGACATTTTATCCATTATTTGGCTTATAGAATAATTCTCCATTAAAAAATTATGAATTTAACGATTTCAAAAATTTGAGTCTTTCGCATGTCTTCCAAACTACCGTTTTGCTCGATTTCAGTACCCCTATAGAGCCTCTAGTATGGAAAACTTCGTCAAAAATCATCCGATTTCCTTGAGGGAGGACATTTTATCCATTATTTGGCTTATAGATTAATTCTCAATTAAAAAATTATGGAATTTAACGATTATCAAAAATTTGAGTCTTTCGCATGTCTTCCAAACTACCGTTTTGCTCGATTTCAGTACCCCTATAGAGCCTCTAGTATGGAAAACTTCGTCAAAAATCAATCAATTTTCTTGTGAGAGGACATTTAATCCGTTAATTGGCCTCTAGATTGATTATGCGTCATTCCGTTTACAAAACTTGATAAAAGAAAACCAATTGCAGACGTATAATAATAATTTGCAAACAAGCTATTTGTAAAACTTTGTTTGAATAAATTTAACTTTTATTTATCGTTTCTGACAGTCCGTAGTAATGAGAAATTGTATATATGTATTTCCAGAACATCCGTTTACAATGCTTGTCCAATTCAGTTGCCTTTAACTTTAATAATTTGGAATCGTCAATGCATTTGTTGCCTTTTCTCTGAAATCCAATAACCCCCAAACAGCCCGCTCACCTCTCTTTTTTTCGTCTGTCTCTCTCTCTCTCTCTCTCTCGGTCTCTGTGCGCTTAATCCGCCCTTGCTTTTTCTGCGCTTGAGCAAGTTGCATGCACTTTACTTCAAAGTAATTAACGCCGATCCAAAACAGACGCCAATTTGCATAGCTTTGGTCCCACGCTTCTCAAGTCGAATTCACACTCACACTCGCACACCCGTACATCCGTACACCCGTACACCCATACACCCGTATACCCACACACACCCACAAAACTTGCAGCTGGAAAACAAAACCTCTTGAATTTTAATTAAACGTTTTTATGCAAGATTCTCCGAAGAGAACGCCTTGTGCTTCTCAATTTTCTTCTTATTTTTCGGTTCGTCGTCATCATCCCAATCCTTTCCTTGCCTGCCTCTACTTCATCTTCATCGCCTTCGCCATCTTCTTCTCCTTCTCTTTTCCTTTTCAACTTGTTGTTGTCGAATGCATTTGAATTTTTGCCTTTTGCGTTGTTGGTCTAAAAGCGATTGCATTCTCTGGCCCTATAACTGCGAATATTTTTCTGGCAGCTGCAGCAAGAACAAGCTGAAGCGGAGGAGGTAGCACCACCATCACCATCCGTAAGATATAAAAAAACAAGAAGTGGAAGCTGATGATGAAAATGGAGCCAGGGTAAGGGTGAGGGGTATATCCATTGACTGCACTCTGTAATTCAATTATCGACTCTTGGCAGTAAAAAGTGTTAATTATTAGTTTCCTTTCAGCTCGCGATGAAGTTGTCGCCGTTGTCGCCGGATGCTCCAGGGGAAAATACTTGCTAATGAAGACGTTCTTGTTGTGCAGCCACTGCTGGCTGGGATGAACTGTCCTCTCTCAACGGGGACTATTGGAAGGCAGGCAACGTAAAAATATGCATTATAATTAAGCACTTTGGCATTGATGACACTCGCAGGGACCCAGCATAGACCAACCACTTGATCTAACGAGCCAGCGCGAAAGCCAGAGAGATAGAGAGAAGCGAGTGTTAGCTCCTCGAGAGCACAAGTTGATAATTGATATTAATTTTAATAATATTTTTGCTGGCTTTGCTTTGGTTGTTAAGTGCGAACGTGAAGTGCAGCTAATTATAAGCCTGGCTATAGAGGCAGGAAGATAAGCAAAATGAAAAAAAATGTAAATAAGCAAAATTCAATTCAAAAAACAAATTAAATAAAATCTTAAAATAGTTTATTTTTATATAATTGATAACTGATTCAAGCTCGATTAATTAGTCAAGCTGATCGCCAGAAATGTGGTGGCAAATCGATTTTTAAGTTAGTGTTATCGAGCGACGCATTTAACATACGCTTAGATGGCGCTGTATGTTATGCTGTCGAATGTATTTAACATGGGAGCCAGCATTAACATGGAATCAAAATGGCGATCACTGTTAAGCGTGTTCATTTATACGTAAAGCATTTAATGCTAAATGTCCATGTTAAATTTGTGCTGTTATTGAGTCATATCCCATAGAATGTGATACACATGTGTAATTATTTTAAATTATATAACTACAATTTATTAATCTAGTCCAGGCAAAAACTAAAGTCTCACATTTGCTGTACATAAAAGCTAGTTGTTTATAGAAGAGAATTAAATAATAGCAAGCAAGGTATATAAACCAGAACTGCACAAATGTATGTGTAAATCAGTCTGCTTGCCAGTGCGCCACAGACCCAATATTATTTTCGAAATTCCCATAGCCTAATTTATAATTGGGATGAGGGGGGACTCGCTCATTGCAGCAACTAGCCTCGAGCCATCTCTCTTAGCATACCCCAATCGCGTTCAGCTAATTGGTATTCTGCACGCATTGGCGCTTTTAGGCCGCAACAGAAGCGCCACAAAAAGGTATCAGAAAAAGCCAAAACATTTGGGAAACATCACACTTCATTAGCGCAGGTTATCGCTGAATTGTGCCGTTGCCCAAGCGCCATGCAAGCCTCCAAGTGAGGGCAGAGAGAGAGGGAAAAAAGGGAGGCATTTGAATTTCGCATGCACATGGCGCAGACATTTGAAAAACGGCAAATGCGAAACGAACAGCGCAGCAGGCAACTCCCAGGCACGAAAAAACTGCAAAGCTCCAAAACAGACAGACACATGAGATGTGTGATAGAGGAAAAGAGAGAGAGAGAGAGAGAGAGAGAGAAGAGATAGGATAGACAGAAAGAGAGTGGAAAGTGCAAGAGTGAGTTAGAGCGAGAGCTTGCTCCCTGTTGGCCGGTGTCAAAGGCGAAATACAAATTCGAAACGAAAAACAAGAAAGTCTATGTAAAGCATGGCAAAGAGGTAGGGGAAGGCAGTGGCAAGCGAGGGGATAGGGTCATGGGCAACGAGTTGGCCGCCATAAATTATGCAGCACGCGGCGGTGGCTGCAATCTGATGCCCTCAACAAAATGTCGGCTGCATTCAATTTTGTAGCACTCCAGCGTTGCCACCTTGCCATCTCTCTGGTCACTTC
The DNA here is from genome assembly GCA_018904105.1 of Zaprionus tsacasi. Taxonomy (NCBI): domain Eukaryota; kingdom Metazoa; phylum Arthropoda; class Insecta; order Diptera; family Drosophilidae; genus Zaprionus; species Zaprionus tsacasi. The sequence goes on along the minus strand of JAEIFR010000598.1, from coordinate 7,406,423 downwards.
CCACTCTCTTTCTCTCTCTGTCTTCTCTCAGCCAGCTGGTCACTCTCCCTTTCTGAGTGTGTGTGGTTTTGGCTGCGACCACGGAAGTAGCCCTCTGCCTGGCTAAGCCGCGGTGCATCCTCCCAGCAGCAACACCTTTCCACAAACAGACGCTATCGATGTGGCGGTAAGTCGATTTTTAGAGCATGTTATCGAGCAACGTATTCAACATAAGCTCAGTATGTTAAGCTATCTGCAATCGACTGTAATTAACATGCGAGCCAGCATTAACATAAATTCAATATGGCGATCGCTGCTAAGCGTCTAATTTTAAATGTAAAGTATGTACTGTTAAATGCACATGTTAAATAAGAGAATAATGGAAACTGCGGCTGACTGAAAGGAATCGGTTCGAAATAAAAACATAAAAGTTCATCACAAATGATATTTCACTCTGTTCCTTCTAAATTATTCACTTTTATAAGGCATACGTCAGCCTGTAGCTAAAAATCTTTGCCTGCATTGATGAATGATCGTTAACATAAGCTATAACACAAACAGTATGAGGCAAAAGTCTGTGTACGCGTCTAAGCTGCACTCACCAATGTATAAGGAAAAATCTTACAAATTGCACACATAAACTTAATAAAATTGTTAAAAATCTTCTTCTCTCTCAAAAAAATAGTGAAATTTACTTTACAGACTTTTTGCAGGCACTCTGAGTGGCGGCGCAATAAAAAAAATATATTGAACACTTTTTGCGGCGCCGCAAAATATGCTTCATAATTTGGTGAGCTTTCAGAGTGTAAATTTATCAATCATACGCCACGGTTGCCAGTCAACCGCTTCGCTTACAACACGTACGTAAAAAAAGGGGGGAGTGTGTGCGTGTGTGTGGGCAGACGCATAATAAACTGCTTTCAATGCACACACGCCTGTCTTTATGCATTAATTTATCCCAAGCCCGGCTCTGCGCTGTGCAAAATATATACATACATACATATACTATGTATGTGTATATGTGTAATTCGTGCCTTTAAAAATAATACAATTTACTGTTGTTGTTTTTGCTGGCTGTGTGTGTGTATTATATTTAAAACATGCACAGCAACTAAAAGTATTTTTCACGCAAATTGAGTTTGCGCCGCGTACGCTGCCCCCCTCTACTTTCCCGTCAGTCGCTGTTGCTGCTGTTGCTGCTTCCGTCGCAGCTGACGTCGCTGTCGCCGTCATCATTGCTGCTTTTGGCATTGCCAATTTTGCTGCCAGTCATCGGTCGCTGCCATTGACGACATGGAAAATTTGCTGCCATTGCCACGTCACTCACAAAATACAGCATAAAAAAAAATTTAGCGCTGAAAAGGAAGCTGAAAAGCGAAAAAGCGACAGCGAAAAAAAAAAAACAGAGCGGGAGCAAAGACAAGCTGCTCTAGGGCAGCAAACAGTAGCAGCATGAGGGTGGGGCATAATTTAATAGAGTCGGTAATATCAATAAATTTTAAAAGCCTTTTAATGCGCATCGATAAAAATACGCGTAGAGCATCTTTTTCGCAGCGACATAATTATGCCAAAAGCGTTGACAGCATTGTTCCAACATGGCCGAAGATCAAGTAATGATGCTGACAGGGGGAGGGGAGTGGGGGGTGGGGGCAGGGGATTCGGGTGAAACCGATACGCAGACAAAGTAACCTGCAATGTGGTAGCTGCTATAGAGAGAGAGAGAGAGAGAGAAGAGCTGACTTATAGTTCTATCGTCGATATCTCTGCAAGCTGATTACTTGTGCTCTTTCCGTTTCCGCTTAACATGTCGCGACTTTGTCAAATTTGTTGCATACTTTTGTGCGCTGAGGCGAGACAAACCAAAGCGGCTCAGGCTCCCTATCGCCCCCCATCAAATCAACTCAGCGTGTTCTGCCACGGCTTAGCCCCCCATGGAAATTTACTCATGGCTGGCAAACAACACATACAAGTAAATGTGGTGGGGGGGGGAGTAGGGGAAAAAATTGTAATAAGCAGCAGCAGCAACGATAAAATGCGAAAAGCGTTGAGCGCTCTTGCAAGCAACATGGCAAATTTCGTGTGTATGTGTGTGCCATGGATGCGAAGCAACAAACCACAAAGAGGCGCCACCCAACATGGCCAGGGGAGAGAGAGAGGGGGCAGGCAGGCAGGCTGGCAACCGCCATGCAACCAACGATCAAACCACACCAGCTGCCGCTGCCGCTGCCGCTGCTGCTGCTGCTGCTGTTGCCGTCACTGGCAAAGACAATGGCAGCGCATGCATCCCTTGTTGGGATGCAACCAACGAAAATTCATGGTATTAAGGGAATGCCAAGCGAGCTGGCCAACAAAACGGAATAAAAGATGAAAGTACAAAATAAGCCTTTAATGATTGACTACAAAATACCCTGAGTTGATCAAGAAATACCCATAATAAAATAAAGCATTAAAACAAATATCTGGTATATATTAAAAATCTGCTGTAAATACTGAGTAATAAATACTAATTAATAAGAATTACTCCATAAATAAATAACAATGTTTATTTTGAATTAGTTTATACAATATTTAATGAGTAGTTAATTAATTTGTATCTAATATTGTTTAAGCGCGTTATACCTAATGTTAAGCACGTTGTTAACATAATGTTAATGCATATTCTTTGTTTCGATTACACTCGCTTGCTCATAATGTTAACGTTAATGTTAATGTTAAATGCAATGTTAATGCAATGTTATGTCAATGCAAAAAACACTTGATTAACTTTTCTATAGATGCGTTTTTTGTTTAAATGTTGCTTTATACTGAATTTTACTACTTTCTTAATTTGTTTGTTTAATTTGTAAATCTTTTCACTACCTTTTCGAATCACTGTAGAGTTGCTTAGGTTCGTTGGAAACGCATTTATCTTGGCTTTGCTTTTTGGGTGTTGACGCTTTTGGTAAGTGCAACAGCTACAACTTGGCACGCTACACTACTGCTGGGGCCCATTGCAACTTTGGTTACGGTTTGTCGCTTTGCTGCACACTGCCAAAATGCCTTTGGCTTATAAAATATTTAAACATTTTGTGGCAACATATTTGCACTGGGCACGGCACGGCCCGGAGACGCTGAATAGCATAATGTCTGGCAGGGATAAACGGGGAGAAGACACTGCTGTGTTGGAGTTCAAGTGGGGCCCCAGCGTATGCTATTAATATCGTGCGACAGCTGTTGGACTGTTTAAATATTTATTCAATACGCAAAAAGAATGGCGACGACTCGACCCAACCCGACTCGCTGCGACTCAACTCAACTCAGCTCGAGTCAACTTGGCTTATCAGCCAAGGGATGGGGAAAAACGTTGTCATTGTCATCGGTTTCGCAGTTGCCGCCAGATATGCTAATACGGTTATGGTTACGGCTGCCTCTGCTGCTCCTTCTGCTGCTGTCGCTTCTATTCTTTGCGGTTGTCCTTGTCGTTGGCTGAGAAAATTTCATTATGCCAATTACTTGCATCAAAGCTGCTGGGATAATTGACTTTGCTTAGCGGCAGGCACTGTTGGAGTGAGTTGAGACCTCATTCCTCCATCTATCCACCCCTTGCTTGCATAAGACGCCTTTGTGTGGCATTGCACATTAGCTGCCCTCTCTCTCTCTCTCTCTCTCTCTCTGTGTGTGTGCCCCCATTTGGGGAGCATAAAATAATTAAACTTAATTGACAGTTTTTCGGCAGCACCTTTTGGTCCCCACTGTGCCATGCGAGTAGCCCTTAATCTAATGAGCTTAACTTTGCCAACAAGTGTAGCTACGGTTCCAAGTTGGAGCAGGAGCATTTAGCAAAGGTAGTCACTACATACCTACTATATGAAACATTCATATATGACTTTGTCAACCAAGCAAGCTTAGAGTGAGAAAGTTTCTATCTACCTTTTGTGACGATTTTAATGATTCGACTTTAGTTCTGTTAAGAATTTTAACCAGACAAAATCAAAAGTTTAAATATATTTTATATATATTTTTTTTGTCATTTCTTATATTTTAATACTGTGTTAGCAACAACATGAAGATCTATCCCGACCAAGATGTTGACTTCCATACTGAAAAGGTTCCATGCTGGGATAGCTACCGAAGAAAAATTGATGGATGGCCAACCTCTGAGACGAACTACAGACCCAAAGAAATGTTATATTGGCTCGATCATGATGGTGTCAAGAAGAGTCATATAACAGACGAGGATCTGTACTTTGAAAATTGGCCCAAGTCACGAATACGGAATCAAGCGTGTCTGGGCATGAACTATGCCACTGGAATTCGTTTTATTAAAATAACGAAGAAACCACCAGCCGGCTTCAAATGTGCTCCATTGCCCACAAACTTGGCGACGGCCCACATAGTTAATGGTAACTATAACAAATATATAAAATTTATGATAAGTTTATCTTAATAAAAAATCTATACGAAATTTAGATATATTCATAGCAAGGGCAAAGACGGAAAAAGAGGCCAAGAAAAAGCTTTTAGCTATCGAAAAAGCTAAAAAGAAAGCAGCGTTGGCATACAAAAATCGAACAAAGAAAAAGGGAAAATCTTAAATTTTTAAACGTTGCGAAAGAATTAATTTAACTAATTTTACAGTGTCCCATATTGTGCTAGTCTTTTATCTTGGAATTGTTCATTTATCTGTTTATGATTATTATTAAAAATACCAGTTGATAAAATTATATTCCGTACTCTTTTTAAATATATGCATGAACTATTTGCAATGTCGTGAAATATATATGTAAAACAGATTATCCTAGGATAAAATAGAGAATTAACTTCCAGGTTTCACTAATGATTGTAAAGTTCCTTAATTTTGTATGCCAAATTACATCATATTGATAGGTCTTTTGGTTCTTTAAAGATAATTATCGCAGGCACGAAAGAACTCAAAGAAACTTGCAACTTTCTTCTATGATCTGAGTATTGTTTGAGTTCAGTCATAATTTGATATGCCAACTACGGTGCCATGTTTTGTCAACCTGGCATCGATTTCTGTATATCCATTTTAGTATTATTTTGGATTCTAACCAAGCTCAAATTCAAATCCGTATACTTTTTTTTTTTATTCAAAATTTGTATATTCTTTTATTTAATATTTTTGGACTTCGATCATGAGGATATATCCAGACGCAGATATTTCATTCTCCGTTGAAAAACCCAGCAAATGGGAAAGCTACATAAAGTATGGCCCCAATCATAGCTGGAAACATCCCGAACAAAATATCAGGCCGAAAAACATGTACTACTGGCGCGACATTGAAGGTTTCAAAAAAAAGGTGGTCGATTCGGATGACTTGTACTTCAAAGATTGGCCTAAATCACGAATACGCCCGCAAGCTTGTCTGGGCATGCTCTATGCAACTGGTATCCGCAATGTCAGGTTATCGAAGGCACCACCCGTTGGCTTCAAGTGTGCCCCGTTGCCAGTCAATTTGGAGATGGCCTACAAAGTGAATGGTATGTGCAATAAATATACCAAGATTGTAATTTGTATTTTAATTAAAAATTTACACGAATTGTAGATATCCTCGAGGAAAAGGCAAAAGCAGAGAAATTGGCCAAGAAAAAGCTTATGGATATAGAAAAAGCTAAAAAGAAGGCAGAGTTGGCATACAAAAATCGAACAAAGAAAAGGGGAAATTCTTAAATCTTAAATCTTTGCGAAAGATTTAATTTTACTAATTTTAAAGTGTCCCCCATTCGGCTAGTCTATTTTATTGAAATTGATTATCTATTTTAGTACTATTAATACTATTTTTGATTAAATTATCTTAACCGATAAATTTATATTTCGTCGACTTATTTTAAACATATGATATTTTCAACAATATGAAGATTTATCAATAAAACTGATTCACTGGTTAAAATAGATATTGAACGTTTATTTTAAAGCTTTTTTCTTTTTTTTCAAAATTTATCTAGATGTCAGCACTTAAGACTGTTGAAGGTCTAGATAGATCCTCTGTTAAGATAATTATTGTTGGCAATGTAAGAACTAAATTACAAATCCCATATAGCTGAAAGAAAGTAACAACCTCTTTCTAAATACGATCTGAATATTTCGACTTTTTTTAGTATGCCAACTACGGTGTTCGCTTTTATCAGCCTGACATCGATTTTTGTATAATTATTTTAGTAGTTCTTCAGATTTGAACCAGTAAAATTCAAATTCGTAAACTTTTTCTTTTGACTACTTTTATATTATTTTATTTTTGATTGTACATTATGAGGATATATCCAAACGCAGATGTTTATTTTTTCGTCGATAAGCCCGGCTGCTGGGGCAGCTACATGAAGCATGGTTCCACCTATAGCTGGAAACTGCCTCCGAAATCCATTAGGCCGAAAAACATGCACTACTGGCTCGACTTTAATGGTTCAAAAAAAAAGGTGGTAGACACCGAGGACCTGTACTTCGAGGATTGGCCCGACTCGCGAATACGTGAACAAGCTTGCCGTGGTATGCCGTATTCCACTGGATTCCGCTATATCCAGCTATCGATGGCACCGCCAGCTAACTTCAAGTGTGCCCCGTTGCCTGTTAATCTAAAGATGGCCTACAAAGTGAATCGTAAGTGCAATAAATTTACCAAAATTGTAGGGTTGTCTAATTAAATACCTATACGAAATTTAGATATCCTCATGAAAAAGGAGAAGGCAGAGAAATTGGCCAAGAAAAAACTTATGAATAAAGAAAAGGCTAAAAAGAAGGCAGAGTTGGCATACAAGAATCGAGCAAAGAAAAAGGGAAACAAATAAAAATTCTGGTTTTAAGAGAATGACCTTAATGTTGACAAAAAAAAAAAAAAAAAAAAATTAACAATTTTTTTAAATATGTCAACTGTTGTGTCAGTTTCCATTAACATGTCCTAGATATTTGTAAATCATTTTCAGTAGTATTAAAATTTTCAAACAGACAAATTGAATTCTCCAGCATTTTTTTTTTTTTTTTATTGAAATTTTTCATTTTATCCTTTTTTGTGCAATATCATGAGGATCTATCCCAATGCCGATATTAATTGCTATGTAGACAAGCCCGGTACGTGGGGAAACTACTTAAAGCATGGCGTCACCTATAGCTGGAAAAAGCCTGTGAAACGCTTCAGGCCTACAAAAATGAACTACTGGCGTGACATCGAAGCTTTCAAGAAGGTAGAAATCAAAGACGAGGACCTGTATTTTAAGAATTGGCCCAAGACACGAATACGTCCGCAAGCTTGTCTGGGCATGCTCTATTCAACTGGCTTCCGCTTTATCAAGTTATCGATGGCACAGCCAGCTAACTTCAAGTGTGCCCCGTTGCCTGTCAATTTGGAGACGGCCCTTAAAGTGAATAGTAAGTGGAATATATTGATATAATTGAGTTTGTTTTAATTGAATTTTTACATCATTTTAGTTCTGCTAAAGCAAAAGGCAAAAGCCGCTAGATTGGCTAGGAAAAAGGCCAGAAAGGCGAAGAGTGATAAAAAGAAAGCGGAAAAGGCCTTTAAGAATAGAGGGAAACGAAGGGGAAAAGAATAATATTTGAATATAATCTCTCAATTTTGCAATAGATTTATACATATGAAAAACTTGACAATGTCTAATCAAAATTATAACAAAATTTTATTATGAAATAAATGGTTTCTAACATTATTTACATATCTATTTTCTGGTGCGAATGACGGCTTTATATCATAAATGTCACCCAAAAAAAAAAAAAATAATTATTTTATATATATAAATTTCAGTCAGTCTGTCATCGATTTCATTCTTTTGTACTTTAGTTATATTTAAAATCTCAACCAGTCAAATTCGATTCTGTTTAATTTTGTTTATTTATTTTTTGTATTGATATATATCAAATCTTTTTAATTCTTGAGCAACATAATGAAGATTTATCCGAACGCAGATGTTTCCTTCTATATAGACAAGAATAGCTGTTGGGGTAGCTACTTAAAGCATGGTCCCAATCAGCACTGGAAAGAGCGAGCAAGGCCGTTCGAGGCCAAGCATATGTATTACTGGCGTGACATTGAAGGTACCAAGTTGGTAGAGGTAAAAAAGAAGGATCTATATTTTGAGAATCCCCCCAAGTCGCGTATACGTCGTCAAGCTTGTCTGGGCATGCTTTATGCAACCGGTCAACGGTTTATCAAGTTATCGATGGCACCGCCAGTTAATTTCAAGTGTGCCCCCTTGCCAGTGAATTTACAAACAGCTCGATTAGTGAAGAGTAAGTGGGAGAAATTAGATCAAATTATGAATTTATCACAATTAAAATTCATTCGAAATTGTAGAGTGGCTAAGGGCAAAGGCAAAAGCTAAAAGACTGGCAAAGAAACAGGCTAAACTTGAAAAGAAAGCTAAAGAAGAAGCGTCGAAAACTTACAAAAATAGAGGAGCTAGACGAGGAAAAAGTTAATTAATCTAGCTAGCTAATCATATATCATAATGCAATAAATATGGTGGACTCATCGGCTAAAGCCGATCATCAAGCATCAAGCAAGAGAATGACTTTGTCGACGAGATCATCTTATTTATTGTATTATTACCTATAAAAGTTGCAAAAGAATGAATGTAAAAAAATTGTATATTATAATCAGTAAAAGTTCTAATAATGTTTCGTAATCGGAGAAAGGGTGTGAAAAATGGATTTCGTTATGGGTTTATGATTCACGTTGTATATGAATACATATATAATATTTAAAGGGTAAAGGGTTTTGATATTTTCCGGCTGATTCTTCCATTTCGAATTGAGTTTAAATGGCTATGAAATGGAACTAATGGAACGATGTTCTTTTTCAATAAATAAAAACAAATTTTCCATTATATTGTAAGTATTTTTGCGGCAACAATACGGTAATCATGAATATAAAGTTTGGACTCTTTCTCTGCTTGATTTTTGGCTCCTTTGGCTTATCTTTCTCTGAGCCAGATTGCACTGTAAACGGAACACTTACAGGGTGTCCAACAGCCTGTCCCGAGACCTGCAAGTCCAAAAATCGAGTGTGCACCCGTGAATGTGGTGGACCCTGCGTATGCAAGGAAGGGTATATTATTGATAGCAGCATACCAGCTTGTGTCCTACGTACCGATTGTCCTCAAGGAGTGATCCAATCCAATGAATCCGAATTTGTTGAGAACTTTCCGCACTTTGGAAAAAGTTTTTCCTAGGATGGTAATGAAAAAAATATACTATTAAAAAAAATAAGCTTAAAAATTGCCAAGTAGCTCTCTAACTTGTTTATATAAATACATTTTATCTTAATGGCAATTTAGCCGGTTCTCACGCTTTGCAAATCGAGCGAGTAATTCGTAATATAAAGAGAGCATAGAGCGTAATTGTCGCCACACAAGAGTCAACTCTGGCAGAACTGATTAGACAACAATAATTTGGTTGCCAACACACACACACACACACCCTATACATACTTTGTATTTATATAGATATAATTATCGGGGTAAATGTATATATATTCGCACTGGAGGGACTTTCATTGGCCGCATAATTAGCGTAGCCAAGCGCATTGATTAACTTGCATTCAACGATTTTCAATTGAATTTTACAGTTCGTTGATTCGTGGTGGTAAAAAAAAAAAAAAAAAATGGGGAAAATGAGGAAAATGTGAAACGTAAATAAAGGAAACTCTCGCGGCGAAAAACACGCAACTGCACGCAATGCAATTGCAATCAGCATAGGAGAGTTGCAACATTGGGTGTGGGTGTGGGTGTGGGTGCGGGTGTGGGAGTTTGAGTTGGATGGATGACGGTGGATAGGTTAATACAAATACAAAGCGGGGATAAGAAGAACGAAGTGAAAAATATGCAGCCGGGTAAATGATGAATGTGAAATGTGCCATTAATTAATTCGATTAAATGCAGCAGTGCAGCAGGCAATCAGCCAAAAAAAAAAAAAAAAGCCAGAATGAAGCAATGACACACAGCACATCATGAACAGGAGTTAAAGGAGGACACCGTAGGAAACCCACATTTAAGAGTGAGTCAATCAACAGCTGAGAAAAAAATAACAAAATAAAAGGACAATATGTTGAAATGTTTCGATTGAGAGGACTTACATTTGTTATTACGCATTAAGCGTGCGTAAATTGTAAATGATACTGTGCGGAATGAGCAACACGTTAATTGTAAATTTAATATCTCTATTTGTTTAAATATAGCGAAATTTTAATTTCTAGATGCTTAATTTTTTTTACCAAAATTTAAATTATTTTCTAAAAAATAAAGTCGATTCCTAAATCTGAAATACTCATATTCTGTGCGCAATAAAAATACATATTGTCAGCAAAATTTATAACCATAGCTATTGAACTCCTTGAGATCTAGGTGTTCATACAGACTATTTTACTTATTTTACGTTGTACATTATACGTATGTATATAATCAAAACTTTACATTAAACATTTTTTAAATTTTACTTTTTTCTTAAAGTAAAATACAAATGTTATTTTTATATTATTATATAATATTATAAATATGAAACTAGATTCAATCGTAGTATACATTTGGTTTGCACTCATAAAATTTGGAAGAGTAAGGCACTGCGTCTGTTTCCCTTTTACTCAGTATATATTAAACATTCAATAAAATATCATTCTAAAACAAAAACAACTTATATATTGCCAAGTTTATCAAATTTAAAGCATACTTAAAATAATATATATATAGATTAAACATAATGCAAAAGGAACAAGAGCACAAAACCAGCGCGGATGAGCGTCAAAATTTTGTGGCAACTCGCATGAGTTTGCCCCTTTTCATGGTGTCACGTAAGGCTTAATAAATAATATATTGGATATTTATAATTAATATTGTCTATTAGGTAATCGTCTGCGTGAGGATCATTTGGATAGTCTGCACAAGCAGTTCAAGTTAGCTGGATCGCACTATAATCAGCGTTGTCACAATGGTTTGCCAAGAATTAAAATTGAATTTTCATTATTTTTTTTTTTATTTAATTTTTATTATTTTTATCTTCTATAGAGAATCGTGAAGAGGACTATAGCGCCGCCATGTATAAGCATTATAGACATGTTGCTGGTTTTGTTAAGTCACCGCCCGAAATATATCCACAACCACCGCCATTGAGTTGTGATCGTGCCATGACCAAATGGCGTAGTTATCATCATGCACCGAATCGTTATGGTGTTCTACCGGAGCCATATGCACGACTTAAGGGATCACAGGGTGCCGTTTTTGCCAAAATGCATGTGAACAAGAGTCGTGTCTCGATAAAGCCACCGCCATTCCGATTCTACGCAATGCCCTCGGAATTGGATCGTTTCTTTAGGCCCGAAAACAAACAGAAGGGCATCTTTCTGACAAGTAAGAGAAGTTTCAATAGTATTTAATAATTAATACCATCTTAACTGATCGTTTCCAGATGCTCGTGACCATCGACCTTGCTCGCGTAATATGGTCATGGATTCGAGCACTTGTTTTCATGATCCAAATGATCCTGGACCCGTCGATACGCATTACGAGTATCTGGAGATCTCGCATAATATGCATCCGGTCACAAAGACGCCCACACCCAATCCGCATCTGTTTTTGCGACATTCTTGTGTGCCGACAAAGCGTGATGTGCGTATTAGACGTAACATTAGCTTCGAACCGTGTCCGGGTCGGTATGATATACGCTATCCAAATATGTGTCCCTGTATTCGTGGTCGTAAGATCATGCCGCGATTGAGTGTGTTGATCGAGAAACAGAAACGCCTGAAGTTTCGTCGTCTACCCTACAAAGGGATCAATTCGCGTAAGTATTGTGAGCCCGATTGGCAGCATGTGATCGGTAAGGGACATGGTCATATCTTTATTATGGGCCAACGTGATCTGCCTAAGATCCAGACAAAGAAGGCGGTTAAGGGCAAGAAGACGGAGAAGCAACTAAAACTATATGCCGATGGAAAGTATGTGAATATGCTAGTGAATCCAAAACGTTGGCCAATCTCGTTGCGTGATTTCCCCGTAGCGCCATATGTACCGAAGATCGTGTATAATGCGATCGCCAAGCGGGTCGTACGTAAACAATTGCGTAACAATAAGAAGATCGCCTTCATGAGCGGCCAGGAACGTTGGGCCGATGGGCCACGTGTCATTATGTTGACACAGTCTCAATTGGAAGAGCTGAAGATGACTTTGCCAGAGGATCGTCGGCTGGTCGATCATCCCATTGAATTGCGTGAAGATCATATTGTGTCCAGGTTGCACAATGTGCCCGATCGTATGAAAGTCACATATCATCCCAAGTTACGCAAGCGTCTCTATAAATTCCTACCCATACCGGGTGCACGTGTCCTGGTCACTGATAGCGATATACGTCCGGATTTGGTCTTTGATCCGCAGAATCCCACTGGTCTTTATAATCGTAAAATCGATGAGAAACATTACTATCGGGATTCTGTGTTGGCTGAGATGGAATCTGGCCAGAAACAGGATAGCGAGAAAAGAGATTCAGCTTCTTCTGTACATAGCGAACGATCGGTAAACTCGCAAACGGGCTCCGTTGTGAGACACTCTGGATCTCGATCGAGTAAGATGCCCGTCATCATCAATCCCGATGAGGCTGTAACTGAGGAGGAGGCTAAATAGATATATATGTGTACCAGAGTAGGAGGACTAGTATATATGTAGGGGTAATACGACAAGGGAACAGCACGCCGAGCCACGTTTACATAGTTTATGATTTATGCGGCATGCTCCAGTAAATTCTGCAGCCAGCAAAACTGCGAGCGGCCGAAAGTTACTTTTGACCATAAAATAAATAACTTTCCAGTCTCGGCTTCCGTGTGTATGTGGGGTGTGTGTGTGTGTGTGTGTGCAGAGGGCAGTGCCATAGGCTGAACATAAAAAAGGGGGCTTGATTTTGTTTCAATGTTTGTCCTTTCGAAGGAACTTGTGTTGAGGCTGGCGAATTTTTAGAAATATTAAGGGGTACTAAAAACAGGTATGGGTCGATAATGAGAATTACTTGATATGCACACCAAATTTCATATAAATAGGTGGACTCGTTTCGGAGGAAATTAGTAAGTTAGGTTTTTAAATTAAGTGATCTATTTTTAGTTAACAGTAAGCATCACTGTTAAGATGATAGCTAATTTTCCAGAATGTTTAGGTATATGAAAAGTACATTTTGATATTTTTTCAGACCTATATAAGTATACTTAATTTAATTAAAATTCATTCAGCAGTTGCGAGTTGTTTTCATTAATTTGATACTTAATATCGAAATGCTATGAAAATCACTCAAAATAGAGTTACTAATTTAGAAAATATATGTTTCTCAACACATACCCTTTAAGCCCCCTACTAGCTACGCCCCTGTGCGTATGTGTGCCCAAAAATGGCCAAGCCAGCAGCACGAAATAATTAAGTTTTCTAACGTTTTGGGGGAAATCTCAGCCGGGTACGGACAGCTCGTGCTTAGCTACTGTTGCTGCTCCTGCTGGTTCTCCTTCATCTTCTTCTTCCTCATGGAGTAAGTCTACGTGTGGCCCGGTACATGTGGCCATTAAAATTACGAGCATATCTCATATCTTCTTGCTTAGATTGTAAAACATAATCTGTTATCAATTATTTTAACTGCGTGCTAGCTGTAAGAGTTGGCTTTTTGGCTGCTGGATGCTGAGCGGGGGGGGGGGGCGTAAGTTGGCCAAAACTAGCAAAAAGCGCTCACGTTGCAGTTGGTTAAGAAGGGATGGGGTTGGGTTTGGGGTTGGGGTTGGATAGTAAGAGAAACTTTTCCACATACTACTACTATTTATGACTTAGTTAAAATTTCTGGCTTGTAAGCAATTTCATTTGCTGCGGCTCAGCTCAGCTCATAAAAATGGGGATCCTAATCGATTTTAGACTGCCAGTGGCGAGTGGCTGGATGGATGAATGGGTGAGTGAGTGTGCGAATGAATCAGTTGCAGAATCAGATGAAATGAGTGCGTCCGAGTACTCGAGCTTAATTGAGTTCTGTGCGCCAAAGGCGTTGATAGGCAGCTGCCTGGCTCAGCATAAAATAACTAAGAATCAACTCAATTTCCCACATAGAAACCCAAATGGGTGGTTACCCTGGCACCCTCTCGAGGTATATAATCGATTGCTGAATGCGATAAAAACTAGCAAAAATAGCCAGAAACTTCTGCAAGATTAAATATTTAATTTGATGAGTTGATTTTACAGCAAGTTAAGTTTTTACTAACTAGATTATGGATACTAACCGGATAGAGAGAGATTGGGGAAGAAAAGCAGAGAGGTTCCGCATTTCAATTGAGTTTAATTGAGTTATAGAATTTCTTATACTTCACTCAAATACAAATAGAACAAAATAGTTTGCTGAAAAAAACGATTTATTTCTGCTTAACAGCGCTTTAACAGTTAACTGTTAAGTAAGAGTATTTAACAGAAAATTCTGTGATGGAACAAAGACTGTAAACATATGTAGATGATATCGTATACTCTAACACATATGAAGTGTGTTCCTACTCGAGAAGTTTTTGAACAAAAGATGCTTTCTCTATTTTCAGCACGAGTTACTTTTCCTTCCCCTGTCCCCCTTCCCTTCCCCTTTTCCAACTGACAACAAGAGGAGGAGTATTCTGAGATTCCATTCTCTGTATTATTTTGTTTACCAGAGTAGAGGCTGGCGGCTGATTAACAACGACAGCAACTCCCCCGACATGTTCTGGCTTCAAGTTTTTCGCAAAGAAATTATTATAGTTAATGCCGGATGCCATTGTCGTGCTCGTTCTTCGTCTGCGTCTTTCTACATTTCTTCGTTCTTCGTTTGTGCACAAATATTTTATATGCCGCAAACACAAAGCAAGCCGGAGACACCCCCCACACGTAAGGGGTTGTAGCACACAAGCAAAAGTAAATTATAAGCAAAAGGCAACAATGCGACGCAATGTTGAAATGCAACTGATTGTGCGCAAAAAGTTTTTTGTTGCTGCTGTTGCAGCTGCTGCTGCAAAAAAAAAAAAAAATAAAGAAAGAGAATCAGGTTGGAATCAGGGGAATGGGCACAAGGACGCACCAGGATGCGCAGCGGGAGGCAAACAGCAGCGGGAAAAGACACTGCAAGCTTTTCGGTTAACATGAGTTATTATTGCAAAGTGGGCGGCTAACCGGTGTGCCGCAAGACGTTGCACAGCAACCGCCCCGCCCGCTGCAAGATGCAACGCGACGCGACGCGACGCGATGCCACCGACAATGGCTTTTTGTGCTCTGCCCGGAAAAACTAATACGCGACGGTCTGAGCTATATTTTCACACAGCGGGTCGTTTAAATTCAACTTATTTATAAGCAAAAAATTTGAAATGAATTAAATATGAATATTTTATATGTAAAAAAATAATTTAATAATCTTCTTCACATACATTTTTAATATTTTAAATATTTTTTCATAGTTTTAGAAATAATTCAATATAGGATTTAATGCATAATTAAATTAATAATGTTCTTCACATACATTTTAAATATTTTATATAGTTTATCAAAATTGGCTATAAAGGATATTGCAGTAGTCGTTACCTTTAGTTTCGTGCTTTTTATTGTTCTTGTTAAGTACAAATAATGTAAATATGAATATTTTAAATATAAATAATAATATAATAAAACATTTAATGCTTGAAATCGTGTAGTATTTGTTTTTTTTTAATATTTTTTTAAATATTTGAAATATAGCTCTGTTTATTTATAAGGGTAGTAGATATAAAACAGGGTATAGCAGTAGTCGCTAACTTTAGTTTCTTTGCATTTCCTTGTTTTCTGTAGCATACTTTTGTGCGTTGGCAAAACAAATGAGGCACGCTGCCTCTGTGTGGGGCACAGAGCGCAGCGTGCGACTTTGCAGCATGCCACATTGACTGCAGCAGTCGGTGGTAGTAGTTGTAGTAGTTTTAGTCTATGAAAGTTGGCTTTGCCTTTTGCCTTTGTTTGGGTTTCTTCTTGCCGAGATTTGCCTTCAATTTGGGTCACGGGGTCGTGGTGTGTGCAAAATTGCAAACGCGGCAGAGGCTGAGGCAGCGGCAGAGGCTGAGGCAGCGTCTATGCGTGAATATCGTGTGCGTCGACATTTTGCAAATAATTTCTGATTAAGCGTGGGTGGTGGTTGCAACTCTGGCAGCGTGCTGCCAACTTGGCCGCCATGCTGTGTGACAAACGCAACGGGTGCAAAGGCAACTCTGGCAACACGCTGACATATTGCGGCGCATAATTTACCGTTGCATCTCACTCGCTCTCTCTCTCTCTCCTTTCTTTCTCTGCCCTCGCTCGTATTGTCCCTTCTTGGTTTTTCTGTTGTTGCCGAGTGCAACTAATTTTTTTGTGTTTCTGGTTTTTTTTTTTTTTTTTTTTTTGCCTGCAAAAGCCACAAAGATTTATGCTTGAGAAATTATGCTTTATAAGTTGAGCGTATGTCTTCATAGTTGCTGCTGCTGTTGTTGTTTTTGAGGTTATGGTTGCTGTTGCTGTTGTTGAGGTTATGTTTGCTGCTGCTGTTGTTGTTGTTGTTGTTGTAGCAGTAGTTCACATTGTTGTTGTTGCCGCCTCATCCGCTGTGCTTAAGTAATTTAATATACTTTAATGCCAGCCCTGCACTCGCTCTCTCTTTCTCTCTCTCACACACTCGCAGTGCATATTAGTATATGCGCATATAAAAGACGTGTATTACGAGTGCGGGGTGCACGGACAACAACAACAACAACAATAACAACGTGCAGCAGCGAAATGTTCATAAAAATGTAAATGTGCAAAATGGCACGAGAAAGAGGGACAACAAGTGAGAAATCATAATAAGCGAAGCGCGTGTAAGGCGTGGAAAGAGAGTGACAAGTAGAGGGAGAAGGCAGTTGGCAAGGCAGGCAAAGGGTAGAGTATGTACTAGAGAGAATGAGAGAGAGAGAGAGAGAGAGAGAGTAGATAGAGCAGTAAATGGAAAGCAGAGAAAGGGCAGAGGGAGAAAGAGAAAGGCATAGTGTGTGGGAGTAAGAGAGAGGGGAAAGGAAGCAGAGGCAGCGAGCCGCATGTTATTCGCAAGCTTGCCAAATGTGCTTAGTGTGTGTATGAATGCATATAGCTGTATGTGTGAGCGTGTGTGTGCGTGAACTTTTTACGCTGATATTTTAAGTGCATCTCTGTGCATTATTTAAGCAAAGAATAATTACACTGCACATTAAAAATACTTAATGCAGCGAAGTGCATAAATATGTCCAGTTTAAACAGCAGTTGACCCGGTTTTGCCACAAAATAAACGAAACCGTTACGCCATTAGAGTAATATTGAATTTATTATGAAATATGCTTATAAATAATAAACTTGGACTAGATATGCATGCATATATTTTTTAAATAAGTAATACATAATTTTTAATAAATAGAACTCTCTTCTTAGGCTGTATTCTCCGAAATGACTAGGGCGATTATATTGTTATTTTCTGTGCACATGGAGTAGAGTTAAGACTAGGCTTACAGCTATTTGGAATATCCCTAAATTTGCAGACAAATTTGATAGCGCCTTAACAGTTGCTGCCACTGTTAACTAGCAATAGGTTGTTTTGTGCACTGTTAACCAGTAATAGGTTGCTTTACTCGCTGTTAACCAGACGCCATCTACAGTTCATAATTAGTTTTTAAATAATTTGATATTTTTACTTTCTACTTTTCTAAATGTAATATTAAAATTGGACCTAACCATGTTTTTATTTGCTCAATGTGCGTATTTTGCCCATGCAACTTGTTAAATTTTATTTCCTTATTTTGGCTTACATTAATTTAGCTTTATTTTGTTGTTGTTGTTTACATCATTTGGGTCGCTAATCAACAAGTTACTTTCCGGCTTGTATATACATATATATATACTATATGTTTGTATATAAATTCCACTCAACTAAGCAAAAACAAAGACATAAAGCAGGCGCAAGGCAGCAATGCAAATGGCGGCTCAGCTTAGCTCAGCTCCGTCCTGCCACCTGTCTCGCTCCCTCTCTCTCTCTCGCTTTCTCTCCTTTCCTTTCCACACTTGTTCTGCTGCTGCTTGACGGCTTTCGCACACTTTCCGCTTTGTTATTATGCGTATTATGCAAACCACGCCCACCCCGTTGCCCCCACCCGCCTTCGCGATGCCACTTACATTTTACTTTACGCGCTTTTGCCGCGTATTTTTATAGCCATTTGGTAGAAAAAGTGGACGGCACTCAGCGGTAGAGAGAACGAGAGAGAGAGAGAGAGAGAGAGAGAGAGAGAGAAAGGGAGAAATGGCAAATGGCGACTTTTGCATACTCTTACAGTTTGCTTAGCCAATCGCCTTTGCTTTGCATGTGCAGCTACTTCGTCTTGGTATAGGGTAAAAAAATCTAATATAAATGTTACTGTGAGACGAAAAAATACCTTGTAATTATAGAAAAATACTCTTATATTTTTAAAATTAAATAAATTTTATTTAGGAAAAGTTTATCTCATGAAAATAGCTTAGGTAATTTATTATGTTTGATTAAAAGACAAGACAATATATATTAAATAATATTATAATATAATATATAGTATAAATTAAATAATGAAATTCATATAATGCCAGTGGAATCTTAAATATGATCTATTAGCTTAGAGCACCTTTTCGGTAATGTTCTTATAAGAAAATCTGAGATTCTTAAACATTTCTTTTATTACTTAAGTTCTTTTAACTTTTAATAATTGTTATAGGTCTTTAAATTGTCTTTGGCTTAGTACTTTAATAAGAGTTTTTAAAACACAACCTTACACTTATAATGGTATATGCTACCCTCTGACAAACCCTTTTATATTTACAGGGTATTAAGAATGTCATGTGTAAGGTAAGTGAAAGACTGAGTGGAGCTCTCTCACACACACACACACTGGCGACTGTATGCGCAAAAATGTGCATGTGTGTGCCTGTCTGTGCATGTTGAAAAGCACTAAAAAGTATTATCTAAATGATAATTTGTTGCTGCTTGTCTGTTTGTTGAGTAATGTAATTTTATGTACAGCAATGGGAGCTGTCATGCATAAACCATTCGAGACAAAGGCTCCTCCAGTGGCCACCATACGCCACTCCCCCACTCTCTGCCCCTCCTCTTTTTGCATGTATGTAGTATGTATGTGTATTATGTGCGTAAAGCATATTTCCGTTTCCGTTCTGTCGGCCAAGTCACAAAGGCGCGCGCGCACAAAAACAACAAAGCCACTTAGTCGCCCCATTTGGGTAAGAGAGAGGGAGAGAGAGAGACTACTCTCATCTGCCTGGCTTGGTATCTCAACTATTTAGAACAAGTTGCGCCAAAAGACAATTCAATTTGCTTGAATCTCCCTCTCACTGGGGATCTGCTCGGCCCGTTTACCTGAAATCAATTGCACATTTTGCGCAACTTTGGACAAATGCAATGCAATTAAATGCGACAAAGTTCGCAATCGAATTGGATTGAATTGAGCTTGAGTTCGTTGCAGTTCCCTTTTCGAGTTCGAGTTCGAGTTGTCCGCAACTCTATTTGATTCAAAAATAAAAAGCCGTAAGGCAGCCTGAAGGACCACACACAGGACAGCAGAGAGATAGGATGACATAGGGATGGGACAGGACAGTGCAGTCCTGAAATTCAATTCGGTTGCGCTCGATTGCGTTGCATTTCAATATAAATATTTATTTTATTTATACAGCAGACAGGCACACTCACACACACACACACACACACATTTATACAGGGTATTGTACGGGGCGACAAGTTGCAGCTGACAGTAAAAGATGTTGTGGAACCCATTTGTTTTAGTCAATGGATGGCAACGGCACAAAGTCACTCTACAACAGTTCACTTGAGTTCAGTTCGAAACGGTACGGTATGTTGCATTAGAATTCAATTTTCAAACTGATTTCGTAGCTGTGTGTGTGTGTGTAAGTTTTGCCAGTTGTAGATGCGAGTTTGGTTGAATGCCATGCCATAACTTTGGCTTAGCTGAGAGCGTCTAGCTGCTTTCAAAGCTAAAGACAAGCACAGCAGGAGTACTAAGAGATGGGGAGGGTAGTTGGCCAAAACAGGTGGAGGGGGGGGGTACTCGCAACGAGCCAAAGAGAGCATCAGTTGTGCCGAAGCAAATTGCGTGTGGCGTTTTTGGCATGTAAGTAAGTAGTTGGCTCAATCAGCTTGGAAATAACTGGAATCCTTGTCGTTGTGCCAAATGAAATCAACTGACTAAGCTCGTATACCCCTTGGCTAATAGAATCCAACAATCCAACTACAATCAACAATCAATCCAGTAATATCGATAATTGTGTTTCAATCTACAGTGGAAGTCGATAAACGATAAACGATAATGAGACAGGGAGAAGCTACAATCGGTTTCGGGGAAAATTGAAATAGAAATTCTAAACAAATAATAAAATTCCACACAAATATTACTACTAGATCTAACGAAAATATACAAATATTAAAAAATATATATTCTTGACCAGTAACAATAGGTATATTCAATTATATTTAAATAATTAAAATAATATATATTCTTGAGCAGTAAAAATAGGATAATTACTTCACAGAACTTAAATAATAGAAGAAATTATATTATAAGTAAAGCCATACTAGATTTAATTGTAAATTATAGTATTTTACAAGTATTTCTATATAAGTTTATGTTTTTCTCTTCCTTTATTTTATTCTTTTTTTAAACTGTAAATTAAATGCATAAATCTTGATTAGAAATTCTAGATCCAACGACAATAAAGGTTTATTTAAAAATATTTAAGTTATTAAAATAATATAATATATATTTTTGATTAATAGTGGAATATTTATGTTTTATTAGAACCTAAATAAATTAAGGTAAATTAAATTTAAATTTATTATTTGACAAGTATTTCTGTAATTTTGCCTAATTAAATTTTTGAATAGGATAGAAGTTCGTTCCCTAATTATTTGCATATTTTTCTTTACGTGTGGAATGCAAAATGGTACAAGTGAGAGACAGAGTAAAAGAAGAGAGTGGGAGAGAGATAAAAATGAACAGGACAGAAAAAGCTGAAGCTGTCCCTAATTTGAAAGCTTTTTTTTGCGCCCAAGACAAATGCAAATGTCAGCGCTGTGTGCTGTGTGCTGTGCGCAGGGTTGCCAAGTTTTTCATTTTGCAGCTGCACCGACTGCATTTGGCTTGGGTTGCACTTGTCATTTTACGTTGCGCAAATGTCAAACTTATCGACGCAATGCCACGTGCCACGAAGAGCGTAGGATTGCGTGTGCATTGTGTGTGTGTATGTGTGTGTGGCTGGGATTGAGGTTGGAGGCTTCCCGCTTCCCGTTTCCCGTTTCTCGGTTCCAGGTTGCACACTTCGTTGTGGCATGCAGCATGCAGCAGCACGCTGTGTGGCACGCCCATGTTGCACGTTCAAATTAACTTTAATGAACTCAGTTTAGTTGCAAATGAGTTACAAAACTCGAAAACACATCGAGACGTGTTTAGTGCACAACGAGCATCGTGCCTCGTGCCTCGTGCCTTGAGCCTCGTGCCGCGTGCCTCATGCCTCGTGCTGCATAAAGTAGAATAATTTGAATTGGATGCAGGAATTTAATTTTGAGACTAAGGTGCGTCTGCCGGCCTTTTGTAGTATCTTAATATCATTTTTGTTTTCTAAAATGTAAATGAATAAAATAAGTCAATTTATAAGTTTTTTCTGTCTGTACGAACGCCTAGATCTCAGGAACTATAAGAGCTAGAATCAGCAAAATGTAGTATAATAATATAATATATATTGCAGTAACTTTAAGTTGTTTTTAAAATTTCGATAAACTCACCGTTTTTGAAAATCGTTAAAAAAAACATGGAGATGCTAAATTCAATGAAAACTCGCTTATATTATTTTTAAATACAATATAGCATATATTTTACAATATTATTAAGTATTTCTTTGTTGCTAATCTAACCCACACAAGTTCTGTTTACGTTCTGTAAACTTTTCATCCTAAATCAAAAATATAATATGAAATATATATTTAAATTTCAAATAAATTACGCAACTAACAACGAAATTTATTACCAAAAAAATAAAACCCCCTGGGAAATTCTATACAATGATATTGTATGGAAATTAAAGCCACAGCCAGCCTATGCGAATCGTGTCAAAAGTCAAATTTCATGTTTGTGACAGTTGGGAGATTGCGAAAATGTTCATGTTAGCGAAAGGTTAAGAGGGAAAATGCCGACGCTAAAAAGTTTTCAGCGAAAGTTCACACGGCATATATACTATATATAACGTATAACAAAAATGCCAAACTGTCTGTCGGTCTGTCTGTCTCTTTGCCACGCCCCAGTAGGGACACAGTAGGGGGGGAGCAGGAGGAGGAGGTGTGCGTAAGAATGTGCTAATATTTGGCAGGCACTGTTGTTGTTGTTGTTGTTGTGGGCCTTGGCAATTTTGTGTTTTTGTTATGCTGACAGTTATGCTTATTTATAGGCGTGTTATTTTACTGGCATTTGCAGGCAGAAGGCAGCAGGCAGCAGGCAGCAGGCAGCAGGCACTTTTAAGCCCGGCCAATTTATTGGCTTACAGTGTGCCGATTAGCCAAATATTGAGATTATAGACGCAGCTTCGATTTGGGCAGCTTATGGCTGCTGCTGCTGAGAAAGGCTTAGGCGCGTCTATCTAGATAATTGAGGCTGTCAAATGCACTCTAAAAAAAAAAACACCTCCTCCAGCTACGGTTCATTGAACCTCCAGCGGATTGCGGGCAGCTCCGTTGCGGTTTGGGCCCATGGCCAAAATAAAGAATCGTTTGGCTGGAAAGGCAAACAAATTGAAATAACACCAGATAACGGCACAGTTTTTCGCGTGTTTTGCGTGTGCTGCCAACAAGAAAAAAAAGTGTGAAAACCGCAGAAGGGTAACAAATGCCGGGGGGGCCAATTGTAACGGCTGTGTGGCCTGTGGACTGACTGACTGGGCTGTGGAAAAACTGACAAAGTGACTAAGTGACGCAGTGATAGTATACATAAATGGCTGAGTGAGTCGCTCTCTCTCTCTCTCTCTCTCTCTCTCACACACTTTGGCAATCTATCTTTACCACTCTCTGGCTGCCATGTTGCGGTTTCTGTGGCTTGGCAATTGATTTATTTAAATAATAACGCAGCAGCCGAAAAGTATGCTGCAGTTTTGTGCAGAGAGAGAGCAGCACCTGAAAGTATGCTACACTTTTAATAAAGCGAAACACTTGTCTGTTGCGGGAACTTTTATAGTGTGTAAACACTGGCAAACATATTTTTGCGCAGAGTTTAAATAAATAAATTAATGGAAAAAGAATCAATGATTATTTAATATTATTCAAATTTTTAAATACTTCAATTATTTATTTTATATAAAAATTGTTAATTGGCAAATAATAATAAAATAAGAATATGGTATATCTTATTAAATATCACAAGAAGGCAGCTTACATTTTATCTATATTTAAATTTACTAACATACTTTATTCATTAAATATTTATATAAATATTATTTAACTGTTGTTTAAGGTTCTTAAATAACCTTCAAATTGTTGAGCTGCACAATGTTATTTAATATTACATTTTATTTATATTTAAATTTGCTGACATACTTTTTTTTAATTAAATATTATTCAACTGACGTTTTAGGTTGTTGATGTATAATGTTTTATAATATTATATGCACTTAAAAATACTGAATATTGAATAGCTTTAATCTTTCTTAAATAAAATATTTGCACAACTTAAGGACAACTTAAGGTAATAAAAATCTATTTAAACAATGCAATTACGTGATTCTTTTTCGGGTCTTGGGTTGAAGGTGAAGCGCGCAAGAAATGAGTAAAAACAAATAGTTCTCGATAACGAGGGTTGAACTTGAAAAAATTGGCAAACCGGTTACATTTCGGGCCACAGTTTATTGACATCGCGATAAGGCAGACAGATAACAGAGATAAGATCGTAGATACCCGAATATATATAAAAGCAATGGAACGTGTGCTGAATGGGCACAGTTGGAGCTACGCTATCGTTATGTATACACTGGCAATATTCTATCTTACCTTCTGGGACGTGCTGAGTTGCCATGCCACGCCCACGACATACGATGGTCGCATTGTGGGCGGTCAGGCGACCGAAATCGAAGATTTCCCCTATCAGGCATCGGTGCAGTTGCATGGCCAACACATTTGCGGTGGTGCCATCATTGGAGATTATTTCATACTCACGGCAGCGCATTGCTTCGAGGAACCATGGACCGAGTTGGACTATAGCGTACGCCTTGGGTCCACGGAACATGCGGCTGGCGGGGAATTGCTTAGCTTACGTCAGATCATACGTCATGGGGGCTACAATGCGGTGACACATGACAATGATCTGGCACTGCTGCTGCTCCATGGCAGCCTGAACTATACACGGCAATTGCAGGCGGTGCCTTTGGCCAGTGCCAGGGATCAACTGACGCCGCAGACGCGGCTGCATGTCAGCGGCTGGGGATATCAGAGTGAGCAGGGCGAGGAGGGTGTATCCCCAGTGCTGCGCTATGTGGATGTGGCTCATGTGGAGTCCACGGCCTGCCAGCGTGCCTATCGCAAGGTGCTGCCCATCACACAGCGCATGCTCTGTGCCGCACGCGATGGACAGGATAGCTGCCAGGGTGACTCGGGTGGGCCACTTGTCGGCTATCAGCCGGGCAGCAGCAGCAGCAGCAGCACACAGGGCAAACTCTACGGCATCGTCTCCTGGGGCTTGGGCTGTGCAAAGCCTGAATTTCCGGGCGTTTATACAAGTGTGGCCGCATTCAGGAGCTGGATTGATGCCCAACTGGGCGCGTGGGGATGGAATCAGCTGCTCGGCGGATGGAGTGGATTGCAGCGTCTCAACGAGCGATAGGGTGATGGGGATGGGAGAGAATTCCCAGTGGGGGGTGGGGAATTTCAACTTTGTTATGCTGTATTCATGTGTTATCTACATATATATATATATCTATAAAATATAAACAGACATGCTGTGTATAATTGTTACTATAGAACTGGAGTTGGAGGTGGATTGGTTGGATATTTAGAAATCTCTGATAGAAGATGGAATTATAAATGTATGAGTAGGCAAGCAGAGAGGCGCGAATAGCAGCTGGGACAGACGGAGAGACATAGAGAAAGATCTCGCTCTAAGACTAAAAAAAAGATTGGGATACAAGCAGACGGGCAGACTAAGCAGGCAGACAGACAAATAAATAGACAGACTGATAGAGAAACAGACAGAGAGACAGACAGGCAAAGATACTTGCAGAGAGACAAACAGACAGACAAAGAGACAGGCAGATAGACAAAGAAACAGACATACCAAGACACAAACAGACAAATTTATAGACATATAGGCAGGTTAGCAGACAGACAGACACTGACAAAAATATAGACAGACAAACATACAAAGAGACGAACAGACATTCAAGGAGATTAACAGGCAGACAGACATACAGAGAGACAAACAGTCTATAAGATCAAGAGACTAACAGGCAGACATACAAAGAGACGAACAGACATTCAAGGAGATTAACAGACAGACAGACAGATAGATAGACAGACATACAGAGAGATAGACTTATTGATATATAGACGAATCTAGAGACATACACACATACAAAGAGAGAGACATACAGACAGACAAACAGACAACAAGATCATGAGACTAAAAAGCAAAGAGACTAACAGGCAGACATACACAGAGACGCGCAGGCAGACAGACAAGCAGACAGATATGGCTACATCAAGAATATATATTAAACATCATACAAGCCCTTTTACCTCTTACATAAATTTACACAAAATTGAAATACCCTTTAGATAGATACGAGGGTCGTTTGATAAGTCCGTGACTTTTTGTATTTGCCGCGCACCTGCTCTAAATACAACACTGCTCCTGTCAGCAGTTATCGATTAACAGCTGACTGTAAAATTTTGAGAAAGCTGCGTTTTTTGGTTTGCGTTTTATAGGCATTGAAAGCAGACGATCTCGTGAATTTTAACGAAAATGGAAAAAGTGAATTTCGTGTGCTAATTAAGCATTATTTTTGCGTAAAAATCCATCACCGAAACCAAGGAAAGACTGATAAATATTATGGGGACTCTGCACCATCAATTTCAATGGTTAAGAAATGGTTTACTGAGTTCCGTTGTGGTCGTACCAGTACAAGTGATGCCGAACGTTCAGGTCGCCCAAAAGAGGTCGTCATGCCAGAAATCGTCGACAAAATCCATGGAATGATATTGGATGATCGGAGAATGAAAGTGCGTGAGGTAGCTGAGGCTGTAGGCATCTCAACGAACGGGTACATCAATTTTACATGAATATTTGGACATGAAAAAGCTTTCGCGCGATGGGTGCCGCGATTGCTCACACAGACCATAAGCGCAACCGTGTGACCATTTCAAAGGAGTGTTTGGCGATGTTCAACCGCAATCCAAACGAATTTTCGCCGTTTCGTTACCGTAGACGAAACATGGATCCACCACACCACACCAGAGACCAAAGAACAATCAAGACAGTGGGTTTCTCCGGGTGAACGTGCACCAAAGAAGGCCAAGGTGGGTCTGTCGGCCAACAAGGTCATGGCCACAGTTTTTGGGATGCACAAGGTATCATTCACATCGATTACCTGAAAAGGGTAAAACGATCACCGGCGAATATTATTCAGAGCTTTGGACAGATTCGATATTGATTTGAAGCAGAAACGACCGCATTTGGCGAAAAAAGTGCTGTTCCATCAGGACAATGCACGGGTGCACACGTGTGTAGTCAGCATGGCAAAATTTCATAAATTGGCTACGAACTGCACCCCATCCAGCATATTCTCAGATTTAGCCCCGTGACTATTTTTGTTTCCAAACAT
This sequence comes from Zaprionus tsacasi, assembly GCA_018904105.1. Lineage (NCBI taxonomy): Eukaryota > Metazoa > Arthropoda > Insecta > Diptera > Drosophilidae > Zaprionus > Zaprionus tsacasi. Next base: position 7,379,564 of record JAEIFR010000598.1, on the reverse strand, counting down.
GAAGAAATGGCTCGGCGGTAAGAGATTCGGGTCAAATGAAGAGGTCATCACAGAAACAAACGACTATTTTGAGGGCCTTGAGAAAACCTATTATTTGGAAGGAATAAAAAAATTGGAAAAACGCTGGACTAAATGTATAGAGCTAAAAGGAGATTATGTTGAGAAATAAAACGCTTCTTTGACGAAAAAAATATATTTTATTCAAAAAGTCACGGACTTATCAAACGACCCTCGTATAAGAGGGTATAAAAAGGCAAACGTTAAACCATAAAAACCATAAAATGCCCATCGCCGGCTTAGAATAAAATGAGTATTAATAATGAATAATGAGTATTAAAGCAATGAAACTATTTACTCGACTTTGAACTCATCTACACAGTCTTTATATTAAATGGAGAATACTGTTAACTCCCAAAGGGGGGGCCTCTCTCTCTGCCTGTGGCTCAAGTAAATATTAATCGTTGTTGAGCTGTGATAACTGTGCATGCACAACTCCTAAGTTTCAGTTTTGCATTTGCATTGGATTTGCGTATGGGTGCACTTTAGTTTTAATTACAAAAATGCTCGAGTTACGTTAAGCAATTAAGCCAGTAAGGCCATTAGGTCAGCTACGGGTTGAGAGAGGTCAGGGAAGCCAGAGAAGCTGCTGGCTAGCTCATAATTCAGAATGTAGCTCAAAATTGTAAGCCTGTATGGCTACGAAACTAATTCAGATTCAATGAATATGTTAACATCTTGAGAGAGAGCGAGAGAGAGAGAGAGAGAGAGAGAGAGAGAGAGAGAGAGAGAGAGAGCAAGCAGAGACTGGCAAATAATTCGTTGCCTGCTTCCAGGCGCAAATGGCAAATTGCAGGCCAGACACGCACACACACACACACACACTCTGTTGCTGCTGCTGCTGTGTGTGTGTGTAGTATTTCATTATGAGATAAAACAACCTGCACATACAACATACAACAACAACTTATTAGTTTAGACAAAAATAAATTGCATAAATATTTAAGACATGGCAACATGGCCAAAACGTGTGCCTTGTGGTTGGCCAGAGCAATAGGGCCAAGAGGGCCAAGGGGGCCAGGAGGGCATGCAGTTCCTGAGGTTCATAAGGTTAGTTACGAGCACATTTCACAGATTTCAATTTGTTTTGCCGTTAAGCAAACTGTGTAAGTGTCTGGCCCGATGATAAGACATACATACACAGACACACTCGCACATCTTGCTAATTGTTTCATTTTGCACATTTCAAGTTGTAGTTTGCATTTTCTCAGATTTCAATTTGCCTTTACCCACTGTCGCTGTCACATTGTACAACTTGTTGTTGTTGTTGTTGTTGTCTTTTGCATGCTAATTGCAGGCTTGGCAATTAATTAAACATGCCAGCGCTCAAAAGCAGTTAATAAATCTGACAAGACAAACAGACAGATATCTCTCATTGCAGCAAAGCGAGTGCCACAATCTTCTCATTCCTCTTTAACTCCTTCCCCCCTGGATTTTTTTTGGAATTTTCCAATATGCAATATGCGAAAGCTTCATGCATTATGCACAAATACTTACATGTTTATTGCAAAAAGAAAAAGGGAAAAAAGAAAAGCAGTCGAGGGGAACTTGAAAAAACCGTTGCTCTTGCATATTGTGTTTGTCAACCATAGCGGTTTTTTTATTGCAGTTATTGGAAAACATTCGCACCAGATTCTCCATCAATTGGTATACCCTGTTAAGTACTGCATGCAGCAGGGTATACTAATCAAATAAAGTTTCAAAATTTAACTAAAATTTCATTTCAAAATTCTTTTGTTTTATTTTACAAATTAGATAAAAGTTTAAAAATATTTGAAAACTTTTTATAGGATATTTTATAGCTTGTCAGTCCATCATCCATTTTGCTATGCAACTTCGATTTGTGCTTGCCAATGCGCCCATAGACTTGTAAATATGATCAATATGCGCTGTAAATATGCGAAGCGTGTAAAATATGTGAAATTCATGCGAGGCGGTGGGGAGGGGCGCATAATACGCTGCAAACCAATATATCCAGAACACAAGGGGTCTGCTGGAGCCACAATATGCATAGGGTGACAGAGGCCAGAGACAGTGGACTGAGCAGGAGAAAAAAAGAGTTAAATTTGTGAGGAAAAGTAAGTTATAAAATAAAAAAAAAAAACAAAAAAAGTCATTAATTAATAAAAAACAAGCAACAATTTCCTTAAGTTTTTTTGAATATTATCAAATTATTGTTATTGAAATTTTACGAATATTTCATTAAAAGGAAGAAATAGCATGAGAGCAACGCAAAAAGCTAATTTCAATATCGCTTCGATTTCGCCACAGTGTAAACAGCTAAAAATCTAATGAAATTTCAACGAATTTAGGCAGCAAAAAATTGGGTTTTTATAGATCCCTAGTGAGTGTTTTTTCAGACGTGCCTCGTTGGGACAAGCACATGCATATAGAGCTCAAATTTATGCCAAAGACTCCTTTTGGATTAGAGTGATTTTTGAGACCTCTACTCTAAGCTAAATATTGCTAGGTTTTATGCATATAAAAAACTATAATGTAAACTCAAAAAAATAAGCATAATTATTAAAGAGCTTACAAACAGTTTAATATTTTCAAATATAATATAACCTTTAAATATGCAGAGTATTTTAGTTGCAATTAACATGAGTCTCGCTTACCATACTTTCTCCCCCTCTCGTATCTAGCTTTCCCCGAATAAAATTTACATGACCTTCATTTATAATTAGTTCTTGGCAATTGCAGGGTATGTAGTAGCTGGGTCTTGCTCCTACCCGGAGTACTGTAAAGTGCACGAATAACGGTCAAGTGTTGATATACCACTTGAAGTTCCAGTTGCCATCTTTTTCGAGCTATTCTCGAGCGTATTTCTTCTATCATTGTTGCGTGGCAGCCGCATCTACTTGTTGTCACTTTGAGCTTCCTTTTGCCTTAAATATGTATCTTTAAGATGCTTAGTGCCATTCGAGATTGGGTTGCCTTGTAGTATTCTATACAATCGGGTGACTTTGAAGTGTTATTGATTGACAACGGCAGCAAAGAAGCGAAAAAGAAACGAAAGAGATTCCATGAAATTTAGTTTCATATAATGTGGTAAAGAGATGCTAGAAAGAGATATCAAAGAGATAGCCAGAGAGGTTAGATTGTGGGTAAAATATAAGAAATTTAAGAGGAATTTTAAGGAGCAAATAAAAGTAAATAATTTAGTATTTAAAAATACATTTTATTTTGTGCACATTTTGCTTAATCATGTCGTAAGTTAAGCACAGTCCACAAAACCACAATTGATTGGTTCTAATTGAAAGGTTTTTCCCTGAAATTTAACGAGCGATTAATCGAGCATAAATACACACAAAAAAAAAAACAAGATGGCGAATTCTGTCACGCATTTGTCACGCACTGCCATCAAAATAACAGTTATTTCTATTTAAGCGAGCTAACGTTGCGTATACGCAATGTGACATTATTTACAATTCCTGCGTAGACTTTGTGTGACTTGGCATGTGTGTGTGAGGTTGTGTGTGTGTGCGTGTGTGTGTTTGTAGATTTTTCCGGCATTTCCCCCCGGTAATTGTTACGGTTAATTGCGTGTAATTGAGAACGCTTTTAGCCAAGACGCATCATAAAACACGCCAAAAGGCACAAGCAATTCCCGAGCATAAATCTTAAGCAAGGCGAGTCGCGAGTTAATTGTCGCAGGGAGTGGGCTGCAGGGGGGCGTGGCAAGGTTCAGAGACATCAATTACAACGGGCCAAAATTGTGGCCGCAAGCGCTTGACACATAAATTATACAGTCATTTTTTTATAGGTCCAACTACCAACAGCAGGGTTGACATTCCTTTAGTACATTTACTAAAAATCAGCGCGACATTTGTGTAAAATGTGTGTTTATTGCGCACATGGGGAGGTGTGACAGAGGAGGGGGGGAGGAGAGTGTTAAAAGAAACCTGAGAAAAAGCTGAGGAAAAGCGCAGAAAAGTGTCAGTATTAGGAGGGAAATTAATTACAAACGCTTACTTAAGTTAAATATTTGTGCGAAGCCTTTACCCATACACTGGCACACAGACACACACACGCTGTCACACACACACACTGTGAGTAGATGGCTTTACCTTGCCCACCCCCCCTCCCCCCCCTCAGCGCGCTTTGTGTCAAGAAGTGAACCGACAAAGTCAACTTTTCAACGCCTTTCTGCTCTGCTTGTGTGTAGGTGTTACCCTACCGGAGTCCCCGGTTTCGGTTCCGACCCAGGATGCGTGTCCGTGTTGGTGTCCGTGTCCGGATCCGTGTGCGACTCTACGGGCTTCATTTTACAAGCCCCGCAGCACGTTGCAGTAAGCCGAGGCACTTTGTCAGTGTTAAGGCAACGCGAAACTGAGCAACTCGTCCGAAAATAGAGTACGGATACCCTGCAAAATGCAGGAAGTAGGATTGTATGGGTTCTGATTAAAATATATTATATATATTCTTATAAAAATTATGTATTTATTAAAAGTACATTGCATGATAGGTTGTTATGACTGTTTAAAATATATATATTCTTGTTCCATGTAAGCAACAATAATAGAAAAAGGAAATATATAAATACTTAGATAATTTATTACTTAAGTTTGTACTCCAAATTGATTTAATTTAATGACACAAAATATTTGAAATTAATATGAACAAATTGCTGAGATAAATTTTATATATTCTTGTTCAAAATGCCCGATAAACAGAAAAATATAAATATATAATGGAAAAAGTCAAGCTGGTATAATTCGTAATCAAATTAAATATAAAATAAATATTAAAGGCTTTATGCAAAAGTTGGTAAGCGATGTATTATATATTCTTGTTCCATATGAGCAATAAAAATAAAATAATAATATATGAAGAAAAAAAGGAGCTGCTATTGAAGTTTTTACATTAAATTAATTAAATAATACGAGTAGCTTTATTATTTATTTATTGTCTCTGCTCCTTTTCAACATTACGGAGTATCTCTCAGTCGTGTATTTCTACGCTCTAGCTACTTCCTGCTTGTTTTTCGTCTCTTCTTTTGTGTCCTTTCTTCTACGCTTTTGGTTTTGTTTTGGTTTTTGTTGCTTTAAGCGCGACTTGAACATTTCATTTGTCATGCTTTTTGCTGCTGCTGCTGCTGTTGTTGATGTTGCTGCTGCTGCTGCTGCTGCTACCTGGCAACTGCCACGCCCATGCAGCGAGCGAGCTTGGTGCCTCATGCCTCGTATCCACGCATATGTTGCGCGCCGCATTTTGACTGATTGCATGGGACAAGCAGCGCTGCCAGCGTCAGCAGCAGCGTAGGAAAAGAATAGGGAGAAGAAGAAGAAGCAGGAAGGTGCTGACGACGGAAAGGACCACGAAAATGTAACGAAGCGAAGTAGAGAAAAGAAATATGTACATATAGAATGGGGCAACGCTGAGTTGCTGCGACTCGAGTCGAATGACAGGCAGCGCTAACGGTAAAGGCAACGGTAACGGTAACGCTAACGGTAAAGTGTTGCAAATAGCTTTTTTGCGTTTTTGAATAATTTATAAGATGTGTTTACTCTTGAAACCAAGTGACTAAGTGTTGCCACGCTTGGCCAACTCCCCCAGGCCTGGTCAGAAGCAGCGGCAACCCAGCTTGGTGCTAGGTGTGTTGCCACTTCGGCCAGTTGGCTTGGGTTGGCAAATGAAACACGATAATTTACTTAGCTGCAATGCGACGGCGACAGCGCAGATTGTCGCCTCTTATACAAACCTTATGCAAACATCAAATGTTGCCCGCACTCATTTGCCTTGGACCGGGACAGGACAGGACAACAGATGCCGCCATCGCCACCGCAGCTTCGACACGCCAAGAGCGGTAAATTTAAATATTATGCGAATAATTTGTGTAGCAGAAATCATAGGAAGCTTGTGCCAATTGCCAGAAGTCATTCAAATAAATTTACATAGCTTAGAAAATGTTATAGAGCTCATTAGATATAGAAAAATATTTTTATAGCTTAGCTCAGATACATATATAATATCCATAATTAGCTAATTGATTTGCAGGAATTTAAAATAAATAAAGACAAAAGCTTAAATACTATTTTTACATATCTATTAAGGTTTAAAATACATAATTGATTAAATAATGCAATGATTCATATATACAAATATTTCTTAATATTTTTAATTACTAAAAATTACTAAAGATTACTAAAGACTAAAGTAAAGATCTTTTAAAATTTTTTTTACCAGCTGTAAAGATTTCCATTAAATTTTCCATAAAATAATAAAGTAATTAATATTATATTTAATTTGTATACCACATTAAATATATGTATATCTTCACGAGACTGAGGCTCAACTGCGTCAGGTTATCACATCGTTTTGGCCTTGTGTTGCATGCAACATCGTCCGGCAACTAATTGTGCTCATTATCTGCTAAATGTTGGCAAATTTATGTAACGCACGCAGTTGGGGCACCAACTGATTTGATTACCTGTACGTGTGATGTCGCACTGCGTACTGTGCTGCCAGGGTTGCCAGAGCTGCTGCCAGAGATTCGTAGAAGGCCAATTGCGGTGTGTGTGTCTTTTTTTTGTTCTATTTTCTACTTTTTTTATTCGTTTTCTTTTTGGTTGAGTCACCTGCACTTGACACAAAACGAAGAAGAGCTTGTGGCTCATAAAACATGTAAAATGCTAAAAAGCGCACATACAAGTCGCCTTTCCTCTCCCCCTCCCTCTCTTCTTCTACTCTGCTCTCTCTGTCTCTTTCCTGGTTTTGGAGACTCATTAAAAATTCGTGGAACGTTCCACTAAATGTTCATGTTTTGCATAAAAATTCAGTAAAAGGACTTGGCCACAATGTGATGAGCAGTAGCTACTTTTTTCGACACGATAAGTGTGTGAGGGGCGTGAGTGTGAGTGTGTGTGTATGGGTGTGTGGGGTGTGCCTGCGTATGTGCCTGCTAATATTGCTGGATTGAGTTGGTAACAATAATAATTAGACCAACTCAGCTTAACGTCGAAAATTAAATTTCATTTTACATATATTAACTGTAAATTCGTATACGCATGAATATTGCCTAACGGCACATTTGATGATGACATATGGCGGCAAATTGATTAGGGTGTAAATTGAAATTTTAACTGCATATTTTAAGAATGATTTCGGGCAGTTTTCAATGCAAAATTTTAGAGAGTTGCGCTCTTTAAATTGATTTTATTTTTCAAAAATGTTTTTGATTCGTTTTATTTGAAAATTTTACTTTCCTTTGTTAAGTCAGTCTATGCTTGGCTTAAATAGAGTTCTGCGGAAGTACTACCCCTAGAAAAATCTATTTATATCAAAATAAATCGTATTTGCTTTGAACTAATCAAATAATTTGACAATAATACGGATATAAATAGCAATATCAATATAAATCGAATCAAGGACCGCACAGAAATGGCCAATAATATTTAGAGTTTTACTGGCTAAGCGAGCTAAGCAGGAAATGCCATTGAAAATCACGTAATCACACACACAAACACTCACTCACACACACACACACACAATGCACACATATTTGTTGCTTGTTGTAGTAAACGTAAAATTTCATTTCAATGTTTATCATTTTTGCGGTGTTTTTTATTCCTTTGAAAATGTTTGTTTTCGGTTGAGTCTGTGTGTGTGTGGGTGTGTGTGTTGTGCAACTGTCTGTGTATTGTGGCTGGTCAACGCATACAAATGCAAAGCGGAAATAACATGAGGGATAAATCAGGAAATTGCTAAACATCAAATAAAGCTGATAACGTAACTTGGCCGCATGACATGGTGTACACAGAAATAGACATTTGTGTATAGTATATGTATAAGTTTATATAGATATATATATATATATATATCTTGCGTTGAGAAGGACGCTCCATATCGTCGTGCACGCTGGCGATGTCAACAATTCAAAATCATTGCAGTGATGACGAGGCAAACAGCTGGCGGAACAAAAGTGCTGTGCACCGAAAAATTCAATTTTGCAATATGACATCCGGGGGGCTCAGTCCCGCCCCCTTACACACACACACACACACATAGAGCGAGACGTAGCCGCACGCATACACACACATTGTGAGTGGCACACGGCGTATACTTAACGCCGCTGCGCTTGAGTCAACATTCAACGGCATTGACATGCCCGAACCAACCGCCTGGTCCCAGCCAGCCAGCCAGCCAGCCGGACAGTTAGTCAGCCAGTTGGCCAGCCAGCCAGTTAGCCAGCTTGCTAACCCAACCAGGCAGCCATTGTTAGTGCAAATCTAACTGTTACAGCCAACGTCAGCTGCCGCTGCTGCTGCTGCTGCTGCCACAGGCCAATGCAACGCTGCAGTTTTGCTGCCATCGCCATGGTGCAGCAGTTGGTGGCAACCCTGTGGTTGCCAGTGTTACCCATATAATGTCAGGGAATATACTTGCAGTTCATTTAAATTAGTTGTCGCACTTAGCAACACATTTGCACAGCTGCAGCGAGTTGAGATAAGTCAACTTTATTAAATATTTGCATATTACTAAATATTAATATTGACAAGATAAGGAAAAATATCTAGAGCAACTTTTAAAGATTCGTATGTATTAAATATTTAAGAGTTACCATTTTTTTGTTTAACATAAAGTAGAGATATTTTAATTTAATTAAATATGTTTATATTTTTGTAAATTATAAATGGCAAGACAACGTAAAATAGTTAAAAATATCTAGATCGATTTTAAAAATTATAATAACAATATAAATGGCATATTAAAATTAATTTTAAGCTCAGTTTTGAACCACTTAGTTGATATATATTATTTTTATTAAATGTGTCACAATTTCTATTTATCTATTAATTAAACTCCTGAGTTTAAGCACAAACTAGGCCAACTATGTTAACTGACAGTAGTTTAACCGCCGCTTTTAAGCTAACGTAAAATCCATCATCATCATCGCAATAATGTTAATTGAATAGCACAGTTTAGCATATACACTTAAGCACTTATCATACCATATACTATACCATATACGTTCCATTAAACACACAGAAAACGCGACCGAACTTTTCGTTATGTAAAATGGCACTCGGCGGCAACTCTGGCAGCTTCAAGTGTAAAATCGTTGCATAAAACACGGCGCACATTTTAGGCACTTGCCGCGGTTGGCCTCCCTCGCACACACACACACACACACTACACTTACACACACACAGCCCTGATATAAGCGAGCAGGCAACGAAAATTTAATTACACTTAATTAAGTGCAAAAAATTTCTACAATGCTATTAAAATGTGCTTCAAAATGGCTTTGGTTTTTTTTTTTCAGTTTTCCTGTGTGCCTTCATGAGTGTGTCAGTATGAGAGTCTGTTGTGAGTGTGTGTGTGTGAGGCACATACATAGTTTAGAAGTGCTGCGGTCCTGGCCCACTGCATGAGACTGTGTGAGTTAGCTCCAAAATGTACTTTGCATTTATTAGAACATTTTTGCGGCACAGCCATAAAAATGCTTTGTTCAACATTAGTTTTTGAGCAAAAGTTAAGCAGCCACACATAGGAAATTTACACACACACACACACGTTTATTCATATATAATAAACAATAGTTAAGCATAAATTACTATGTAACTATACAAAGAGAGAGAGAGAGAGAAAGAGAGGGAGAGTAAATAAATTAAGTCGCGGTCTAATTACTTTTTGTTAGTGCAGTTCTCAAAATTATTTTCGCTGCAATAACGACAGCAATACGTTAAAGTAATTTTAGAAATTAAAAAAGTATTAAATTTTCAAAATTATAAATATTTTATAATCTATTTTCTAGACTAGTCTCAGCCAAATAAAAGTAAAATTGAATTTCAACTACTTCATAATTTTTGAATTTCCTTTTTAAGCACATATCGCTTACAAATGGTATTTTTAACAACGGGAAATTATTAAATTTAAATTTATTTTCGATGCAATAATGACAGCAATACGTTAAAGTAATTTAGGAAATTAAAAAAGTATTAGATTTTCTAAATTATAAATATTTTATAATCTATTTTCTAGACTAGTCTCAGCCAAATAAAAGTAAAATTGCTTCATAATTTTTGAATTTCCTTTTTAAGCACATATCGCTTACAAATGGTATTTTTAACAACGGGAAATTATTAAATTTAAATTTATTTTCGATGCAATAATGACACAACGTTAAAGTAATTTAAAATTAAAAAAGTATTAGATTTTCTAAATTATAAATATTTTATAATCTATTTTCTAGACTAGTCTCAGCCAAATAAAAGTAAAATTGCTTCATAATATTTGAATTTCCTTTTTAAGCACATATCGCTTACAAATGGTATATTTAACAACGGCAAATTATTAAATTTACCTCTGAACCATTTTGCGTAATTTGCTTTTAGCGTGAAATGGCCATAAATCCGCCAGAACCGCGAAATGAAACGCACATTACAAATGCCAAAATGAAATTTTCCGTCGTTTTTTTCCGCCCCACACCAAATAGTAAATAAGTTTATAGCATTGTGTGCTGAATTACCTCTAGAAAACGTTAGATAACTTGTTCCAAAACAATAAGGAACATTAAAATTTTCTTTTTATTATTACCACGGCGCAAAACTTTACGACTTACCCATTCCACAGAGAGGGGGAGAGAGAGACAGGCCTGTCTATTACACGTAATTCGCCCAGTCGCTTGCCCTGTAATATTGATAATGTTTTGGAGGGTAGGGCATTACCTAGCACATTAGTAGAACAAATTGCTGAAGATTCATTATATTTAATTTAATGTTTGCAACAGTTGTTTTAGTTTTAATACCAAAAAATACTAAAAAGAGCTAAAATATTTGGCAATAGATTTTGGTGTTTTTAAAGAGTTATGTTTTTTTTTTTTTTTTTTTTCTAAATATTCGAAATATTAAGCATTATTATAGGGTGTCTACTCGCTCAGTCTTTGCATCCACCTATTTTCTTTTTTTGTTTATGAGCTGAACGCTTTTTATTTTTCCCACTGTTGTTGTTGTTGTTGCTGTTGCCTCTGGTTGTCCATTTGCTTTTTTGCAGCAGTGTTGTTTGGGCCTTACGTTGACAGCATGTGGCTGGAATTGCGGCTACTTAGCATGATCGCGGGCCGCTGCTGCTGCCTCCATAGTTGATGCTGTTGTTGTTGGCCAAGTGGACTGTTGTTATAAGCCGCTTTTAGCCCTGGCACTGACAATCCGCGCCACGGCTGCCGCTGCTGCTACTTATTTTGATTAAATTTACATAATTTTTTTTTTTTTTGTCTCCCTCCCCCTGCTGGCATGGCTTAATTTAATTTACCCGTATTTTGAAAAATGTCGCCTTATCGCCAGTTGCCTTCCCCATTCATTTGGTTATTCCTTACGATATTTACCCACTGGCCCACTGTTAACTCGATTGCCAATATCGTGTGCAAATATTTCAACAGATTCAGATTCAAACTTTGTAACTTTTAACGGCCAAGCAAATCAGAGGCAGCACCAGTGCCAGTGCCAGTGTTGCCACGCCCATGAAAAATCAAATAAGTCGACCAACCCGATGAGTGAGTATAATTTGCGCTTTGTCTAACTGTCAACACTTTTAACCCATTTTTGTCGGTTATAAGTTTGGTTACGCTTTGAAATGCATGTGCCTGGCTACAGTGAAGCAGCGCTATGATGGCTGAAGATAGCAAAAATCATAGGTTTGGGTATTTCTTATAGTTAGTTTTGTTTATTTACTTGTATACTGTGTGAATTTATTTATTCCTTAGGTCTAAAACTCTTCTATATAATAAATATTTACTGTACTTTCAAGACTAGTGTAATTTGCATACCCTGTGGGTGCAGTAAGAAGAGGTATTTACAGGCTTGTACTTAAGCACACTGACTTATAATAGAATTTCTGAGCTCATTCCTGTTATACTTAGCTAAAATTGAAATTTCAATTTTCTCTATAAGTTCTTAAAATATTTATTTCAGTTTATGTATTTAAAGTGTTTATATTCAGTTTATATTTACATGTTTTATATTTTTATTTTATTATATATTCTATTCTATTTATATTTATATGCAGGGTATCTGCTGTTTAATTATACCACTGCTCAGCATTTCCTTTATTTTTTCTTATACTATCAGACACAGACACTGAGTTTTACATAGTTCTCGCTCTCTCCTTCTCTCTCTCTCTCTCTCTCTCTGTTGAAGCGCTCTCTCTTGAAGTGTATGCAGATGCAGATGTAGCTGAGCATTTTCTCGCCGAAGTGCGGTATTCGATGCAGCCGGTTCTTTTTTTTTGTTTCACTGACAGACTGCCAGTTGAAATAATATTTGCGATCATAATGGATTTTGGCAATTTGAATATTATTACAAACATACACACACACACATACAAACCCATCCGTTTCAAGGCTTCCGTTTGAGGCAATGGCAAACAATATTCTTAAGTAGTTCGATGTATACATATACTTCTAGTATATACTGTAGATTTTTGCATATGCAGATGGCGATGCAACATTTCTGATGAGTTGATAATGAAGTGCATTGTGTGAGTTGTAGTATAAGTTAATATATACATATAAGAGCTCAAATGTATATCTAAACTTTGGCTCACAATAATGCCAATGGGTAAACAGGGATGGCATATTAGTCGAGCTATCCTGAGACTGGGCCTGGTAAACAGTTTGCCTTTGCCACTGTGCAAACATGAAGCACATTATCATTGCCGGCAAATGACGTACAAAGCTTAAATATTTGCTCAACTGTGTCTCAGCACAACAACCAACAAGAGAAGCGGAGAAACAGAGAACTGAGAGAGAGAGAGAGACGAGGATGACACGAAGTTGCCAGTTGGCTGGCATTGCGCATACGACATGTAGCCCTTGCTCAAATATTAAAAAATAAGCATCGCGTCCGGCTCCAATCTCTGGCAACTATGTGGCGTAATATTCCCAGAATTTAGCCTAAGGCTACAGCACAGAGCGTAGTAGAGCAAACGAAACGATACCACAGTAAGGGGGGGGATAAAGAGGGGGATAGGGGGAAACCAGACAAGCAGCCAACAAACCTCAGTGAAAGCAACAAACAAACCAAACACAGCCAGCATGTTGACAGCAGCAAAAGTAATAAAACTTTAGGCGTTGACTACTCTCTGACTGACGGACGGACGGACTGACTCCCTGACAGACTGCCTGATTGAGTGAGTGATGGAAACAACTGATGGAATGACTTATGTGTCAATCCGCTAAAGCGTGCAGTTATTTCTAATATTTATGCCCCTCGTATGCCAACAAATATGTTGATAAACAATAAACAAATATTAATAATGGCGAATGTGCCATGACTGCAATGAGATTAAATAGATACTACTTTGATGGAAGAGAGAAAGAGAGAGAGAGGAGAGAGTAAACTGATGAAATTGGATTGTCAATGCGATTGCCAAATACTTAGTTATTTGCTGTAATGCGAATACATACTCGCTTTGCTTGAATTGCAGTACCTAAACTTATGAATAACGACCTATTTCTATTAAAGAACCTATTTCTGCTTAACTGGGAATACTCCCGGCTATACAGCGAATTAAGATTCTAGTGGACTGAAATGAACAGAAGAAAAAATAAAATAAGATAATTAATTGCACAATATACTAGTTGTGCCTGAGTCTATGAAAAACGACCTATTTCTGACAGCGACCTATTTTTGCTTAACAGTGTGTAAATCTGTTGAGGTTCTATAGTATCACCCAGAAATAAATAATACGTTTGATAAATAATACATTATACACTCTACATACTCATGCTTGAAAAAATACAACCTATTTCTGATTAACGATCTATTTCTGATTAAATCTGTTAAGGCTCTATTGAGTATTACAAAATGTTTAGGGGCATTCAAAATAAAAATTGGCTCATACTCAAACCTGCCTGATCTGCACACACAATTTAATAAAAATAGGTTCATCCCTTTCACAGAAACTTTTAAAAAAAGACCGTGAGAGGAAATGTTAAATTTGTAATTCTATAAATTGACTTCAAGTCTTTTAGTACTGTATAACAGTTTATTACAACTGCTTCTAGAAATTATCCACTAAATCAGCGAAAAGCCAATCAGAGTTAAGCCTTTCATTTCGCATCTCGCATTCAAGTGGTGATGCGCAACGTCAATTTGGTTCGTTATATCATCAAAAGGAAAAGTTAAACTGTTGGAGTGAAGAGTATTCGACTAGAACTTACCCTATTGTTGAAATACTCTGCAACTTCAGTTTTCTTTTAATCAATAAGATTGCTCTCTCACTGTAAATATAACAGCTACTAGATATAGTAGAAAATAATTATTTTCAGTAATAATGAATTATTTCTCTTTCCTCAATTATTTTCAATTTCCTTTCTCCTCACTCGTACTGTATACAGGGTATAAAACAGAGAAAATAAAATGTAATTCACCTAGCATTTTTACTCAAAAACGCGGAAATATTAGCCACAAAGTTTTTCCTCGTCCCTACGACAATCTTTTCTGATTCCTTCTCCCATTCCTCATCACAGTCTCATTCGCAACTGCGGCTGTGGCTGCACAAAAATTGACATAAATAAAGCAAACGCAGCAAGCGGGGAGAACAAAATAAAAAAAAAAAAATAGAAACTGTAAAGGAAAATTTGAAAAATCGCTGGCATATGGCGGTAGGGAGGGGGGAGTGGAGGTCCTAGCAGAGACTGGGGGCAGCTGTACTGTGAAAATGGACATGCTATGCATGCCGAGTGGTGTCGCATTTATTACCAGTTTTCCCCCTTTTTTCCCCGCCCCTGCCATGCGTCGTCCCGCGAGGCCTGTCAATATGCGGGCGGCTGGGGTTGTTTCACAGTAAATATATATATCTAGAGTATATAGAATGATATTATATACAATGCAGTATATAAGAACCAATACGTACGTACATATGTCTGTGGCGCTGTCGATGCGTATTGCTACGTGCCGAATGGCAACTGAAAACTTTTTTAATTTAAAAATTTTCTTGTTGTTCTGCTTGTTGGGCCAAAAGACGCGAAGATGTTGTCGATGAGGCGATGAGAGTTCGAAGCATGCGTTGCATTAGATTCCGAGTCCGAATACGAGACTAGATAAGCATGGTCTAAAAAAAACAAAAAGAGGAGAAGTATAAAAGAAGCAGAACGTAAGCCGTGAGTGTTGCCTTGGTAGAAGGTCTATTCTAGCCTTATTTACATTTCTAGAAATCAATTGTAATAAAAATATGAAAATCACAAAGTGATTGATGTTAAGAGATACAGATAACGGGAGATAGAGAGACTGAGATACAGAGATGAAGAGATACAGATACATTAGAGACAGAAAGACACACAGACAGAGATACTGTGATACAGATATATAAGGCAAGGATCCTGATATACATAGATAGAAGAAAAAGATATATTGAGAGACGGTAATGCAGTAAGGATACAAAGATACAGAGACACAAAGATACAGAGAGGCAGGGAGACAGAGATACGTAGATACATATATACATTGGATACAAGGATACAGAGTTACAGAGATCTAGAAAGGCAGAAATACAGAGATACATAGAGACAAGTATTCAGGGATACAAAGATACAAAGAAACAGAGTTATATTGATATATAAGCTATAAAGATACGAAAATACAGAGATACAGGAATAACGAGATACAAAGATACAGGAATACAGATACAGATACCGATCCAGACAGAAACAGAGCTGGAGTAGATGCTGCAGCAGAGGCAGAGACAGAAGGCAGACGCAACGCGACGACTGCGGCATAATAAATGCGAGCTTGACTCTGATTCAGTTGCTCGATATATACTGCTCAACTCTGGCTCGTGCTTTATTATTTTTGACCTTATTCACAGATACCGCAGACACGCACACATATACTCACATCGACACACACACACACACACGTAGAGTGAAGAGTGCGTGTGTTGAATAGTGCCGACATCAGAAATCAGACATCAGAATGTTATTGAAAAGAGCTCGCTCATATTTCAAAGGGACAATCACGCGTATGACAGCCGCGGGCTGTCGATGCTCGGCCATCATGGGATATCATTGCCGCTGCCATTTCAGCCATTTCAGCCATTTCAGCCAGTTCTGCCATTCGCTGCCAGCGTCGCTGCCTCAGCTGACGTCGCTGCTGCTGCCACTGCTGCAGGCCCTGCTGGCGTTTTTATTATTATAAGCCATGCTGTGCATATTATATTACCACACAAAAACTGTTAGCACATGCTTCGAGCTATGCGCAGAGGGAGGAGGAGCATAGACAGTCTGGATGAAGGGAGCGAAGGGATGTCTGGGAACAGTAGATTGTGCGTGGAGTGTGGCCCAATTGTCACTTATAAATTGACATTTAAAATGTTTGGTTTTGGTTTTGGGTTTTTGAATGTTCCAGCTAAGGCTGAACTGGTCTGCGAAATTTGAAACTTTGCGAACAATCGATAGCTGTGGGTCAGGGGTGAATGAAAGAGAGAAGAAGAGAGAGAGAGAGAGAAAGAAAGAGAGTAAATTGATGTTAAATGCGTTGCTTGTGGATTAGATTTAGTAAAGAATACCTTTCCTTTGGAAAACTTTATAAAATAATTGAAAAATGTTGAAAAAAATATATTGTAATGGGTTAAAGGAGAGGTTAAAGGAAAACTTTAACTAGGCTTGAATTACTTTTTGTATATGGTATAAAAATATCATTTAATTTCAGATGCTTGCAATATTAATGAATATTTGAAGCGTAAGTTGAGAAAAGAAGAAATAAAATATAAAAGGCTTTCAATAAATATTTGTACTTACACAAAATTCTTTCATACAGTAAATAAAAATATAAATAAAGAAAAATAAATAAATTTCTTGTACATAGCAGTTGAAACTGTGAATAAAGTAAAGAGAATAATGTTATTGCAAAAAATTTAAATTGACAAAAAAAAAAAAATAAACTTATGATATATATTTGAAAGCACTTCGATGGTTATGTCATTGGAATGCGATATTTGTATTTATGGTTTAAAAGCATATAGTTTTGCATTCACAATAGTCTGCATATGTGTATGTACTATACAAGTGTGTATGTGTGTATACGTGTGTACATAAATTATGCGCTTCACGTGCATGACTTTAGCACTTCAATTATTTAAATAATTACATAATATTTACTTTGTTAAGTTCTCTGAGTCGGCTTATATGTATGTTCGTTGTAAATTTTAATTGAAACTTTTAATTGCATTTAACAAATAATCAAACAAAAATACATAGGGCAACCTGTATACAGTAGGAGATTTTAAAAGCTTTTTGCACTGAGAGCTGAGGAACTTTTGAAATAAGCTGGAAAAATATCTGGCCAATAAGGAGAATATAGTCGAATAAAAAGCCAGCTTACTTACGTGTTTGTAGGTGCTCTTTAGTCTTGTGTTATGCATTACATACCATAAAGTTATGTGTACATAACCATGCATAAATATTTAAATAGTAAATTCCTGTTGTTTTTTGTAATCCGACAAAAGAGAGAGAACTCTGCAAGACTTGAAGATACGCAAAAAGATATAGATTTATTAGATAGTGGTATATTTATTTAATAATATATAATTCACTACATCTTCCCTTTTTTTTCTACCCAGTTTTCTATTTAATTTCCCAAATTTATTATACCCCATCGTATTGGCTCGCTCCACTGGGTATACAACTGCAAGATAATGAAATAATATTTACCTTCGTTAGCACTCTGAAAAATAGTTTTCAATTTTCTTATGCAGTAGCCAACGAACCGTATCCTTCGCCTTGCAAAATGCACAACTTAAACTTAAATTCGAACAAAATGCAACAAAAAAAAAAAAAAAAATAAGAAAAAGAAAAACCGTTGAGAAGTCGTTGCGAAAATATGGCAAAACTATATGCAAATTATGCTGCTGCCTGGCGGGGCGAACAACCCAGCAGCCACTCAAAGTTGCCAGTCAAATTTTCCCTAACAAGCTTTTGGCCTAATCAAATAGCATGAAGGAGAACGAACCCAGCTACAACTTTAGCTCCAGCTCCGAAAAACCCTTTGGTGACTGCTGCTCCTCGACCCGAGAAACCGAAACCGAGAGACCGGAGACTGTCTTGTAACATCGCTTGACAGGCAATTGTCTTATGTGGTATGTTAATTTTTTATGTGGCTTCTTCCATCTTTATGACTTTGTCTCTCTCTCACACTTTTTGCCAGTGAGTGTGCGAGTGAGCTGGAAAATTGCAAAAATTAAAACTATAAACTATCTTCACTTTTTGGGAAGCCCTGTGGCCCTGTGTCTGCTCTGGGGTATTGCCTACATAATGGAGTTGCATATAATAATATACGGTATAAAGTTGTAAATATTTAAACATGCAAGTACTGCCTTCTAAGCATTTATTTAAATATGAGGGAGCTGGAAGAAGCTCAGTTATATATGAAAAATAAAATAAAAAACGTAAATACTTTATAAAATTAAGTGAATTGTTTATTTTAATGGTATTTATATAAATAATAAAATTACACTCTTTTTCAATAAATAACAATACTCTTGCAATAATTTTTAAAATATTTTTCTGACAAGAATATAATAATAATCATACATATAAAAATCCTGAATGAAATTATTCTTAATATACTTTGATTTTGATTTATAATTGATCGTATTGCTATACATATTAATTTTATTATACAATATTTTACAGAACCATTTCTAATATAATCTTGCAGGGTTATGCAAGGATTATTATCTACACTTCATGTTGTATTGTCTTTGTAAACGAGTAATATATACATAATATATATCTAGAGCCTTACTGAGTGTGTCGCTTCTTGAGGCACGTTGGAACATAAAACAACAATTTAGTCATTAATAATTCACTGAATTCGTACACCAAACTGCATAACTAATAAACCTGCCAGGCGAAGAGACCCATCCCATGCCTGAAAAAAAAACAAGTAGAAATTCCATAAAATAATAAATAACTAAAAGCTTGTAAACATGTGCATAATCCGACAAGTTCTCCCAGAGCTGAAACGAGCCCGCAGGATTGGGAAATGGGAGTGGAACGTAGGAAATAAAAATCACATACATAACCGAGTTACTCTTTTAATCCTCGACGCACAATCGACACATTAATTTATCACTTCGAGCTGGAAGGCTGGAGAGCAATGCGAAAGCCTTTCAATTAATTCCAGAGCACACCACGAGACGGGGTAGCCTGGCCAGGATCTCTCAGTCCCAGTTTCACCCGAGCGACTCTATAAATACTTTATTGCCAAGTGGCGACTGTCCGACAGTTTGGGCATTTCTGGCATTTGGCATATTGACTTATGAGCCCTGATTTGTAAGCAGATTTCTCTATATATACCATACATATACATATATATATATATATATATAGATTGAGCTTGTAATTAATTCATGTTCGCATTTTTTGCGACCATTTTTAGTGCTGCTGCCAGAGCGCATTTGTCTTACAGTCTCCCAGGGGATAGTTGTGGATACAGGGGACTGACTGTCCGTAACTCATCTGGGAGAGTGCATTTTTGGCTCGCAACTGCAATTTCACACAGACCACAAGAAGCTGCAAATGTTTTACTGACCCCAGAGAAGCTACTTAAGGAACCAAGGCGCCAAGTGCAGCTGCTAATGCAATTATCCTGTTGTTGTTGTTGTTAACCCCAAAGCCTTTTGCAACTGTTGGCAAGGTGAACGAACTGTGTGTGTGTGTGTTAGCCTGGTTATTATTATCACAATCAGATGGCTACGCTTGGTTTCTTGCAATGCATATGCAAATGGCAGGCTGGGAGACGCCTTGTCGGGCGGATAAAGGATGTGCTAGGTAAATACTAAATTTAGTTGGCTTTGCCACACTCACACACACACAGACACACACCGCAACGACATTTCCTCTTGACAAGGCGTCGACATAGCGTTCTACTCCTTCTTGACTCAGCTCTGTCGTCTCAGCCAACATCTCCAACTGACTTGGTAGCATATGAATGCTCGCTCCTTCAGGGCAAGCTCCTCTGCTGCGTCTTTTGCTGCCATAGGAAAATTATGCAAAATAGTAGCAAAGTTTCAATTTCCTCGCCAGCATATAAAACGGAGCATGAGAGAGAAGAAAAATAGAAAAGAAAATAAGACTGGCAAGAAAGGATGATGGAACGATGGTGGAACAAGGAGGAGCAGTACGAAAGATGTTGCGAATAAGAAAGAAAATGCAAAGTACAAAATTGTGGTCTCGTATAAATAAGCGTAACTTATGAAAAGTTATGAAAAACTTTTGCTTTACAAGGCAATACGTAATTTGGAATGTGTGTGTGTGTGTGCCTTCTCCCTCCCCCCCAGGCATTTCGAAAGTCAGCGATCTGCAGACAAAATTTGACATACAGTTTTGCTCTCTCTCTCTCACTCTCACTCCCCCAGCACTTGTCAAATATGACGAACATTTTATTGCAAAAGACACTTGCCAAATATTTTGACATATATTGGGTGGCTTTAGCAAGTGGTTAACAGTATTGCCAAACTAACTAGAAAGATTTCAATCTACTAGTATTTGCTGTAAGTGTGTAAATATGCAGTTATTATAGAACATATATTAATAATTTTTGTATAATAAACTTTTATGAGTTTAGTTCTTTTTAAAACAGTTTGAAGAACAAACAAAGTGTTTTTTTTTTGTTCCTTGTTTTCATTTTGGATTTCTTTTTTTTTTTAGATATAATAATGTTTTTATATATGCTATAATAATATAACTAATTGATATATTTTACTTTCTCCTCAATTGTCATTAAAGTTTTCACTTGACTTTGATTGGCAACAATGTCTAATTAGTACTTTCTCTCAATGACTTTGATGTACTTACCTACAAACTTATAAATTCTTATATTTTGCCCATTCCCCCTCAATACACACATACCAAGTTCTTTTAATCACATTTCAGAGGGTACCAAGTATTTCTTCTCTCTTGTGAGGACAAATTAAATAATTGGCATGACAATGCAAGCTACAAATGAACAGATAGATGGAGAGACACAGGAAGACCATCACACACACACACACACACATAGTTGAAGGCGTGGCCTTAGGGCAGTGAAAGTCCATGTCTGAGGTCCCTGCCTGATGGCAGGGTCCCACAACAATTTCATTAGAACCAAAGACTTGTGTGTGTTCGTTTTCATGTCCGACTTGTCGTTGTCATCGAGAGGCATTACAAACAAAACTACTTAAGTTACCACGATTACATGTTATCGTAAATTAATTGTCCGACATTTCGTTTTAGTTAGAGCATTCTAAAGAGATGTACAGATATGTATGTGTGTATAGGTATAAGTAGCTGGAAGACTTATAGAAGCTACTTGACGTCTCTATATATTCAAGTAAATTGAAATTACTATTTAATTTGAGATAGGAATTCAAATATTAAATACTACCTTGATCAGAAAGTTCCCGGAATTTATTCAGAAAATTAAAAATACAAGATTATACATCAAAATCGATATTGTCCCCTTCAAAGTACTCCCCATCGACTGCAACGCACTTATGCCAGCGCTTGATCCAATCCTTGAAACATTTTTCATATTTAATATAGTATAGATATAAGTAGTAGTATAGTATACAGTAGTATAGATATAATATATAATCTTTAAGTATATTTAGTATAAAGCATATTATTATTTATTACTAGCCTGCAACTATTGTGAACTAATTGCTTATCTTTAATAAGAAACTTCTCATTTAACAAACTAATTACAAATATGCATGCTCGATTGGTTAGATTGGAATTGCCAACTTGATTGTATTTCCTAATTGATCATCAAATTTTGTAAGTTATCAAAGCAGACAGTGGACTAGAAGGGGGTGAAGTAGGTTGGGAGGGGGCTGCTGCATTTCCCCTTGTCTAATTGACAGCGACGTGTCAAGTCAAACTAATTAAAATTTTATGCTAAACTAGCGCCGCAAAGTATGCTGCATATTTTTCAACACGCTTTGTCCTGCGCGTTGCAGGCGAACGCGCAGCGTGTGTGTGTGTGTGTGTGTGTGCCAGGCAAACAGCAGGCCGACTTGCGCTTCGCTTAATGCATAATTACACACACAATTTTCATTAAATAAACGTGCAACGGCGCCAAATGTTTGTCGGCAGCAGCTGCAGCTGCAGCACAGTGTGGCACACACAGGTGGCAGGCAGAGGGGCAGGGACAGGGGCAGGGGCATACACTCGGTATCTGAGACTGCAGCAGCAGCACTTGCAACACCGCAGCAGCAGCAGCAACAGCAGCCCTCGCTGCATTCCTACGTTCTCGAGTGCGTTTGATTTGCCGCTCGAGTTAGTTTGCACATGCCGCACTTGTTTATAAGTTCTCTAATTAATTTTTAAGTGCCACTGCTAGCTGCCCCCCTCCTCTCCCTCTGTGTGTGTGTGTGTGCCCCAGGCAACACTCTCGAAGTTCCAAGGTGCTCGGCTAAATGCTAAAAAATTATGTACATCTGATTTGCTGGCCATAATGAAATTAGACGCAGTTCATGTTGTTGTAGTTACTGCTGCCGGTGTTGCTGCTGCTGCTGCTGTTCTGCTGCTGCTGCTGCTGCTGCTGCTGTTGCTGCTGCTGCTGCTGCTGCTGCTGATGTTGCTGCTGCTGCTGCTGCGGGTCTATCGAACGCTTTGCCAAGTGCCTGCACCCAACTCAAGACTTGCATTGTATTTGGAGCAGCCGCAGAGGGATGCTTCTCAGGCCCCTGATGATGAGGCATGAGGGTGCTGCCTGCCTGCCCCTAACGGTCTGCTGCACATTATGTACGTATGTTTGCTCTGCTTTAATGTAAATTTATTAACACGAAATACTGCAAATGCTGCAACCAGCAGCAGCAAGATTTATCAGTTTACCATATGCAACATGAGGGGGAAATATGTTCAGAATATTCTATGAATACAGAATGCAGACTTTAGCAGGTTTCTGACTTAAATTAAATGTAAGCTTCCATTTTTGGAGTGTTTAATAACTCTATTTGGGAGAGGTTCAATCATCTATCGATGCATCGATTGTTCTTATCAGTAATGAATGTTTTTTAATATTTTTTAACACTATTTCAACCAAGATGGCGGCTGAAAACAGTTGGGGTAGGCTTCAAGCATAAAAAATAAATTTTACGTCAAATTAATCGATTGTTTTGATTGGTTTAGGATCGAAAAGGTCAAAAAATATAGTTTATTAAGCAAATTTACTTCAAATATTTTTTCCTTATATTACCTTCATTATTTAGAGAAGACTTGGTAGTGTCGTCATAATTATTGATATATTACTAATCATATTGCATAATTATTATTTATTTTGAATTAATGTGTAGTTTCTTTAGGAATATTTTATTTATTATAATGTTTAAATCAAAGTAGACAACAGTTTGATATATGCATATTAAAAACTTATACAGTATTTTAACTCAACATATATTTTAGTATATTAACATATTTCTTTTACTAATTGCCCTAGACATCTCATACCATCTTTAAAGTTTTTCCTTTTGACTGCAAAACTACACCCCGACAATAATAAATAACAATCGGACTATCTCAAATGAATGCATAACTCATACATTTTCGATAAGAATGTAATTAAAAATTAAAAATCAAATTAAATATAAATTAAAATCATATGCTCAGATCTGCAAATGGTAACTGACAGCCCAGAATACAAGCAGCGTAGCTGTACTTGATGTATTTCTCATATTGTTGCTGTAGTATTTGTAGTTCTTATCGCGATGTTTCTCTGTCTGTGTTAAGCTCGGTGTGTGTGCGTTATGTTACGCCCTCAGCGAGTTGCTCTGTTGTTGTTTTTGTTGTTATTAAGAAATAATCTACTTGTAAAATCTTAATTAAAGTTATTATAAATATGTATGTTGGTGTGCAGGCAGATGAGGCGCAACCCTGAGCAGCAGTGGCAACAGTCACGCCGGAGAGAGCGAGAGATATCTTTACCACGCACACAGAGATATTTTTATATAGTACAGTATAGTGTGTGTAGTATTTGCTTGTATGTCTCGGGCTGCCACGCTCTGCCTTACCGTCTGTCTGTCTGTCTGTCTGTCTGTCCTGTCTGTCTCACTGTTTGTTCGCCTTCGTTTTTGCCTTGTATGCCCTTGGCTCTACTTTTCTCGACGTTAAATTGCGCAGCTGTTTGCATTTCACTTTGTACATACGTGTGTGTGTGTGTGTGTGTGTATTGTACACCCCCTACCACACTTAAGGAGCATAGGGAAACGGGAAGGGGGAGGGGGGAGTCAGAGAGCAGAAAAAAGGCAGCATGTGTATAGCAAGTGGCATCAAAAGTATTTGCGCTTTATTATGACAACTGACATTAGTTTGTTTGATATTTGTGTTGGTTGCGCCCTGCACCGCCAGTTAATCCCCTCTGTCACCCATTCCCCGCCCCTGCCTGATAAGATTTAATTGAGTTGACATTGCTGTGGAACGAGGCGAATCCTGAGCTGCGCCTGCGGGCATTTGTGGGAAAAGTCAAGTGTGCAGCTGCTCTTTGCCTCTCCATGCCATGTTTGTTTGTTTGTCCCACTGGCTGTCTTCTGTCTGTCTCTTTGCCCCACTGTCTGTATTTTCAATGAGTTTTAGCGCCTTTTTGAACTCGTTAACCAGCACTGCCTCACGCTCTCTCTTTCTCACTCTCTCTCCTCCCTGCTGAGCTTAAGTTTAATGCGTGTAAATGCGACTTAATCAAGCCAAAAATGCACAACTAATCAACTGCAGAATTTCCAACCGATTTTTCTTCGAACCCTCCCCCCCTTTCAGACAAGATTTCCCACTCATTCCTGCTCAGGAATCTGTCGCTTTGCATGCGAATTGAAAAAGTTTTGCGCGAAAATTTTTAATGAAATAAATTAAAAAAGCTGTCAACCGACTGTAAGTTTATATTAGAACTGATAAAAAAGCAACTCACCAGCAGCAGACTCCAAGTATTTCCCTCTCTTTTCCTCTCTCTTTCTCTCTTAGGAGCAGAGAGATCTTTCTCACTGGGAAATATGCTTAAGTGTTGAGTGTTGAGTTACGCTAAATGGATTTCCAACTTGAGCGCGACTACAACAGAAAAACGCAAAGAAAATATAATGTAAACTACTGCCGACTAAACTGTCAGTCTAAAAAAAAGAGAGAGGGAAAGAGATAGATAGAGAGGGGGAAAAAATGAAAAATCTCTGCAAAACCAGAGCGAAGCATTCAAATAAGTAAGAAAACTGGAGACACCATGAAATTCGATTAGCAACATGCCATTAAAACGACTCGGGGACAGCTTGAAAGTGAAAGAGAATGAGAGAGAGAGAGAGAGAGAGAGAGAAGGAGTAGAACTGCAGTTAAGTATTTTAAAATTTATAAGATGCCAAAAAGTTAGTCCTTAAGTTTTTGTTGAATTAATTAGGCCAGACTGAGCGAGTTACCAGCTGAGACATAGCAGACGGACTAACAATAAGTGATTTATGGACTATGTTTATTTAGTAGCTGCTCCGATCTCTCTCTCTCTCTCCCTTCTCTCACTTTCTCTCTGTCTCTCTATTGCTGTTCAATTTGAGCACTAAATTATTGGCAAGTTGCTTTTGATTTATTATTATTATAATGATGAGCATAAGATTATAAATTGGGCAGTTAACTTATGCGAAGAACTTTTAGTTTGGCTGAGTTTTTGGGGTGAAATTCAAAGCAAGTCTGGTTTATTCAACTAAGTAATATATCTTTTATGTTAGTTTCGCAAAGTATAATAATATTATTGATATTTGAGCTTAACTTTTAGTTAAAAAAAGTTTATAATGCGTAAAGTGATTGAATGCTTGAATAAATACAAATTATATGTTGAGAATATTTACATAAATTATTTATGACACTAAAGATTTCATTAATCAAATTTATTTATTATTTGTATGCATTTTAATTATTTATAATAATCAGAATAGAGTAGTAAATAAAATAATAAAAATCAAATTCAATAAATACACGAATATATTTGAGTCTTATTGCATATGTGGTTAAAAAACGATCTTAAATAACACTATTTTTATACCATTTCGTCTACATTTATTTCTTAACCCATTTATGCAACTCTCCTGCCATATGTGCGAGCTGTGGCAACTCTGGCTAATCAGAACGTTGAACGCGCATAAATGCAGAAATGAATTTCAAAAGGCAAAGTAGCTTAACAATAAGAAATGCACACTCACACAGAGAAAGAGAGAGAGAGAGAGTGGGAGAGAAAAGTGTGCACACAGCAATAAAACCACAAAAATGAATATGCACGAGAGAGCGTGTGAGTGTGTGTGTGTGAGTGTATACACTCGTATTTCTATAACCATATAAACTTACCTACAACAAGCGAGTAACACGATAATAAAACATATTTTAGAGCAGGCAACACAAAAAACGCTTACAAACGACAGTTGGCAAGGCAACAGAGAGGGGGGAGGGAAATGGTCTAGATATGAGAGAGGAAGAGAGAGAGAGAGAGAGAGAGAGAGCACTCCACAATGGCAGACAGAGAACACTTTCGTATGTATGCAAGAAGAAGAAGAAATACTTATGGCAGGCGAGCTAAAGTGCAGGAAAAACTATTGCTAGCCCTGTTGTCTGCCCGTGTGTATGTCTCCCCCTCTCTCTCTCTCTCTCACTCTCTCCCTCTCTGTGTGTGTGTGAGCATATAAAACATTTATTTGTTTTTGTCGGAAACACTTGGTGCGTATGATAATAAATACTTAATCCGCAACAAAGGAATATTAAAAACAACAATAAATGGAAATGCTAAAGAGCATAAAGAAATGCATAAAAACAAATGCTTGGACCATGCACGAACCGAGGCAAGGTATGGCTAAGCTGGTGTGTGTGTGTGTGTGTGTGTGCAGGTATGTGTGTGTGCACAACAAAAGGCGCTTTTAAAATGTAAAACGAACCTGCTTTTCATACTCAGACTCCCTCTCGCCTGCATACATACATAAAATTAGGGCTACATAAAAGAAAAACGCCGGCAGTCAAGTAGTCAAAAAGTTGATATACATATGTATGCTATATATATGATATAGAGAGAGAGAGAGCTCCCACTTTATCAGAGGCAAATAAAACTTGTAGAGCAAATGTTAACGAACCACAATAAGCCACAGAGCAGAGCAGAGCAGAGTTTTCGTCATTTTCCAAAGAAAAGTCATTAAAAGCGTCGAACAAGCGAGGGCATTACTTGTGGCCCAACAATTATTACAATAATAATCATACGCACAGTTGCACAGGCAGCGAGGGAGGAAGACAGAGAGAGAGAGAGCCAGTGCTGCCACACCCCAAAATACAACAAAATCTATTAAAGATAACACACTGTGTGTGTGTGCCGTGTGTGTGTATGTATAGTGTATTTGTTGTAGTTTAGTTTTATAATTACCATTTTATGCGGCTTATATTTACTCACACACAGCGTGCTGGGATTGTGTAGAGAGGGGAGAGGAATTGCTGCTGCTTCTGGCTGCTGCCTCATCTACTGCCCCTCTGCCCCTCCCTTCCGCCACTGCCTCTGTTCTCTGAGTTTTTCGTTTCAACAAATATTAACATTTTGCTGGAACGATAAGCGAAAACTTTACATCCTGTGCGTGTGTGTGTGTGCGCGCTGCGTTTTTCGGCTATGAATTTGAATTTGAATGCGAATTTGGAGCATAGTCTATCTACAGACCCCATTCCCCCACCCCTGCTGCTATCCCTTCAACGCCCCATCAGCCTGTCTCACAAGCGCCAACGGCGCATTATTATAGAAATGTTTCCAAAAAAAGTTTGCATTGCTATCAAGGGGCCATCTAAAGCGTGGCATAAACATAGACCTCGACTCTATGCAATACGCGTCGTCTTGCTCAGACCCCTTCCCCATACCAACCCGCAGCGAACTATTCGCGCTGTTGTTAGCATCGTCAATGTTGGAAAAGTTGCCCGTGTTAAACTTTAATTACAGCTCGAGCGAGCTCAGCCCGTTGCCGGGCAACAAATGCGCGATCCAGAAACTTTGTGTGGTTTAATGCGTATTTACATATGTAGTGATTAGATAATAACATATTATAAGGCGCGTACCGCCAGCTGTGATGAGTGTTGCGCTTTGAAGTACGACAAACTTTCGAGTTTATTAGAGCCACACGGTATCAAATTGAGCTTCATTAAATTAATAT
Source organism: Zaprionus tsacasi (assembly GCA_018904105.1). Classification (NCBI taxonomy): domain Eukaryota; kingdom Metazoa; phylum Arthropoda; class Insecta; order Diptera; family Drosophilidae; genus Zaprionus; species Zaprionus tsacasi. The sequence continues at coordinate 7,351,391 of JAEIFR010000598.1, read as the reverse complement.
AATATGGTAAGGGAAATTCAAAATGACTAAATGGCTTAATAATCATATGCGACCCTTGAGAATATATAGCAAATTGTGGGGAATTAAAGTTAAAGGCTTTACTTCATTAAAATTGAGGGGAATAATATTTTGATTTATTTAGAACTTTACACAAAACTGTTAATTACATATTTATAAAGACTGCTGATGTGGTAACACTGTTTATCGTTCTGTTAATTACGCTCTGTAAAATATTTGCTGTTAAAGCTTAACATTATTAGTTGCATACGTTCAGGCAGCACTGTTTATGCTCTACTAATTCTTTTCTGTTATGTTTAACAGCATGTTAGTCGCACTATACGTATTTATAATATTTAATACAGAGTCTGTGGCTTCAAAATAAAATTATTTAAATTTAAATTTAATTTTAAAAAATTACTCGCTACTTTAATTTATCAAGTAAATTTTTGATGAGCTTGCATTAAAATTAATCGCATAATATAGTGCCTATTTTAAATAATATTATTATGCTATAGGTACGGGCCATTTAAGGTCTTAATATGTGTGTACGGCATTTGAACATGTTTATAACGGAATTATAGGTTTGCCAACTACGATTGTTCGATTGTCGGTCGTAATAATTAACACAATTGTTTGTGGCAATTGCATATTACACAACCACAATAACAAATTGAATTTAATAATTAACTATTTATTGCTCATTATATAAAACAAATTGACACACTGCAGAACGACTGGCAGCATACTCAATTTGTTGTCGCTTTTTTTGTGTTTTTATTGTTGTTGTTGTTGCTGGTGGACTGTGGCTGGGATTGGAAATTGACTCGGCTGACACAAAGAATAATATTACGTATACGCAATGATATGCAGGCGACGCAGTTGCAATTGTTGCTGTCGCTGCTGCAGCTGTTGTTGCTGCTGCTGTTGTTGCTGCTGCTGCTGTTGTTGCTGCTGCTGCTGTCAGGGCCAGTGAACGAGACGACGGCGTTCAATGTATTGGAAAATTGCAAAAAAAAATTTGTCATACACAAAAACAAACACATTAAGTCTACACTTTGTAGCCGATTGTTGTTGACTCCCAGTCAGCCAGTCAACCCGAATCCTCTCCAGCCTGCCGGCTCCTCTTGCCGCTGCTGCCACCGCAGTTGTTGTTTGTTGCCCGAGGGCGACAAAATAATTTTACAATGCTGACACATTTTATGTTTATTAAATCAGCCGACAGAGCGGACCGAACTGAACTCGCAGTGAACTGAACTGGTCAGAACTCAACAGGACACTCAGCTCCGGCCCTCCTGCTCTCCTGTTGCCTGCTCCTCCTCTCCAGAAGTGAACCCCAATTTGTGCATGCTTCATTTGATTAAACATTTATGCTCAATGACCGCCTGTTGTTGTATGTATGTGCTCAGCTTGATGTGTGGCGTGTGTGCGAGAGAGAGAGAGGAGAGAGAGGAGAGTGTGTGCGTGTGTGTGTATGAAATCATTCCATATGATTTACTCGCCAGTTCATTGGTCAAGTCAGAGGCGCTGGTCCATCCCATCTGCCGGCTGCAGCCCTGCCCTGCCCAGACTTGTTGTAAGCAAATCTGGTGACCCGAAAATTAATTGATTGGAAAATAATGTAACATGCATTTATTGATTCATGGACGAGTACAGGGGTAGAGGCAGGGAAGGGCAGGGCCGGGGATAGATAGGACCAGGGAAAATGTAACAGGACACATGTGACCATGTTGTGTGTGGGGTCAAGCTGGCTTGTATCGCTGTCGAGCAACACAGTTAGCTACGGTTTGCTCTCATTTTCCACCTACAATTGAGGTCACACTGGCAACTGCGGCAACTGTGGCAACACTGGCTACTGCTTTCTGCTTTCCAATTTGGTTTCCGGTCAGTCCACTTTAATATTTATCTATAGTACTTACACAGACAGGCATTTATTTGGCTTTTCTTTCTGCTCAAACTCAAGATCAGCCCGCTTTCCATAGGAACTGTCTGTGTGTTCGTGTATTTTATGCAAAATCCATATTCAATTTGCCAGCTGAACATCTGTGCAAATATCAAATATTGACTACAAATACTTGCCTGCTTGGCAGCCCCAAGTTCAGTCCCCTCCCGTCCCGTTCTGTTCCGTCCCGTCCAGTTCATTCCATTTCCCACTTGATATGCCCGAGTGCTGTTGCTTTTACATTAAATTGCAATTATGTCTCTGACTCGATGCGTATATGTATATATATGTGATTTTATTTGCCCAACTGCAGTCAGTATGTGTGTGTGTGTGTGTGTTTTTTGCTCATAACGGAAATTATTAAAATCTCGTTGCTCTGCATAATTGCTGACTTCTCTAGTGTTTGCTCTGGCCTGCCTATTTATGAACTTGTTTTGCTTGATTGGGTGTTCAAGTGGCAAGCCTCAAGTGAACTTCAGTGCAGCACCTACAAAAACACATACATATACGTATATATGCTAGCTACAATATGTTACAATATTCAATATTTATAATAAATTATATTTATTGCATTTCCATAGCATACATCGTTTAACAGCGCCCTTAACAGCGCGTCTGCACAAGCTATCTATGTTAGTTAACAGCGCTCTGTTAGCGCGGCAAGAAAGCTTTCTGTTAACTTGCAAGCTATTGTGCTCTTATCTTGGCCGAAATTCTCTCTTAATTTTGCGCTTTGCAGCTGATTAAAAAGTTGGTTTGAGCTAAAATAAATGAAGGAAAGATAATATGAATAAATAATAAAAAGATAAAAGGGAAAATATATAAAATAAAATATAGTAATTAATATTTACATTAATATTATTCTATTTAATTAAATAGAATTTATTATACGAGTGATATATATTATAGAAGTCAAACTTTATAATTTAAATATTATACTAGACTTATTCATATTTCTGTACAATTATTTAGCATTTTTTTTTTGACACTTTTGATTCAAATTAATATAGAGTGAGTACTTTATTATAGTATTATCTCGACTCTCTGAGTGAATAATCATTTTTGTCTCAGTTGAGCTTTCTTCAATTTTTGGCAATTAGTTTCCATTTGATTGTTCGCTTTTTAACGCACATCTATCTATCGGTTGTCTCGATAATTGCGTATACGCTCTCAGCTATCTGCCTGCCCTGCCCTGTCCTGCCGCTGTCTGGCACTCTGGCCACACTTGGCTGGCTCTGGCCCTGCAAATAATTCAATATTTATCGTTGCCGAAAATCTTACGCACGCACGCACAATACGCACTCACTACATCCATCTATATCCCAGCATCCCACACACCACACATCACATCCATTTATCCACACTTCTACACTTTTCTCTTGCTTTCTTTTCTCTCCTTCCAAATGAAGGAGAAGCTTCAGCTCATAACTCAAATTGTATTTAGTAGCCAATCAAGCAGAATGACAGGCACAAGTTCAACAGCAACGGCAACGGCAAAGAAAACAAGAACAATCGACAGCAATTCGAGGTGATCCATAAATGAAAATTGATAAACCTGGACACACGTGTCCCATTGCTACGCACCTCTCTCTCTTTCAGTTTCTCCCTCTACTTAGTTTATCGGGATTATATGGATTTATGCGTTCGTATTTTTGTATTTGTATTTGTTTTGCTGTTTTTCTGCTTTTGTTTTTCCACGCTCATATTTGTGTGACTTAAGCAAAAGTCTGAATTCATTCATACTGATTAATGTGCTGCATATAAACAAGCAAACATACGTATATATATATTTATATATGTTTTTATTATTTATGTATATTTATTAGGTGCGCCTAAAATTATGCAACATCATGTTTGTTTTGCTCAAAAAGACGCAGCTCATGCCGCAAGAAATCTCTCTATTTCCGGCTCCCTCTCTCGCACTCTCTCCCTTTCTGTCTCTCTCTTTCCTTCTGCCTAGAAAGACATATTATAATTTTCCATTATGCGTTGCTAAATTAATTTTTTTTCGCAACAACACAAATCTAGAAACAAGCTGGGACACCATGGCGTATACATAATTAAATTAACTTGCCAATAGTACACACAGAATTGGCCCAGTTCAGACAGTTCTCCCTCTCTCTCTCTCTCGCTGGCTCATAATGGAAACCATAGCAAGGGTTAAAAGGTTAGTTGTCCCCCCTCTAGCTAGACAGTTTCTAGCATAATATATATTTCTGGGCAGGGAACATGGTGCTTCTCATAACAAAAAAGGTCACCAATAAAGTAATTAGGAGCTCAGTGTCCGAGAAATTTGTTACATCAAAGGACAATCCAGTCTCCCCTTCAACCCCCTCCTCAATCTCTTGTCTTTTGTGCCAAGTTGGGAGGCATAGTTTGGTTACCTTTTGTGCTGCCGCCGGCAGCTAACAATATGAGATTCAATTATTGCAAATAGGCCAGGCAAAAGGCCTGTGAAATGATGTTGTTGGCCCGATGTAGATAACTAAATTGCGTTCTAAGTGAAACACTTCAAGTTCCAGAAGGTTGTAAATTGAGTGATTGCGTGTGGATAATGATGGAGAGATGTTGCCTTAAATATACATAAATAATTTTTTATTATTTCAAGTCGATTCTACTAAATGCCTTGTCTTATTATATCTAACTCTGCTTCTTCCATTTCCACAGCAAAATCAATTGAAGTGAACCTTTAAGACAGACTGACTTCACAATCAATTTACTGCTGCAAATGGCCTAAGGCTTGAGGGGTATGAGCCCTTCCAGAAAGACAAAAAAAAAAAAAAAAAACTGCGACCACTGCGATCTCCTGCCAGCGATAAGTGAGCGACACTATGACAGAGATTTTATGTCGATGTTTGTGTTCGTGTGTGTGTATGTGTGTCATAAAGAAGTTCCAGCGAAGAAAAAAACAATATGCTTTTCTCGCAGCAAGAACTTAGTCAGTTAAAAAACTACCCAAGCACAACTCTTATCAGCTACAATGTGACAAAAAAAAAAGAACTACAAGAATAAATAGAAGAAGGAGAAAAACCTAAAAGAGGCGATGGGTAGCAAAGGCGAAACTGTGAAGCGATACGAGAAAAGCTTTAAAGTTCGCAGGGGGTTTTTCTTTCCTATTTTTTTTTTCAAGATATTGAAGCGTCACACTGGCGACACATTAATGTCTGAAGATGGAGGTACATTGTCTAGGTGTTGGACAGGCCCCCCACTTCCTACTCAACTCTCAGTTCTACGAGCATGTCAAGAGTGCGGCAACTGTCATAAATTCGACTTGAAATTCTTAGCTTGTTTATGTTGGGTCTGGGCTCACACAGATAAAACATGCACATATACATATATATACATGTGTGTGTGTGTGTGTGTAGCTATAAGTACATTTTATCGAAGTTGGCTAGCTGAAAAAAAAAATGGCTTTTTAAAAAATTACATTAAATGTGTGCGCTTCAGTGGGCAGGAATTTATTTTGTTGCATGCTCCCATGACCGAGGCGGACAATGTGCTGTCGCCCAAGTGGCGGACGAGACAACAGCAGCAACAACAACAACAGCAACAACAACACTATAAACAACAGCAAATGGCACTTGAAGTGCCAGACAATCAATTGCGACACAAACAGGCACAACAAATTGCTGCCTGTCCCATGCAATTGTCTTCGAGGGAAGTGCCTACTGCTGTCTCTCTTCCGCACTCCCTCTCCCTATCTCCCTCTCTCTCTCTCTCTCTGTGTGTGTCTACAAGTTAAAGCTCAGCTGGCGCTTTGAGACATTGTTGTGGGTTCTGTTGCTGTCGTGCATATATCATCAGAAATTATATCGCACACATAATTATAAAACTAATTAGCTAAGAGATAACAAACAAATGGCTCTGCAGAGGCAGAGGCAACTCCGCAATTGGCAGGCGCCGCTCTCTGTGATTCTCATACAACTGCGGACCTCTCTCTGCGCTTCTCATGCTCTGAAAGGAGGCATCGAATGCAGCTACATGCAGATTTTGTGGTTTTTCTAAATTATTTAAAGTTTATTTATTATTTTATTATTATGTCTTCTATCTGTATTCATCAAATTTATTTCTACCCATTTTAAAGGCATTCCACAGGCAACATCAATTTGTTTTCCCAACTTGACTTCTTTCCTGTTGCTGACATCTAAAGCCCCCTCTCCCTCTCTCTCTCTCACTCTCATAGGCATTGGTGTCGATAACAAGGGTAGCGTATACATTGTCTCTTTTTCGGATTGTATTCACTGTCGAACGATACTACTACAAAAAGATCAAAGATAAATTTCCAATTTTTTTGCCACGCCTCATCAAACGCAGCAAACCGAAGATGGAGAAGAAGGGGACTCGTCAGAAGAGAAGGGGAGTGAAGTGAAAGCGAAACTTGAACTCATATGAAAAGCTTTTGCTATTATACCATGTTCATTGTTGGTTTTGTTGTTGTTGTTGTTGTTGTTGCTGTTGTTATTATTGTTGACTTTATTGTTATTGTAACGGCGCGTAGACGACGACACTTTAACAAGAGAACTCCTGTTTTTCCTTCGCCACTTCTGGTTTTTATTTTTTTTTATTTTTTATTTTTTTATAATTCGTCCCGGGCTGAGAGCTTTTGTTGGCCAACGCCAAACACTTCACATCAGTTCACACAATGAGACCTCCCCAACAAAAAATATAGTATCCTTCCACAGGCAGCACTGGCCACAGAGAACCACAGTGAAGCGTCGACAATGCGCCCATCTGATGCAATTAACTTTAATTTTAGCGTACCCAACAAAAAAATTGATGACAATTTTCAGCATTTGCTTTGAAGTTTTCCCCCACTTTCTGCCAGTGTGTGCGTGCGTTTTCCAAGGCCAAGAAGAAACCGCTTTTCTTTATCAAGGGGAATGCGTCACTTTGATTTTTAATGATATCGTATAAGTAAAGATTATGGCATGACTTATATACTATAGCAAGCAGAACAAGAGAAACAGTATAACAGTGCTCTTAACTTTTCTTTTGAACTGAGTGCAGAGTACACACACAAAAAAAAAAGGTATATTTAGCTGCGGAATTCAAGGGAAGGCTCATGTTTTAGGGTTCATTTTTAACTATATATGTTTATTTTCCATGAATTCTTTGAATTTTATTTATTTGCAACAATATAATGACAGCTAATGATGGTAACTCTGTAAAATACGGTTCTTACTTTCATATTTATTCAATATTATGTCTTATACAATATTATACATATTTTCTTAGTCTAATAAGTTCTTAACAGTGTCTTTTCTATGTACCTATATTTATATAAAGAAATCTTTAAGCTCTGCACTCGATTCAACATCATCGACAGGCCCCAGAATTAATGTGCCCTGGACTAGGGAACTCAAATTACTCGCATTATCTACGCACTTCGCCACGCATCACACAAATCTATATGTCAACTATGAGACCTCTGAGAACTCTACTCCCACTCTGTCCCCCCAAAAAAAAAAGAAAATTTTGTAGGGTTTATTGATCCGGGCAGCAGGACAAATTGCATGAAAAGCGTGAAATAAGTTGGAAACATATGGAAAAGTCGACTCCTTGGGCTGATAAGAACGTTTTGTGTCTTATTAATACATAAGTATACATATAAATTCAGAAAGATATGTGTGTGTGTGTGTGTGTGAATGCAGCTCGCAAATAGACACACAGTCTGTTCCACGCAAGGATATTAGACTGTTTGGCAAGTTGCTCGGGCCTGGCCCCGACTCTGACTCCGACTCCAACCATCCCCTCCTGGCTTGTCCAAGGAGATTTATTAGTTGGGCGTTAATCCCCTGCGGCCTAATACATCATTTCAATTTGTTGCAAGTCGTGTTTATTTGCTCAAGTTTTCGTATGCGGCAGCAAGAAGCCGTTAGATTTAGTGGTTCGGATGGTGGTGGTTCTATTCGAGGACTGGGAGATTGCCAGCCATCGGCTAAAACTATTTCACTTATTTACTTTCATAACTTGCAAATTGTCAACTTATTGTTGGTTTTGCCATCTTGCGATGAAGACAAAAAAGCTGCAAAAGTTTCCCTGGCCTGCTGCCTTTGGGTAAGTGGCTTATTATGGGCCATGGTGCTGGCCACCAGGGCGTGGCCACCATTTGGCCATCATTACTTTTGGTTACAGTTCCGCATATAGACACACATAAATGTATATATATATATATATAAGGATGGCAACCCTGCTGAGGTGTGTATATATAATTTAATTAGCTTAAAAGTCGCCCTCTGATTGCGTATGGCGAGTGCGTGCCTGTGATTTATATTGACAGCTCGACCAGAGGATTCATAGTGTCTTACGGGGCTATAACTGTATTAGCCAAGTGAGTTATCAGCTGGAGGTGGAAGAGAGTGGGTGCTGTGGCTGTTATGGGGAGTGAGAGAAAAAGAAATATCGATATCTCTGGACTGATACATCAGTTAGTATGTACTTTGGAACAAGCTAAAAATCGATAAAAATGTCAAAAATTCTGCAAATAACTATTATATGTAATTCTCCATCGATAACAAGACTTTCATTTCTGCAATATATAAGTTAATTGCATTTCTTTATTGATAAAAAATACCTCAAATTGAGCAAATTATGCAAATAATAGTTATGAGCATTATTTGATCAATAACAGATAAAATATAGCATATAATGCTTACAAACTACTTTAAATTATGCAAATAACGATTACTTTTCATTTCGTTATCGATAACAAATGGTTATTTTGCAAATAACGATTATGTGCACTTTTTAAATCGATAAAAAATAATTGATATTTGCAAATAATGCTTATAATCATTTTTAAGATCGTTCAGAGATCCACGTAAATGAATTAAGTTAGAAATAAAGACACTTTTTTTTGCTTCTATATTTTATTCTTATTCATAGACTTTCTTCCCTAAAGAACTGCAATTTATATATACATTTAAGTTCCCTGAAATATTATTTACAAATTATCATCGTTTTGAACCCTCCATTAAACACATATTCTCTCACAATAAATGCGCGGCTTGAGGCCCAGATTAATGCCAGTTGTGGAGCGTAGAATCAGGTTCATGACGGGTTGGACATCCTCACCCAATGGGAGCAGCTCGAAATGTCTTAGCATCTTGCTAACCGTACTCTTCATCTCCAACATGGCGAACTTTTGGCCAATACAATTTCGTGGACCTGCCGAGAAGGGGGCATAGGCAAATACATCGATATTACTACTATTTTCCAAATTAAAACGATCCGGATTAAATCTTTCGGGATCTGGGAAGAATTCTGGATCACGCTGTGCATGATATGTGATAAGTATTACGTTGGATTTGGCAGGAATTAGTTTACCATCTGAAAAAAGAGTAAGATAAAACTCTAGTAAAATTTTATGGGATAAGCAAAATGATTTCCAAGACATACCCAGCACAAAATCCTCGTCTAGATGACGCCCGATCATGGGAACTGGTGGATATAGACGCAGAGATTCCTTGATGACGCACTCCAAATACTTGAGTTCGCTCAGGTCACGCATACTGATCGCTTTCGTCTTATCATCACCGATCACATCTCGTATCTCCTTGAAGGCACGTTCCTGTATCTCTGGATGTCTGGCCAATAGGTACAAGGTATACGATATGGCACTGGTTGTCGTATCATGTCCCTCGAACATAAATGTATCCACCTCTTCGCGTATATCCTCATTACTCAATGGTTTCCCATCGATAGTTGACTGTAGCAGCACATCGAGCAGTGCCATGCGACGTTTGCTGCCCACTTCATCCACTTCCGGAGTATCCAACTTGCCATTGGATTCACTCAGTGATTTTTGTAGGGTATCACGTCGCTCTGAGATCACTTTATCCGTAAAATCATGCATTATCTTTATGTTCTTCATCAGTTTGCGATATACAGAGGGAAAGAACAAACGCATCGTGGAGTCGTAACGCTGCAGGGGACTCATAAAGCGCTCGGCCATGAGATTAGAGACGCTATAAATGAATATAATAGTATTACAATATTATTATATTATATATCTGATAATACTTACATTTTCACCGACTGCACGTAGGGAAAATCGGGCTTACTTTGCGCATTGATCTTCACGCCCATAGAGGTTTCGGCTATAATATCGAGAGCAGCCAGACAGGCCACCGGAAACATATTGATAACCGTCTTACCATCGGCCCGATCGTACAGTTGCTCAGCCATTATGGCACTCTGTTGATCGAACACCTCGACAAACTGTTCGAGAATCTTAAAGTGAAACGTGGGCGTGATGATCTTACGACGACGGAACCATTTCTTTCCCGTACTCAGCAGCAGCCCTGTACCCAGCCAAGTGTGTAGTAAATTATATAGATTATTTTTCGTAATTGTCTGCTGATTACTGAGTATAGCCTCAATCATACGCGGATCGGCAGTGATAAAGCCATGCTCATGGAATAAGGTAATCTTTATGTTCTTGCCATATTTATCGATCAAACGTTGCTCCAGTTCCAACATGGCTGCAGAAAGAAATCTGATTAGTTGAAATGATATTGGCATCTTTTGCCAACGTACTCTTTGCCGACTCTCCAAGCATCATAACTGGTGCACTTCCGAGTAGTGGATAGGAGGTAGGTCCATTGATTCCAGCGGCAGCAAATAATTTGTTCGCACGTTGCGTTCTCAAGTGATCCCAGAGAAAGAGGGCCGTCAGAAGTAATGCAGCAATTTCTAGCCACATTTTGTAGTTGATTATATGAAACACACAATTTTAAATATAAGTCCTATATAGCAACTCTCTCCAGCCACTCGCCTGAGCAGCCAATGTTCGTCTATGTGGTCTCTATTGATGGACTGCTGGCTTTTGTACTCGGATGAGCCAAGTGCTCGCACAATGTTGATAAGATTAGAGTGTGTCGCTCTTATCGGCAACTGTTTGGCTCTTTGGTTTGGTATTTTATGTATATACACATATATATATATATATTTTTGTTTGATTTGTGAGGCTAATCAGCTTGTAATGAGAGAGTGTTGCGCGGAGTTTAGTCATACGAAGAAAGCTTTATCGATAAGCACTAATCTATCTCTCTAATTGCACTCACAACTAGAGTAGAAGCTCTCAGTTAAAGATCTTTACGAAAGAGGCCCTCTTTATAGATACTGCATTTTTATAGTATTTCTCTTAATGGGAGTCTTTTTATTTATTTGTATGAAAGCGAGCAACATCTGGCAGCAAACTTATAGATAACATTGTGGAATTGCTATGATTAATAGCGTGGATTAGATTATCATCAGAAGATTAAGGAGGGCGCGGGGTTTCTTGTAATAATTTCTTCCCCTTTTATAATTTATTAGTTCTAAAGCCAGCATTTTGTATGCCACATTATTTAAATGTCTAAGAAACTCTTTAATCTTAATTCAAATTTAAAGAAAAGCTTGCTCAACATCAATGAATTTAGAATACCTTTAAGTGGGAAGTGGTATTTTATGAACATAATACTTTTACATCCAGAAAAGATTCTGATCTTTATTTATTTTTCGTTACATTTAGATAATCTTTTGTTATAGTAATATAAATTTAAGGCTTAGTTTCTGAAATCTCTAAAAATGTGGACTTTTATTAGAATCTGCATAATTTACATTTTCTGTTTTATTTTTTCTATAGTTTACTCTTTAATTTATTGTAAATTAAAATTATTAATAAAGTCTTTATTTAAAAATTCAAAAATGTTTTCTAGTTCTTGCTGAGTAAGCATGACTGAGCAGACAGGGTTTTTTTTTGTTGTTTAATCGTGATAAGGCAATAAACTCGTTCCCAGGTTCTACTATAATCCTTAATCTAGCGATACGCTATGTTCGACATTCGGCGTAGATAAGAGTCGCCAAAAGTAATGAATGGTTTGCGAGAGAGCATGTTTAGTTGAGGCGATAAAAAGAGGCAAAGCAAACCAAACTGATATGGGGTTTTTTTGGGAACTATAAATAGAAATAAAGAATGTGCTTATCAGAGCTTTTCGACTTTGCAACTGGCAGTCCGCATAGTTGGGATAGGTCAAGACTTTGAGTTAAGATTAGTGTGTTAGTTGTACTCAGTGATTGTAATTTAGGGGAGTACTACAAGAAGATCATTAGTTATATAGAAATATTTTAACATCTCATCACACGCTGATTAACTCCAGTTGTAATTCCCCACACACTGTAATTAACACTACCGTATGTTATCTTCTCTTTGAATTAACAATCCACCGGAAGATAACAAATTATTGTCCTTTTTGTTGTTGCTCCATTTGGCTCTGCATTTGCTCAATTTCCTTTAATCAACTCAATTAGTTGAAATGTAATAATAACTGTTGTTAACCGTAGGAGACGAGTCAAACCGCAAAACGTACAAAATGGCTGCGAGAAGGTCGTGGGGTGGCAGGGGGGGGGGAGGAATGGTGTCTCATCGGAACTCACACGGAGTCAATTTGCATAGCTACAGTGGGTAACAAAAGTATTTGCATATTGTATGACTGGCTGTGTGACGTCAACCCGAGAGAGATAATCACACGTGCCAGGGTTGTCGCTGGCTTCTGACCGTTGTTTCTTTATTTCCGCTCTTTCCTCATTCCTTTTTCGGTTTCATTTCGTTGTCTTGCTTCCTTGTTTTTTTTGCACTCTTTGCTTCCTTTTTGTTTTGTTTTACTGTCGGTTTTATTTGCATGAGCTTGTTTTTGCTTTTAATTTCCTACACGGTGTACTGTTTATGATTGCCGAACTGCCCTGCAGCTGGGCAGGGGGTGGTAAAGGGGCGCCAAGGGACACTGGAAGAGGGGGGCTGGCATGGGGAGTCTCGATGGTGGCACTTTCGATCTCTGGCTGTGGCATTTGGATGATTAATGTGTTTACATAGCCAACGAGCGTTGCGGTCGAGTCTGATTTGAAAGGGTTAAAAGGCGTAAACACACACACACACACACTGAGTACACATATGTGTTTGTGTGTGTGTCCTTGCGTGTGCGTGTGCGTGTTTTCCTTGTGTAATTTTATTTATTATTCTGTTCTTGGAATTGACTCGCTCTCCCTACTGATATTAAAAATGTTGCCCTGTTGCCCCCAATTTTTATTTGTTTTTTTTATTGTTGTTGTTGTTGTTTTTCTCGCTTTTTGTTTTCTTAACTTGCCGCAGCCAGCGTCAACAATTTAATTAGTTAAAAGCCAGCAAGAGGCCTCCAGTCAGCCAACCATCCAGCCAGGCAATTGGAGCAATTTAAGCTTCAGCATGAATGAAATCTCTTGCATCTCTCTTGTCTCTTGCCGTATGTCGCAGCTTGTCTCTTCCTTTTCGATCGTCCCTTTCGTGCCGCCATTTGCTTTCATTTTGCCAGCCAAGGTGGCTGTCGCATAATCTTTTTGCACCACGTTAAGTGGCTGGAATTGAAATTTACGATTGCACGAAAAGGTAACGCAAATAAATGTGTGCCAACTTGGCCAGCAACCAGCAGCAGAGCAGGGCTAGAGATGGCAGCGTGAGCTTAACATTTATACGCACTGTTAACCGGAAATAGGTTGTTTTTCATAGCTTAACATTAGCGAATTTCTTGGAATCAGCTGGCCAGATTTTAATGATACTTTGTGTGCATATTGATAAAGTCTTTGAGTCTGCTAAGAACCAGTTTGCACATCTACAATATTACTGAAAAACTCCTCAATGCCTTAACAGTTTTTACCACTGTTAAGCAGAAATAGGTCGTTTTTGACAACTTTAACTTTTAAAATTCCTCATAAGCGGCTGTACAGATTTTAATGAAACTCTGTGTGTATATTAAATAGATCTGCGAGTTAATTCATAGTTATTTTTTATTCCCCAATAATGTCCATAATGCTTTTTAGCGCCTTAACAGTTTTATTCACTATCAAACAGAATAAATCTTTTTTTTCTATGTTTTGTTTATCGATAGTTTTGTCTGCCTGCCTCACGCTGCCATCTCTAGTGCAGGCTTTAAATTATTTAAGTGGCCAAGACACGGGACTCTCAGGGCAGTTGTGCGCGTCCCTTCGCGTCGAGGCCAGCGTCGGGCAGGTGCCAATATTAAATAGTTTGAATGAGAGCCCGAATCGCACGAGGGTTTGCGGGGGGAACGAGACGTGGGCTAAAACTAGAGACTGACTTTATGGCCGTGATAAGCAGGGCAGACCCTTTTGATTTGGTTTGCAGGATTTGCGGTTGTCGCCTCCCCCCAAAACCCCATACCTTCCGCCTGCCTTTTAACTCGTTAGTTATGCGCCCCTCAACCCCAAAGGGATATGCTACAGCCCCAAAAGGGAAACAGATAGAGCAGGGAGGGAGAGAGGGAGGGGCGGGAGGCAGTGAGCTTAAGGTTTATTTAAAAGGCCAATGCCACATGTTTGGGGTTTTGTGTGTGTTTTAATATGACACCTTTGCCGATGGTAATTTATCACCTCAGCACTGGGGACATATGCTTGCAGAGGTCGAGCTCCCTTTCCCCATTTTCCGTTTCCTGTTTCCTGTTTCGTTTCGCAGGGCGTTGTGCGTGTATGTGTGTGTGTGTGTGTTTTTATAAGCACTGGGGGATTAAGAAGGAACGGGGCCCAACTGATGTTAGCCAGCAGATAATTAGTGACCGTGCCGAAGATTTATGCATGCGTGTGAATGGCTTAAAGTAGCTGGCAAATAAAAGCAAATTAAACGCAAACAAGCTAAGCGTCTAATTAAATCGCCGGAATAGGCTCAAACCGCACCCAACTCAACGCTGTCAGAATTGTGAAATATGCCATCAATCTGACGAGGCTCTCTCTCTCTCTCTCTCTCTCTCTTTCTTGCCCAGGTTTAATTAAGTTTATCCAACTAGTCGATGTCAACGTTTTTTCTCTGCACCTTTATCAACTGTAAAAGTGTCATATTAAAAATGGCTTAGCCCTTCTCAAAGTTGCTCACAGCTTGACCACATGGCGTATGCGCAATGTTACAGTTTCTAGTCTAGTATTTATTTGAGTTTAATTTTGATAAACTCCTAGATTATTTTTGTATTTTGCATATCGATTTACATTTGTTAGTCTAGTACTTCATACTATATATTTGCCCAGCACTTGCTCACATCGACAAAACAATCGCACAAGTTTTCCCAGCATTCAATTGTTTTTCCATTGTTTACTCTCTCTGCTTTCAGCTACTGCTGCATTAATTTTTCTCAGTTTCTCAATCCCAAAATCAATGCAAATTTTAATAGCACTCATGTGGTTTTGCTGCCGTGTTTGCTTTGCCATCCAAAACTATCGACTGCAGAGCAAATTCCTTTTTCTTTTTTTTTCTCTCATGTTATCTGGGCAAATTATAAACCAATTTGTAGCTACTTTTTTTTAAGGCGACTTTCGACTCTAGACTACCCGTATCTGTGCTTCATTTCGTATGCGTGACATGTAGAAAGCTGCTTTCCCAGCGGTTGCTTTTTTTGTATACCCTTCGAAAATGGTAAAAAAAGGTATACTAACTTTATGTAACAAGCATAAGGAGGCGTAGTAGACCCAATAAAGTAAATATATTCTTGCACAGGATCAATAGCTGAGTCGATTGAGCCATGTCTACATTTAAAAATAGTAAAATGAATTTTTTGAAATTTTCTGATATTTAGGCAAGGGTCCCCCCTATGAATTTTCTACACAACTTTTTTTTTTGAATTTTAAATCGCGAGTTTTTAATTTTAATCGATTGCGGAGAACAAATTTAGTATTATTCAATTATTTGAAACGATTTAAAACGATACTTAATTTTGGCCCAAAAATCATGTCGAATTTTAGACCGAGCGTAACTTTTTTAAAAACAAGCGATTTCCATGGAAAATGACATTTTGTTTACGTTTTAACAAGCGGAGTGATTCTACTTTTGAAAATAGCATAATGGATTTTCTGAAATTTTTTGATATTTTGGAAATGTAGGTAAGGGTTGTGCAGATCTCTTTGTTTTAGATTACACGTTTGTAACTAATTTAGGAATTGGGCGAAGGGTATCTTAAGGTCGGGCGCGCACGACTGTAGCCTTACCGACTTGTTTTTTGGTTGTTTAGTTGCCTAGTTGCCTGGTTGCCAAGTTGCTGCCAGTTTGACTGGCTGCCTTATCATCTGCCCCATCATCATCATCAGCAGCATCATCATCATCATCAGCAACAGCAGCAGCACCGTCATCATTGACAACTGTAGCAGATCAAAGAACTTTGAGAAAAATTAAGCTCACCTATGCCATTTGCCACGTCTGCGCTAATGAGCCATAAAAATGCTGTCTAAACGGCAGCATCGTTGACTTTCCAAGTTTCCAGTTCCGTCTCTAAGGTGACAATGCGGCCAAGCTCCAGGAGAAAGCATCATGACTCTGCGACAAGGGTAAAACAGCCACAATTGTGCCTATCTTAGTTGAATAATTCAATAAGGGGTTCGTTTTCGCAGTATTTGAGGCGTCTTGGGAAAGGGTACGTAACATATGTATGTAACATATAAAGCAGGAAAGGGCGGGCTGTCTTTTGCCTTTGAACATGGTAAATAATTGAAATGTTTAAGCATTTTTAGATTCTTAAAGTTTCCAGGAAATAAAACAATTCAAATATATCAGAATATCAAATTTCTACGAAGTGCCTAGACCTATTTTTATGATATTTACGTGTTCTATCCTATGTATCTGATAATCAGCCTATATTTATTTATTATAATCCTACGCATTCTAGGAAATTTGCTAAAGTCTTTACAGATGTGAGCACTGTTAACACAAAAATAGATCGTTTATTTCAGCCAGAAATAGGTCGTTTTCACAGCTTAAACAGCGCCATCCATAGTTCATATTTAGTTTAATTCAGGAAAAGAAAAAACCCAGAAAATATGAGTATTTTTCTACGAGTTTCTCGCTCTTGTAGAGCATTTACCATGCGATTATTTTATAAGCAAAACAAGTGCGTATTTGTATATTACGTATACGTATTTATATGTGGCCACACACACATACACACACACATGTGAGACATACGTACGCATATCGCTTGCTCGTTTAGCTTTATCCGAGTTTGTGGTGCCAAACTTTTGTTATCGACTGTCGCCCAAAAAGGAATAAAATAAAATACAAAAATTTTTGAAGCAAAACATTATGTTAATACTCGCACTTGGTTGTTGTTGTTGTTGTTGTTGTTATCGTGTGTGCTATTTGTATTCATTTTTGGTATCTCTCTCGCTCTCTCCTTCTCGCTCTCTGGGCCACTTGGCATGATTTTCTTGGCGACTTGGCGGCGTCAGTGCGACAATAAATCAAAGTTTATAATATTAATTTCAAATTCAAAATGGCTGTGCAAAAGTTTTAAAGCGGCCACTGCCGCCGCCGCTGCGGTCTCAAATTAAACAGAAACTTCGAGCCACAGCTAAATATTTGGACAGCGACAACCCTAAAGTAACCCCAGCAACTGTTTTATTATTAACTTCATTTGCTGGCACACCACAAAGCGGCAAAGTTTAACTTGCACTACGAAGAGAAAGATGAAAAAAAAAAATAAATATATATAACATAAGTAAGTGTAAAAAAAAGGGAAAGACATAACATAAAATAGCAGTTATAAAAAGCGCACCAAACTTGTTTGCTCAAGAGCAAAAGTAAGGAAAAAAAAAACTAGGAAATTCGAAAAAAAATGGAAAAAAAAAAATTTTATTAGCCGCTGCCTTTTGCGGCGCGCAAAGTTTCGCCCAAGCCCGCTCGCGCACAGAGAAAATACTTATAAGAAAATCAATCCCTACGGCCAAGTCAGGAATTCTGAGTATTTTATTTATCAACTCACGCAACGCTCAACAAACCCACAAAAAAAAAACGAAAAGAGAGAGCGAAAAAAAATGAGCAAGTAAAAAAAAAACGAAATACAAGTAAGAGATGGGGGGAGTATCAGAGGGGCCGGCAAAATGAAGAAAAAATGCAACCTGAACAATTTCCAGAGTTTCAATTCAACTTATGAAACAGCTCGCGGCCATATCGATTTCACGCTTGACGCTAAGAAAATTAACTTTGCCAAAGTAACAGCGGCAACTCTGAAAACCAACAGCCGGCAGCAGTGCCAGGCGAGGGGAGGGAGTAGGGCAGGGGCGGGGGAGCAATTGTAGAGGGGGAGGTCTGGCAGATACTTCGATGCGTATGACAGTGGGTGTTGCAGGCGCTGCGCCCCAGCAGCTGCGATTCGCATGCCCTGCACGTACTGTGGTTCCCAAATATTGTAAGTGATTTGGTGAAGTTGCTACCGTGCCCACTCTCCTCTCTACTGTTCCTCCTGCTTACAGTCGGTGGCAAAAAAGTTTCCACACACATGTGTGTGCGGGTGTGTGTGTGTGGCCAAGGTGTTCCACAAGCTGGCGAACTGTACAACGTGCTTGCAATGCCGAAAGAAAGACGACGGCGCTGTGCTGTACGCCTAATTTGCTATAAACTTGTGGCAGGGGCGTAGTAGCATTGCAGGGGGGGTGAAGCAGTAGCGGGGCAATTTTCATAATTCACTGGCGCCCGCAGTCAGACTTTGAACTTCAGTTCGCCACTCCAAAACTGGTCATTAGCCGTGTACACGCATTGCAAGCACTTTTCAAATGTCATTTGCCATTTTGCAAGGGGCGCGCAGGGAGGGCAGCGATTTGTGGCCTCTGCGCCCATGCTTCAACTTCATTAGGCACATCTGAGGACTGTCGCCAGGGGGGGCGTGGCATATATGTATGTCTATACATAGATCCAATGCAATTACTGCAAAAGTTCGTGCAAACAACTTTTTGACTTTGGCGCGTGAAATTCAATGAAAATGCCATTATTTGAAGCAATGGACAATGAGTGTGGTCTTGCAGGAGCAGGGGATGAGTAGAGGGGGGGAGGTAGGGTGCCTGGGTCCACTGGGAGCGGCAGCTGGGGGCCAGAATATACGCAGACAACAATGAGCTATGTCAGAGACCGCAGTGCGCTGGTTATGGATGCGCTATGTGCGGCACGCGATAAGGAGTGCAAGAGGGAGAGAGAGAGGGGGAGATAGAGGCAGGCAGCCAGAGAGATAGAGAGAGGGGCAGCTGGACAGTCCGGGCATAGCTTGTAGGTTGCTTTGGTCTGGCAACGCAAATAGGAAATACGCGCATAATGTTTATAGCGTGCAGGCAAAAAACCGCATCCAAATTGAGTTGCGCGACATTATCGCCAGTGTCGAATGTAATGCCTGTCTGCCCTAGCCTAGCCTACCCTATCCTACCCTGCCTGCCCCTACTCAAAGTGGTTTGCGGGGAGTCGAGCTTGCTCTCTCTCTGTCTGTATCGAACCCAAACGTACCACGAACGATGCATGCACAGAGATAGCCAGTCTCGACTTCAAATCAGCTAAACAAATTTAAAATAATGAAAGATTTTCCCTTTATTGACTTATTTATTAAATTTAAAAAATCTCAAGTGGGTCAAATATTTAATACGCTTTTCAAGCAGCTTACAAGCCTTGGGCTAAGAATAAAATCGCAAATACACTTAATACGCTCATGTATTATATTGCTTATGATCATAGGCGTTTAAATTCCAGACAGAGTATCAATATTTATTATTTGAAGAATCTCACTTAAAGTAAAATAAATCAGTAGTCTAGGTTACTTCTTTTTACTTGTGTAAAACGAGCAATTTAAAGAGAGGCGCTAGCAAAATTTCGGGAATATTTAGGAGTAGAATAAACAGGTGATAGTTGAAAGTGAGATCTATTTGATATGCATTTAAAATTTTATACAAATCGGTATAGCCGTTTGGGAGCAACTTGGTAAGTTTCCAGTTGTGAAAAAAACGACCTATTTCTGGTTAAAAGCAAATACAACTGTTAAAGCTCTGCCGAATTTTCCTAGAATATTTATGAGTTGAAAAATAAAAGCTTGGTCATTGTTAAGATTTACCAATTCTGCACAAAAAATTTTATAATTATCGGCTTAGCCGTTTTGGAATAAGCTGATAACAAACAAACGAATTTTAAATATTTAGATATTATTTTATGCCACATATTATTAAGTATGCAACATTTTTGAGACTCGCATAGACATCATCAAATTTTCATTGATATTTCCTTTTACTGCTGCTCTCGCTTGCCCACAATTAGCTTAATCCGCTTTTGGCGTTAGCCTCAGCTGTAAGCAGTTAACAGGCTACTGCAAAATTGGTATCAGGTAACCTCAATATCGCAGCCCGCAATTGCGAAATTATACAAAATTGACACGCGTTGCAAGTGCACAATGGGCCAGTCAGTTGCAGGTTGCATTGCCAGCCAGACAAATGTTGCAATCAAAATCACGCATACGCAGCGTGGTGCGCCGTGGCATTTGGAGTGTGTGTTCGTGTTTATAAGCACACAATCACATATCACACATATCAAAACTGCCTCTCCCTCTCTCTTTCTCTCTGTGCAGACTATGCTACTAAGTTGGCTTCTTTGTGGGGCGACAGCAGCTTCACCTTGTCATTGAAAATGCAGAATGAACTAGCTAATTGTGCTAATTACTTTTGTCTGCACTAAATTACAACAATTAACTTGTGCACTTGATTAGGTTAGTTGTGAGCAGCACTCACTCTCCCTCTCTCTCGCAAAAGTGTTGATTACATTACAAAGTAAGGGTACATGTGTGTGTGTGTGTGTGTGTGAGCTTGAGCTGCTTATTAAAATCAATCGTTGCGCTAAAAGCCAAACTACTTGAGCACACACATTCGAAAAGTTAATTAAAATTCGAGTTTAGTGACTTGAGGCTGTATCTTCTTCTGCTTTACTCCCTTCCTGCTGCTTCTTCTTCTTCTGTTTATGGGGCATTTCAACCCGGCGAAAGCAATTTGCGATGACAAAATAAGTGCGCAAAACGAACCAGTCCAGGCCAAAGGCCACAATAACAAATGATATGCTAAAGTTGATGCAGCTCGCAGCTCGATGAATGAAAACAGTTACACGTGGCCCCTGCAGCAACAGCTGCAGTAAAGGGACAAAAAGTTGTGGCTATTGCACGACTAGCAGATATGCTGTAGATGGAACATGGAAAATATTTAAAGGGAATTTCAAAAATTATTTTTATATAAATTAATAATATCAATTATTACTTCAAGATTTATTTTAAATTAAGAAAGCTGCCTTAAATTCAAGATTTCATTTTATATATTTTTTACAATAATATTATATATTTATTTTTATTATAAACAAGGCTAAGATTGATTTATATTTATATTTTAAAAAAATTTGTAAGTACTCTAGCATCTTTTATTGCAAAACCAATTCGATTTTCGAGTATTGGCTTAATTGAATTTTCATAGCAAATTACAGGGTAGCTTGCCGCACAGCAGTCACTCTTCTGCTGCTGGGTAATCGTTGTAGCTGCCCTGCTGGCGTGCAAGTCATCAGCGGAGCAGTCATCAGACAGACGCTGCATGTGGCTCTCATTAATTCCATTTCCATTGCCCCATTGCTTGTTACCATAGGACCTGCTACCCTGCTACCGATACCCTCTCCCATTGCTCCTGCTCCCCCTAGCAGATGTATAAATCATACAGAACTTCAGTCATATTTTAAAGATCGTGCAAAACTGAAAAACCACATGGAAACGTGTATCAATTTTATGCCCTACTCCACCACCTTATATTCTTTTCTTTTTTTTAACCAACTATTTCCCCGTTCACCTTATGCAATTTGCTGCACGAACGCAATCAAAAACAATTTTTACAGCTTGAAAACAGCATTTATTCACCTCGTATACGCCGTAAGCCTTGCTGCCGTAGTATGAGTTACCTGTGCCGCCATAACAAACTGCAGCTGCAACATATCACCATGAAAATAAAAATATCTATAGCAAATTGTATCGGCACAAATAAATATCGATGATATCAAGAGAGGTAACGGTCCGATACAGCGTACACGTATCGCCAGCTGCATGAGGATTTCATATCAATTTTATTCTTGATTTATGAAGAAAAAGAAAACTAAGACTTTATTTAAATTTTAACTTAACAATCTTATTCAAAAAGAACTCAAGGGAAGATCAAACTGTTATTAAAATAAGACGAAGAAATTTATATTTACAATAACATTATTATATTTACATAGCTTAGGCTTACTATTTTTAGCTCTGGTATTTTCAATAAATTCCTAAGAGTTTTCTTGATTGAAATTTTAATAGAATTACTTTATTTATGTTACTAGTTAAGATATACTTACAGTTTTTATATAGACCTTTCTTTATTTAATACTCTCTGGATATACTATAGTTTAATTTCTTTCTTTAAAATATAATAGAAAATTTCTTACTTAAACCTTCATACTATTGAATCCTTTTTCGATTCCCCTTGTAGATCTGAAAATGCGCTTAGGAAACGCATGTCATTTGTCTGACTGGCAGGCAAAAACTGATTAAAATATCAGCCCAACATGTCATCAAATCTGTGTAGGGCACAGGACTTGCACACACACTCACACACACACACACTCCTGCATGCTTGTAGGTAGGTGTGTCGCGCCATTTTGTTTTGTTTTAATTGCTAAACATTGTCAACACGGATTTGCATGGCACGCCGCCGCCGGCGCGGCGTCGGCGTCGGCGTCTGCGTTGAGAGTTGCGATGACAGCGTTATTAGTAGGACCTGTTAAGGTCTACAGATGCACGAGAATTGGATGGAGGTAGTATTTCTCTCGCTTCTCCTTTGCGCTGCATAAAATATTCATGCTGGCAAAATATCTATGTATATATTTTTTATCAACACATAATAAACAAATTTACATTTTGGTTGCCAGTTGTTTTTTGCTTGGTGACATTTGTGTTGTGGGTTTTACCATGGTTTCTCTTCTCTTTTTTGACTGTAGAGCGAGAAAAAGTTTTTGATTAAATATCGTAATTTACATAATTTAGGTATTGTGCGTATTATTTTATTTTTTGAAAACTATTTTCACACTGCCAGGGTAATTTGAAGTTGCAACAGGCAACTTTCTTAATTAGGAGATAGTATGGTTTCAGAAAAGCAAACTTTTTCAAGCTCTATAGCTATGGTAATAGGATACGACTTATGAGATGATCGAAAAAAAAAATACTTTTTAAGGCAATTTAATTTTAATTTATTTATTGAATTTATTTTATATTATATATTGTTGACTGCTCAATGATTTTGTAAATATAAAAAAAATGCCTAGCTACACCCTTTCATTACATATGTGTAAATAATAGTTTAATTGATGGCAAACTATTTGAACTTTAATTAATTTTTACATGCTTCGCCCCACACTCCGTTTCGTACTGTATTGCGTATGTTTATGCTGCTGCTGCTGCTTTCACGCGCAATAATCATACGCCATGTTGTCCCCTTTTTACCATCAGCTGCTTATGTGAGCTTTTCAATTTGTTTTGTTTTCCTCACATTGACACACACACACACACAGAGAAAACTACACACACACACACAGTTACAAATAGAAATAAAAATGGCAAGTTTTGCTTGCTCTGCCATCGCCATTTGGAGCTAAACTTTATATATTTTGCTATAGCAACGGTTATCATAGTCAGGCAGAGGGACCAGGAGAGACCCGGAAGGGGGAGAGGGAAGGTCGTCCTTTCAGCTGGATGCTTTCATCAACAGCAAGACGCGATGCTGACTACTACAGTTGGCCTTAATAACAACACTTGTCGTAATATCATTTTTATGCCCCGGACAGGGTATGGGGTTGGTTGGGTACCCGGGGCCGGCTGGGGCCAAATCGTTTTTATGACACGCACCAGGCGCTTGGGCTCCTTCAGTACGCTCTGTCGCTCCCTTTCGGCTGTCTTGCTGTCTCTGTCTCTCTTGCACCCGTTGTTCGAGATAAAGAATTGATTTTATAGCGTCAAACATGCGATTATGAAAGAAAAACAGAGTGAGAGACAGAGGGCAAGGGAGAGCAAAGAGTAGGGCAGGAGGCAGATGGAATGGGAGGGGGAAGAGTGCTTAGAGGTTGTAGGTTGTAGCCAAGTCAAAGGGTGTCACCTAGAATGCTGCGGGTGTCAGGGCAATAAAAACTTTGCACAGCTTTTCCTCTTTCTGCTGCCCAACTTGAACTACTCTTTTGTCCCCCTCTCCCACTAAAAGTTAGCTTAGTGCTGATCCAAGTAAAAATACAGATGTATTTGATATATGGAGAGTTATATATGTATAAACATATATTCTGTGTGTTAATATTATTAATATGCAGAGCGACAAACAAACACTTTTGGCAGCGGCAATAAAATCATATTTATGACAAACAGGCTGCATAATCTCTCGTTCAGCTCCAAGCTCTGAGCCCAGTTTATATAAATCAAGTATACGCCCCCAGTACCGCGCACAGGCTAATTACTCAGTCTAGATAAAAAAAAGTTTTAGAACTCAATTAAAACTTACGCACCTGCAAAAACATTTGCAAAATTGCATTTTTTAGAAAATGCGCAAAATCAAATTAGTGTAGAAGAAAAAGTATTTGAGAGAGAGTTATTATATATGTATATATTGAGTTATTATACAAAAAACAAACTGCAGATATATATATGAAATTAAAGTACATTAACTAAAAAAAATTAGACAATACATACTTAACATTAAAAGCTCATAAAAAATAAAGAAAGGCTATTAATTAAAATTATGAAATTAAATAAATTATTCACTATTTTAAGTAGTTTAAAAAATAAATATATCTCTTTTCTCTGTAAAAAAAATAATTAAAATAATTAACAAGCTTGTTTAAACCTTTAAGGAATTAAATATAGTCTCAGTCCACAGATATAATTTATGCTGCAAGAACACGAGCTGTATATGTAATCCTGCAGGCAACAATATGGCGAATGATAGCATACCTGGCGGAAATGGGGAACAGAAACAGGAAGCAGGGTCGCAGCGGGGTGAAGTGACACTGAGAGAGCGACAAATGACAGATTAGCGCAAATATTTATTTTAATGTCTGCAGTGGCAACGTTGCGTTAACGATGCCCCCCACACGCGCGCACACACACACAAGGGGGAAGGGTATATGATTGTCAGGGATGCTACACGGTTATTATGTTTGGCGCTGCACACTCGAATACTCCTGGGGGGCAATTGGCTATGCTGCCGGAGCCGGAGCTCTGTTGAGGCCGTAGCCGAGCCCGTGCCCATGCCCATGCCCGTACCCTGCCCAGTTGCCGCTCCACTGCTTATATTGCCCATTAAACACAAAGTCATAATGAGCAGTCGGTTGCGGAAATGGGTTAAAATAACTATAACTATGTGAAACGTGTGCGGAGTAGGGACTACCGTGCGGAGCGTGTAGCTTTCGGTAATAAAAGTAAACAGCACCAACAAATGGTGCTAAAAACTGCATTTATCAGCACGAAACTTGTGAGGGTTGCGACAACTGCGCGATAGACAGGGAGAGAGAGGGAAAGGAGAGTGGAGCCCCCTCAAAAATTGATACGCAGCTGAAAGTTGTAACTGATGTTGTTGTTGTTGTTGTTGCTTCATTGTTTGCCAGTTTTGCAGAACTCCCAACTCCAACTCCAACAACAATTATTAGAAACAGCAAATCGCCTGCTGAAAGTTGATGACAGTTGTGGGTTTTGTTTCCGAAAGGTTATTGCAGGACATTGATGCTTTTCCACTGAATGCTTTGTGGGTTGTATACATAGAGAGAGAGATAAAGAAGGACAAAAAGGCAGATTGAACTCAATATACCTCGCCATATGCTGCAAATTAAATTCGAACTCAAAATGCAGTAAATATCTTAAAGCAAATGAGGTTTGAACTGGTTGAAAGACGTTTTGTTTCAATATGGAAAAACTATTGTTTAAAATAAAATAATAAATAAATAATATTCTTTTTTAATTAATTAAAAACAAAAAAATAAAATCTCTAGAATAGATAAAAATTTCTTTGCCTGGCAAAAGATTAAGAGGCGGACGAATTTTAAATTTATAATTAAATTTAGAATAAATAAAAATTTCCTTGCCTGGCAAAAGATTAAGAGGCGGACGAATTTTAAATATATAATTAAATTTATTTGCAAGGTAAAGTAATTTTTTTAAAGAATTAACTGAAGTCTGTCAGACTCATAAGGGTATAGAGAGCTAAGGAGAGAAGAAGAGAGGCAGATAAAGAGTAGTATATAGTTCGTCATACCTCGTAATATGCTGCATATTAAATACCAACTTGAAATGCAGTAAATATCTTAAGGCAAAATCGGATCGCATGTGGCTCTGTGAGACCTTTCACTTCAGGTAATTAACGGCAGCTAACGCTAAGCTTCATTAAATATGTGCAGCAATTATTAGCGCAGTCGAAACTAATTATAATATGCGTGTGTATGCTCTGAAATCCCCCATCTGCTTATGCGGGGCGATTAGAGGGCCGACATTGGGGGGGGCTTATCTGCTAAGTAGCTGCTGTAGCATTGACATAATGACATATTTACATGTTAATATGGCAAAGTGAGGCAGAAAGACAGGGAGGCAGGTTGAGGTAGGCAGAGAGGAGGGTTAGAGAGCGAGCTGGGGCTGGGGAAATTCGAAAAATGGCCGACTTAATTATCGAGTGGGCCAGCCAGGATTGCAGAAACTTATCAGGGCTTAATTTTTGCGTTTCGTCTTGTCTCGTCTTGGCCAAAATCTAAGCAAGGCAAAAGTTAAGTAGCCCAAGTAGATCGGGATGCGAGTGTGCTGGCCCTTATGCAAGCCAAAACAGAAACTGCTTACGAAACAAAAAGTCAAACAGCGTCAAAGAGGCAGCCTGCTCTCTTCTTGTTGAACTTGGATTTGACTTCTTCTTCGACTTCTTCTTGGATTCTGATGCTGCTGTTGCTGCTGCTGCTGTTGTTGTTGTTGCAGTATTTGGCAAACTTTTTGCCTAAGTCACTCAGGGTGTCCTCCTGTGCCTGCCCAGAAATTAATTATACATGCAGGTCACGTAAATATGATTGTCATGCCAGCAGACGATGGCAGATTGACCGAGAGAAAGAGAGAGAGAGAGAGAGATAGAGCGAGAGATGAGCAGCGAAATGAAACCTGCGTAGGCACTTCAAACACGCCATCGACTGTATCCAGCTACCCCTCATCCGATTGCCCTGGGCTAGATAAACTTAAGGACTTAAGCGGCTTGCATGTTTTGCACACACACACACACACACACACACAGCTTAGTGTGGGAGGTGAGGCAAGCTTGGCCTGTGATTGGAACTTTACTGGAAATCCCCTCAAACTGAAAGTATTTAGCTAATAAATTATACAAAAATTGAAACAAATTCCTTAAGCAGTTGAGTGGTAAGACAACTGGGCGAAAGTAACTCCATTAATATTTAATCGCTGGCAAGCGGAACTGATGCCAAGAAAAACAAAACCAGCTCGAATGCAGCTGGCAGAGAGACGGGGGGCAGGGTGTGTTGCCTGTAGTGCAGTGCGGAAATTGCAACAAACTGTGGCAGCTTGGCTTGGCTTGTTTAGGGGGGCTAGAACTGACTTCAATTAGTTCAGTGTAAATGCGGCAGACAAAAAGTGTTGCATACTTGCAGGCGCCGCCTGTGCGGAATACAAGTGCGTTATTATTGCCTTACACTGTGCAACAAATATGAGTTAATTTTAGCTACATTTATTTTAAAACATAAAGCAGAAATATTAGACTATATAAGCCATGAGTTTTTCAAAGATTTCCAGCATTATTTCAGCTCTAAAAAGCGTAGCCAAAAAGTCAAAGATTTTCTGCACATAATAAGAAACTAACTAATTTTAAATGCCTGTTGCACAGTGAGCTGCAAGGTGTTAGCCGTGTTAATTAATAGGCCAACAGCAGGCGTGGCAATATCAACAACAGGCCCCTCCCTCCCTGTACAACAGCATCCTAAAGAAGAAGAGGCAAGCTAAAGCAAGCTGCAAGTCAAAACAGTCTGGAGGGAGGAAAACTTTCAGCCTGTACTGTGCTTGCTGTGTGTGTGTGTGTGTTGATATTGGCGCTGCAAGTGTTAAGCTGTGTAAAATTTGTGCTTATACAATTTGTGTAGAATCATATTACGCATACGCCGCATATAACGCTGGCAGCCAGCTCATTTCACACACGCATTAAAACTCATTACATTTTGTTACTCTCGAGCAAATTTTAATTTCCTGCCCGACAGACGTATTATGTGGAGTCTGAGAGGCTGAGAGGGGGTGCAGGGGGGAGGGGGAGGTTAGAGGACATGTCTCACAGCAAGGCGAGGCGAGAGTCAAGTGGCCAGAACAGTGGCAACCACAGCAGGCAACAGTTAAGGAATTCAAATAAAGTTCATGTCCCCGTCACACACACACACACACACACACACACACACACACACACACACACACATACACATACGCACACACACTGAGAGACGTCGAGCAGTCACGTTATAATTGATAGACAGTTGCAAAACGTGTGCGGCGCCTAAAAGTTGACAGGGGCCTCCCCTTTCCTGTTTCTGCTTCTCTTTTTTTATAAACTTTTGCCTGGATGGAAAGGGATGGGCGAGGGGAAGGGCTAGAGAGAGAGGCGGAGGAGGGGACACGCAACGTAGCTTGAGAACGTCTGTCTGTTTTGTTAATAAAAACGCAAACACAAATGAGCGTGCGTAAAAAATTCAATTATGGCACCCGGAGTTGTGACAGGCAGGCAGGCAGGGCAGGGCAGGGCAACACTGGCAGGGCAGGGCAGGGCAACACTGGCAGGCAGGCAGGCAGAGCAGTCAAAAGGCGCAATAAGCGCAGGGCGGGACAGAGAGGGAATTAAATAAACTCGCAGGTAAGTATGCTATATAAAGGGAGCAAAGGCAAACCCCAAGCTGGGGGGCGGGGCCAAAGTGAACAATGACAGTTATGCGTAATGCGGCTCAGTTGCCGCCCCCTCCTAGCTACCCCCCTCCTAACCACAAGCAATAGTACACATTGGCTTATATGTGCCTGTGCCTGTGTGTGTGTGTGTGTGTATTTGTGTGTCCTATACAAACAATGCCAGAGGACTCGCATTTTTCAGTCTTGTGTGAGGCCGCAGAACATTGCGGTTGCAGCCTTTGGGTTTACTCGCAGCGTGCGTGCACTTTATTTGTTTAATTAATGTTGCCTTGTAAACTGCAAAGTGTCTGCTCATCTGTCGTGGCAGTCGCATCCCTCTGCCCCCCCCTGCTCCCTTTTCCCTCCCTCTGGCTGTCCATTCAGCTGCCTGTCGCGCTGTATGTTTGTTATAGGCAAATAGACACTTGACATAAACACAGCCGAGTTGAAAACTTGATTAAATGTGCCGCAGCGACAGCGACATCGTCAGGCAGGCAGGCAGCTTCTCTCCTATCAGGCTCCTTTCGTGCTGCCTGCCCCGCCTGCCTGTCAGCCAGCCTGTGCGTGTGGCCAGCAACTGACAGACGCCACCTTGACGCTGCTTCCCTGTCTGCCTCCTGCCTCCTGCCTCCCTGCCTGCCTTCTTGACTGGCATTCGGTAAATAAACAAGCAGTTGCTGCCACAGCTGCCTCTGCCTCTGCCGCTGCTGCTGCTGCGCGATTACCGCATTTGCCGCAGCGTGACGCAGCCTTGAGCCATGAGCGTTGCTTACAAATATTTTAAGTGCATCGAATTCAAGAGGTTCCACTGGTTTTTTATAGCACTTGTTGGGGGGAAAAAAATGATCTATTTCTGTTTAACAGTGAGAACAACTGTTAAGGCGTTAGGGAATTTTCTAGAATGTAAACAGGTATAAGATATAGGTGTTTGTCAACACAAAGAACTATACGATATCCAAAGTAAAATTCTTATTAATTGGTCAAGTCGTTTCAAAAGAAACCGAATATATAAATTGTGTAAGAACGATATATATCTATTTAACAGTAAACAGAACTGTTAAGTCGCCAGCATATTTTCAGTAATATTTAGGGGTATAATAAATAAATGTTTTTTGACACTGAGAACTATTTAATATGCAAACTAAGTTTCATATAAATTGGTACAGCCGTTTCGGGGCAAATCGATTGGTTAGGTTGTTTTCAAACGACCTATTTCTGGTTTCACTGTTAATCAACTGTTAAAGCACCAGAGACGTTTACAGAATGTTAAAGAGTATAATAAATAATTATACTTACTCTTTCAGCCCTCTGTAATAGATATACAACAATTCATAGAAATAGGTAAAGCCCTTTGGAATTATCTTAATAACAAGCTGCCTGACATAAGAAAAGACTTTAGATACCAAATAATTTATTTTTACCGATGTTCAAAGATGTTCATACCACAAGAAACCAATGAGCCTGCTCTCAACTATTTGCCTATATGACTTGTTGCCTCTTTTCCTCAAAGTTTTTCTCAATAGTCTTTCAAAAAATGGTATGAAAATCCTATTAATAATATAGTAAACAAAGTGCAAAGGTGTGAGCTAAATGCGAAAAGAGTAAAGCAGCTTGAATATTATTAACACTTTGAAAACATTGAAAGCGCTACTCGATACTGAAGTGCGAGATGGAGGGGAAAGAAGGGAAGGGAAGGCAAGGCCAAAAACAACTGCAGGAGCAGAAACAAGAAGAAGTAGAACAAGAAGCAGAGGCAGAGGCAGAAGTTGAGCCATCAACAAGCCCATTTAAAACTAATTATGCTCCGACGTGCTGACGTCGGCTGTGCTCAGATTTAATGGCAATGGCGTTAGCATTTTATTTACTACATTTAACTGCATAATGCGAATGCTACCCAGGCTCCCCTTGCCACACACACACACACACACACACACACACAACCACGCCACAGCAGGCAAATGGAGTCTTAGTGCGAGGCAAGCATTTTGCATGCACTTAACACACACACACACACACACACAAACGGCGCCGATCCAGAAACCAGGCTCAAGCGATGCTATAAATGCTTGAGTTTGGGCATATCGCAGCCAACTGCAAGAGCCGACGGATAATTCGGAAAAGCTATAAGTGTGGCCTTCCTGACACAAAGCCAAAGGATGCGAAAATGCACCCAACTGTCTTCTGGCACGAAGGACACAGTCTCCGGTAACCGCAAACAAGCCGAGCACGTAACAGGCAGTTTCAAATGCCCGGCATACAAGGAGGCTATCAAAACTTAAAATGTTGAGGCTCCTTCAATTAAACCTCAATCATTGTAGAGCGGCGCAGGATCTCCTAGCCCAAACTGTAAGAGAATTTAAGATAGATGTCTGCATTTTAAGTGAGCCCTATAGGAAAACCAGCCCTACAGACACTAACCATTACGCCATAAGCTCCTCAGGAAACGCAGCCTTATGGATTTGTGAAGGAAACAACCTTCAGTTAGAATCGGTAAGCCTGGAAGATGGATTCGTGAGACAAAAATCGGAAACTTCTGGATATATAGCTGCTACCTCGCTCCCAGCCTTCCGATGCAGTGTTTCGAAACCATCATGGACAAAATAGCCCAGGACGCTGGTGGGAGACACAACGTTGTGATCGCGGGCGACTTCAATGCATGGTCTGAGGAATGGGGATGCCCAACCACAAACACGAGAGGCAGAGTGCTTCGGAAGCCTTTGCAGCGCTTAACATCGGACTGCTTAACACTGGAACGAGGCACACATTTAGTAGAGGTGGAATAGGGTCAATTATTGATCTGACCTTCGCTTCGTGTGCAGTCTGCAGGCAAGCAAAATGGTGCCTAACCGATGCCTACACTGCTAGCGATCACTTGGCCATTGTCGTCGAGTTAGGCAATACCCGAAATCCAGGGACCCGCTTTCAAGCGCAATCTGGTTACAAAGCCGACACCCTGAGGAGGCATGAATTCGAGGCAAGTTTTAACCCCCCACATATCATGCGACGCTAACTTGGCGGCGAACGGTCTAATGGGGCCATGGAGACTGCATGTAATAGAAGCATGGTTAAAAAAAGAGGTTTTAGAAGGCACCATGAACCTGTTTACTGGTGGACAGAGGATATAGCGAATGCCAGGCGAGCCTGTATTGCGGCCAGAAGACAATACCAAAGAGCAAAGGGCAAACCTGAGTTTCTAACTCTACAGGCGGAGTACTCGACCTGCCGTAGGATATTGAAAAGGCGATTCGAGCTAGTAAGTTAGCCTGTTTCCTAGAACTATGCGACGCTGCAAACAACGATATCTGGGGATTAGCTTACAAGGTGGCAATTAAGAAGCTAAAAGCTGCTAAGCCTGCACCCCAATGCAGGCCGATACGATGAAGGCCATAGTTAGAACATTATTTCCACCAATGCAGGCGGTTAGTATGCATCCACCCCCAGGCAACATTCAAATCCCGATCGGACATGAGGTCACAGCGGAGGAAGTGGTAATAGCTGCGACCAAACTCGGGAACGATAAAGCTCCAGGGCCGGATCGGATTCCGAACAAAGCCGTCAAGCTAGCCATCGAATTAAATCCAGGTGCTTTCGTGGACCTGTATAACCTGTGCCTGAGGGAAGGCAGGTTTCCGGATAGGTGGAAGGTGCAAAAGTTAGTCTTGCTCCCAAAGCCCAATAAACAAAACGGAGATCCCGCATCGTTTCGGCCTATCTGTCTCATTGACACGGTGGGCAAACTGCTGGAGACGATACTGGCAACTAGGCTAAACTGGGCCATAGGAGAAGCTGGCGATCTCTCACCGATGCAATTCGGATTTAGGAAACAGAGATCTACGTTAGATGCGATCTCAACGGTGGTGGACATTGCTGCCAAAGCCCTGGAAGGAACTCGATGGAAAGGAGGCACGAAGCAATATTGCGTAGTGCTCACCCTGACATCAAGAACGCGTTTAATACCGCAAACTGGGCGAAAATACTTAATGCAATAGCGAATTTCGAGGTTCCAGACTATTTATATTGCATTATTGAAGACTACTTCAAAGATAGAGTCCTTAAATATCACACACTAGAAGGCGAGGAGTCCTACCCCATCACGGGAGGTGTACCACAGGGCTCTGTCCTTGGACCCATACTGTGGAATGCCATGTATGATGGGATACTAAGGCTGCAGCTTCCAGGGATACCAGCGTAATAGGCTTTGCAGACGATGTAGCTGTAGTTGTGGTGGCCAAACAAGTCCATGAGGCTGAGGAGAAATGCGGGGCTGCAGTTTCCATCATAAAGGACTGGCTATAGAGCGGGCCTCCAGTTAGCGAACCAAAAAACGGAGGCAGTACTCATGAGCAGTAGGAAGATACCAGAAACACTTCAGCTGAACATGGGATCCACAATTGTCCAATCAGCGAGAGCCATCAAATATCTCGGGGTATACTTAGATGACAGACTCTCTTTCAAAGAACATCTAATGCATGCCAGCAGAAGAGCGGCCGAGCTTGGTAGATCTCTAAGCAGGATAATGCTTAACACGAGGGGCCCCAAACAAGCACGAAGACGCCTACTCATAGAAGTAATGAAATCCACGATGCTGTATGGCGCACAGGTATGGGCTAAAGCAACTGAGAAGAAAAGCTACATACGGGGCCTTGAGTCCACATACAGACTCGGAGCTCTAAGGGTATGTTCTGGCTTCAGAACCATATCCGATGACGCCGCACTGGTCATAGCTGGGTTGATACCAATCGACCTACTAGCAGTCGAGGCACAGGAACTCTTCGTCCTAAGGCAGCAAAGCAGGAATGACCAGCAACTCGATGCCCGCGACCACAAGCTTCAGGTCAGGACACGAGTAATAGAGGATTGGCAGAGAAGATGGGACGAATCCAGTAAAGGGAGGTGGACTCACACACTCATCCCAGATGTGAGGAAATGGGTGCAGAGGCGTCATGGCCAGGTCAATTTCCACCTGACTCAGATGCTTAGTGGCCATGGTGTCTTCAGGAATTACCTGTACCGTTTCGACATGATTCCTCCCTGAGTGTCAGCTGTGCTCATCAGTAGAAGACGCGGAACATATCCTCTTCCAGTGTCCTCGTTTCGCGGAAGCAAGGAGAGCATGAGTAGAACAGTGGAAGCCCCATCAGTCGTTCCACTATAGTTGAGAAAATGCTGGAAAGTATCGAAAAGTGGGAGGCTGTCTGCGGTTTTGCAGAAGGTGCTATGAGGACGCTGCGATCTTTAGAGAGACAGCGAAACTCGGGAGGTGCGCTAAACCGCATCCGCTTAGATCCTGCGTAGCAATGCTTCGCGGCCGTACCGCAGGTCATCTAAGCAAATTCTTCCAACCTTTTCATCCTGCTTTTGTTAACTTGTTTTTTTTTATACTTTATATGTCTATCGTTGAATAAAAAAAAAAAAAAAAAAAAAAAAACACACACACATAGAGAGGCAGCCCACAGCACACGCCTCGATCTAACCGAAACTACTTAAAGCGAAAAGTAGGCAGTTGAGTCCCCCCCCCCCCCTCCTCCAGCCAGTCCCTCTCTGCTGCCATCTTGTGCAGCGTCTCGTGTGTCCTGGCGTACTGTTTAATGGGTAATTACACAGCACAGCAGCACAGTTTAATACGCTCGTGTGTGTGTGTGAATGCAACACCAGAGAGAGACAGAGTGTGTGTGTGTGTGTGAGTGTGTGTGTCTGAAATTGCACTCGACTTGACTTCAGTCAAGTTGCGCCAGCTGCAATAAGGATTCAAGTGGCACAAACTCACAAAGTGCAGACAGGTTAGTTAAGAGTTTATTCGAAATGATATTTATTTATAATGTTGTCTTGGCAGCTGCCTCCTCTTTTTACTTCCCGCATCCTCCCAAGAAGAACCGAATCTCATTAAAGTTGCAGATTACTTTGTATTTATATATGGTAATTTGTGCATGCCATAAATATAAACACACACACACACACACGTGTTTGCTGCCTCGTGTGTGTGTGTTGCTGGCAACTTATGATGAAATTAGTCGAGACTGTTTTGGCCTTGAGTTTTGGGCCATTGTTGGCAACAAAGTGCCAGCTGCAAGTTGGCAAATATAAATGGCCAAATTGATGAGCCAAAGCCAGCAGATAATTTGCTCAAGAAACAAGACAAAAACGCAGCTTGTAAAAGCGAAAATTAAAATCTAATTACTTTCATTATCATTTTGATAAATTAAATACGAAATATGTTCATTATGTGCCTGACTAATTTCTCCACTCTAGCGGCAATTAGTTTATTTATTTTTTATACTCGTCTTTTTTAATGTATACAACAAGGTCAAAGGTCGGCCAACAGCTTCCTGTTACAGTCAACAAAATCTACTTAATAAATTTTGTTACAAAATGAAAATGTGCAACTTGAGTCGAAGGTCAGAGCGTGGGTGGACACGAGTAGCAGAGGAGATGGTTCCAGGGCAGGGTCTATAGCAGGTCGTCGTTGTCGAGTGTACACTGACAGCACCTGTGCCTGTGCCTCTGCCTCTGCTCCCTGCCTGTGACTAGACACGTGTTGTACACAAAGTTGGTCAACAAAGTTGCTCATTTGTACGGGGGATTTTGGCGCCCGGGGCGCTCATAACGTTGCCAGTCGCAGTCGCAGTCGCAGTCAAAGATGTCGCCGGGACTCTCTTCTTTGACCGGTGACTCGCACATTATTAGCACCCCAACAACCTGAAGCGCAATAAATAACATGCTGTGCGGCATGTTTCATGCCATCTGCCTCTCTCTCTCTCTCCTTCTTCTCCCTCTTCCTCGCTGTCTCCCGCATCCACTTACATTTATATTACGTTGACTTTTGCCCCATGTCCACGGCGAGTTTATGATGTTACGTGGAAATTATAGGAAATTTGTTTCTTCTTTCTTCTTCAATTTGATTCACTGTAATTTTTTATAATATTTTATGTTGCCTACGTGGAGTAGATATAGTAGAGATATATGTCTTCGAAGAACTTTAGGGAATGCTGTAGGAATTGATGAAAATCGATTTTCTGTTTCTGCTTCTTTTTTTTATTTTTAAGATTATTAATTTAAGAACCAAAAGTGCTTAAACTGTGCTGAAATACCTTCAAGAATAATGGTTTATGAATAAAACCATCAATTTATTTATATATATTAACATATATAAGATATTTTCACTTGTGCTAGAATATTTTGCGAAGGAAATTGTTTCTGCTTACTTCTTTAATATAGATAAATATAAAAGTTACATATATATATAAAGAACGTTAGGGAATGTTATAGGAATTGGTATAAATTAATTTTAAGATTTTCTTTTGGATACAAAATCATCCTTTCTATTCATTAAATGGGTTTTTATAAGCAAAAGCATTTTATTAATGATTTTGATTTAAATTTAGGAAGAAAATACTCTGAAAATATTTACAAACTATCGATAGCTTAAAGAAAACCATCGATTTATATTACAAATTATTTCATCATCAATGTACAAATTTTCTCGAAGCACAATTATTAAATATTTCCCAGTTCTAGGCATATGGAGCTGCTCTTTCGCCATATATACACCCAGCTAAAATAACAGACAGTTCCTGGTATTAAGTGCTTTATGTTCGCAGGCCATCTAACAGCATGTTGCGTATACGCCTCGTTGTCTATGTAACAGAGTGTGTATATGTGCATATATGTTTTTTTTTTGTGCTCCCTGGCCGTATATCACCCTTAGCCACAAAATTGCGTGACCCGTTTGTCTGGCTAAGCTCGAATCAAATGGAAAGCTAGCAATATGACATTTCAATTTTCATCAACAATGGCGAACGCAGCCGCAGAGAGACACCTGCACAGCGGACACGGAGCAAGAAGAGGAGCAGCAACCAGGCAGAGGCAGAGGCAGAGGCAGAGGCAACGACATCGCCATCGACGACGCACTTCTAATACAATACAAACGCAATAATATCGGATTTCCGTTTCCGCATCCGTTACGCAGCGTAGTTTACAGTTGCCAGTTTACGGTGGATCGGGTGGGTTATTTGCGGCATTTTTTCTCGTTGCGCCAATACAGCAGACAATACAATTCGTTGTCTGAGCTGCTGTTGGAGAGAGATAGAGAGAGGCAGAGGGAGAGAGAGAGAGAGAGAGAGGGAGAGTCGCAACAGTTGCAGAATGGAAAAACAATTTAGAGTCGCAATTGCTTTGGCACTGGCACTTTAAGCACGCTGGAGCAATAAAAACCAAGTTGGCCAAGTCTGTAGTCTGTATGAAATAGTGTCGAAGCCTTTCATGCACTCCCACACAAACACACACACACATACACTCGCACACTCACTCGAGCAGGCACCTTGCAATTGGATGCATGTTGACAATGACGGCAATCTGTGCAAAGTTCAAGCGACTCCTGCGACTCCGAGCGTGGAGTCCTGCAACGGAAATTGTCGCGCGAAGTGCAATAAATCGCGCCTTGGTGAGGTTTTTGTGCTGCTCTTCTGCCTGTGCCTGTGCCTGTGCCTGCGCCTTGTCTGGCTTTCATCTTGGTCCGTGGCCCGTGTAGACACTGAACCTGAGCGATGCCATAATGGATATTGATTGGGAGAGGCTAAGATTGATTTTTATGACCGCATGCAATACGCTTATAAAGGCAGAAGGCTGCGGTGTGGCATAAAACAAAGACTGAGAAACATTGTGAAATAATAAAACTGTGGTAAAATATATATTTAATTTAATTCTACAATTTTCTTAATTTTAATCAAAGTTCATTATATTAAATAATTGATTCGACTTCTGACTAAATTACAACTTAAGCTAAGAAATAAATAAATAAGTAATAAATAAATTCCTAAATAAATTTAAGGAATTATAATTTAATGTATTTATTTATATTAAAATAATGAATGATACATACGTTTAAATAAATTAATTATTTAATAAACTCATAAACGAATAAGTAAATAAATAACAATTAGGTTGCCAAATAAATTTAATGAACTATTATTTGGTTGTGCAATGTTTTGCCATAATAGGAATAATTTCTATGTAATCTTTTACACTGTTTAAATATTTGTAAAGCCGTTTAAAACAAATGCTTCATTTATGCTATTATTAATGCTTCAATTTGACCTATATTTAACACTCTATTTCTTTCTGCTTTTGGTTTCTTCCATTCTAATGCAACTAGAGCTCCCTCAGTTTAAAATTACCGATATTATTTAGCAATAATAAAATATTTACCGCCTTCCAGAGTAGCCTGCTCTTCACGGCGCGCAAGCTGCAAGTATCATTTGTTGTGCTATCGAAAATTGATTTAATTTCGATGAGGTATACACGAGGTTGAATATGGAAAAGAACCGCAGCCAAATTTCCATCGTGTGGCAACTAATAATGCTCAGAGCAATCGCAGTGCCAGACCAGACTAGTGGCTGGAATCAACTCAATTACAAATGGCGGTGGAAACTGTGGAGTAGTAAACAATGCAGCTCTGGCTCCTCTCTCTCTCTGCAGGCAGGATGACAGGCATAGCCGGTATGAAACCGAAAACCAAAAACCCAAACCAAAACGGACAAAAACAAAACAAAAGCAAAAACAAAACAAAACGAAAGTAAACCAAACCAAACCAAACCAAACCGAAGCGAAGCGAAGCGAATGAGTGCCTCAATGCCGCAATATACAAAATGTTTTTTAATTGTTTTTGCATTGGAATGTGCAGAGTGAAGGTACACACACACACATATATGCACACACACACATATATGCATATGAATGTGCGTACAGCCCTAGAGTACCCTGTGTGTGTATACACTCAAATGAATGAGAGAGAGAGAGAGAGAAAGAAACGAGAGATTTAATTTTATTCGGTTTCAAAACAGGCAACAATTTCCATATGCCACAATTGCATTTTATTGTTGTTATTCTTGCCATTGTTGTTGTTCTTGTTATTGTTATTGTTTTTACTGTTGCTCTATTTTGCTGTGGTTATTGTTGGTAGTTTTGTTTTTTTATTTAAGCCCAACGTGCGCTGTGTCCTGCTGCACTGATTTCAGCATGCAGCGAGGCCCACGCTGCGTATGCGTAATGCGTTGTATATTCTTCTTTTTTTTGGGCAGGTTGGTAGCGGGAGGGGAAAGGCTACCCCCCTGCAGTTTAATCTCTTAAGGCAACCAATTGACTTTTGTCCATTGGTTTATTGCCAACTTTTAAGCGCTTCGCTGGAGTTTACCAAGTTTTTTTTATTGTTAATAAATTTTGTTTATTTTCAATAAGCAAATAAAAGCGGCGAGCACACACACATACACATAAAAACTGTGCCACAACTAACATAAAATGTGTGTGGCCAACAACAGTAGTAATATATATGGAGTACTATATAGTATACATGTGTGTTTGTGTGTGTGTGAGTGAGTTAATGCTGCGAAATAAACGCTATAAATGGCAAAGTTTTCTTGTTTTGTTGATTTTTATGACATTAATTTGTTTAATGCACAAAGCTGTAGGGTGTGGGGGGGCGTGAAGGGGAGGGAGTAGACAACTAAAGCTTGACTAAATATTTAAATGAAAGCCAAGACATATTTGCCTAGATATGTGTGTGCGCGTGTGCGTGAAAAGTTTTTCCCTATCAGTTGCACAATTTCACACACAAAGTTGTCCCCCTTCTGAGAGAGTGGAAAAAGAAATATAAAATGCGTAGACGTGATGCTTTTGTTTCCATGCGTTAAATCAGCATATAATCCCAGAGTATTTCCAATTTGATACACACGCACCCCAGTGCCACACACACACAGAGAAAGAGAGAGATACACACATACACAAGCATGTCAAACAAACTTAAAAACATAAAAAAAGAAAACCAAACGAACTTTGTTTCCCCTTCTCACACACACACACACACAGATACGCTGACAATTTGCAAGTTTCTTAAGGTATAAATATGTGTAGGGGTGTGCGTGTGTGAGGGGGTGTGGCAAAGTTTATGCCGCGCTTCGGGAGCCGCAACTGAAAGGCAACTAAGACGCACATTCGTATCTGCTTATGGGCCGTCAATCTAAGCCCCAAAATCTTGTCGTTGTCATGTCGTATAAATTAAATGTGTTTATATTAAATGTAAAAACAAAAAAACAGTAACAATCCTGTGTGTGTGTCCTTTGATAAAGAAAATATCGGTATCTCTTTTCGCTACTGTTGTTTTGATTTTTTGGCATTATGTATTATAATAAGGTACAGGGAGTGAGCGGGAAGGACAGGGCATATCTTTGATAAATATTGACATCTTGTAGGTTTTATTTTTTTTTTTTTTTTGTATTTTGTATTTTGCCGAAATCTGTCTGCAGCTGAACGGACTGACACCCAATCAGTTTGAGATCAGTTAACATTTTTGTATGTGTGTGTGAGGATTGGCACACGGATTGTTGTTTTCGTTGAGCTTGGCTTTGGGTTAGGATTTGGGTTCGAGCATTGCATGACAGCGACATGACATTTCATCGAGTGTCGTTGTACACGTATTAGTGGTCGTGTTGATATGATAGCTCTTTGATATGTGATAAATGTGACAAGTGATATAAAAAGCGTGGAAATCAAAATTTTCAAGCTGGGCAGGTGGCTGGTAATCAACTGGGAATATGCGAGATAATAGGGTATTTTTGTGTCTTGAAAGAGTGAGAGATATATGTGGTCTATAAAATGTGTTAATTTCTGGATGCATTAAGAAGGAATTCATTCATAAAAAGCCTGTTTTACTGGGAGTTTCTACGGTATTTCTTTCCATTCTGACAGTAAACTTAAAGCTAATAGAAGCTTAGAGTTTTTTGTATTAATATTATTAATGCCACAAAAAATACAGAATATTTTCCTGTTCCGCATGAAATCTAAGCCAAGCTCAATGAACATTTTATTCTATAATTTTTACATGACTTTTTCCTTCAATAAAGAATTGCCTTTCTGTATTTCCCATCGTTTACCTCTTAAAAGCCCACCCCAACTGTGCTACAAACTCAAGTGTTATACAACCTGCTGCTATCTGCATTTTATTTTACGTAATATTTCATTAAAATGCATTTTTAAGTTGCACAACAATATGAAAATGCAGATCATGTTGCATTTCTTTATTTTTCTGCCAGTTTTACAATTTTATTATAACACACACGCACACCCTGTAACACTCACGTGTGTGTACGCATGTATATTTGTTGTTTTTGTTATTATTATTTTTTGTTGGGCTGTCTGAGCTACGAATTCCTTGTCTCTCTTTATTTTTTTGCAGAAATAATTAATTGGCGTGGCTTACGCGGCGTATACGCAACACGCAAGCCGAAAAGGTCGCATACACACACACACACATGTGCATGAATCCGGAAAATTTATGAAATGAAAGATGATGCGAAACATTGTTCGTATATATTGTATAATAAGCATTTCTTTTGAATTGATCAATACACTCGAGAACGAGAAATGAGGATCCAACAGGGGCCTGGCTGGCTGACTGAGTAGGTCGGAATTACTTTTAAATATTCTGTGAATTTAAGGGGAATTTCAAGCAGTTTGTACTGTATAAATATAGGGGTCTTCAGCCTTAGGGTATCTATGAAAACCGAACAAACAATCTGTCACATTTGAT
This sequence comes from Zaprionus tsacasi, assembly GCA_018904105.1. Lineage (NCBI taxonomy): Eukaryota > Metazoa > Arthropoda > Insecta > Diptera > Drosophilidae > Zaprionus > Zaprionus tsacasi. Next base: position 7,310,119 of record JAEIFR010000598.1, on the reverse strand, counting down.
GTTTCCGGTTGCGTAATGAAATCATTGCAAAACAATCAACAAAGAGTGAGTTTTTGGAACCAACTCTCGACTGTCTGTCTGAAATTGAAATATCAACGTGTATGATGTGTTGGAAGGGGGCGGCTCGACCGCATTCAGCGAACCGGAAGGAAACCGATGACCAAATGCCGCTTCCGCATCCTGTCGTGTCCGTTTCTCGCTCTCCCTCTCTCTCTCTCGTTCTCCCTCTGTGTTTGTTTCAAATGTTGTCGCAAAATTTATAACTCCGGCGCCGCCTCGCACGCACTTTGAGCCGTGGCTTGGGCAATGGCTCTGGCTACGGCTTTGGCTCGGTATCACATGCATATTTAATGCGCCGCCGGCAGTTTTGGCCATGCTTGCACGTTGGCTGACAGTATTAGCAGCATATTTTGCTTTTGGGTCAATTCCAGCAGCAGCTGCTGTCGACGACGACGACATATGCAATCGTTGACCCAACTCCGACGACGGCTTCGACTTGGCAGCCAAGTTAGTAGCTGTATGAAAAGTTTGCAATGCATGCGTAGAGGGAGAGCGAGAGGGAGAGAAAGAGCGAGAGCGATAGAGAGAGAGAGAGATTTGCAGTAAAACCACTTTGTGGTGACGCCAAAACTTCTAGCCAAGTTAAAAACTATTGTCATTCTGTTAAGTGGTCACATTTAACACTTGGGGCGCTGACTGGGAGATGCTACTCGAGGAAAGAGATATGTGTAGAGAGGGAGAGAGAGAGGGAGCTGCAAAGCAATGAGTTATGTGGCAGGGCTTGCATTTTTCTCTTTCTGTTTCTCTGCACATTGTTGTAGCTGCTGCTGCTGCCTGATAAATGAGGTATGTGCTGCAAGCAGCTTGTTGCCACAGCGCATGTGTAATGTTTGTTCCACAAATATCAAGTATACGCAGCATGCAACAGCAAGTTGGCTTAAAATATGCGACAATTTGAAATTTGCCAATCAAGTGTGGCTTCTGCTGTCACACCTGACAAGGCTTACCCCCTTCTGGGTCCCCTGCACACCTGCCTACCCTCTTCACTCACTTTACCTAAGTTTGCTGTTTATTTTGGCCACTCTCCGCCTGCCTTCTTCAGTTTTAACTTAATTTAAGCGCTGAGCTGCTGCATATCTGGCCGTGTCCGTGCCCCTGTCTGGAGACCTCTGTCAGCGTACCTTCTCTCTGTGGAAGTCGGTCCAGACAGACGTCACGAGTTGATGAAGTGCCGAACTAACGATTGGGAGCGGTCTCTGACACGGGTAAGCAGCCTTCGCAATTGAAACTTAACATTACTCCCTGCCTTCTTGGACTCTTTATTCCCTTTTCTTCCCTTTCCTTTCCTTTCCTTTCCTTCCGTTTGATTCCTTTTCATTTCTTTACTTTACTTTGTTTCCCTTTGCACGAGTGGGTAATTAAAAAGGCTGCGCTTCACTTGGCTTCATATTTCTCCAACTTTTGCATTTTCCCAGCAAGAACTTCGATTATCCAACACGTGGCGGGAGTACTCTATGATTTTATTGGGTAAAAAGTAGTATATATTATATTTTTATAATATTACCAGGCAGAGAGTACTCTGATTGAAAATAACAGATTTCTGCCCATTTGCGGCTAAGGTTTTTGGCAAATTTGCGTAGAGCTTTGTCCGCTTTCGGTGACCTAAGCAAATAGCGCCTAAGCCGTTGAGGATATTCTTCTTTGCACGCTTGATTTTCTTTTTCCACCTCGTCCTTTTAGCGCTTTGCGCATTAAGACAAATATTAATTTACGCCGGAGAGCAACTCATTTCACGCTTAAATGACATGGCAAGAGAGCTCTGAGCCGAGAGAGAGAGAGAGAAAGTGAAGAAAGTCAACAAAGTGAATGGAAATGTTGAGTTGAGAACTGCAGCGAAAGGCCCAATCAGCGAGAAAGAGTTTAAAATAATGAAGAATTTCATATACTCTATAATATTAAACAACAAAGTATCAACCAAATTTGTTTTTTAAAGACATACATTTTTTCTCTCTATTTAATTAATAAATATAATAACAATAAGCTCAATAATATTAAAAAACCGCTATTGAACCAGATTTATTTATTAAATCCATATAAATTCATTTCATGTTCAAAAAATAGCTTGCATATTTAAATATATAATTTTCTTTTTTTTTCTGTTCTTTAAAATGGTCTAAAATGTTTTTACTTTGCATTCATTAATATTTTTTTCAAATACTAAAATATCATATACATCTTCTTTTAGCTAATTGAATTCTGATTATGTTTAAAATTCTTGTACTAGCTGCTTTAAATTGCAAACAAAATAGCTTTACGTAGTTTGCTTTTTTCAATTAATTCAAGTAAATATTTCATTAAGGTATTTTCTCTTTGCCAACAAACAATGTGCAGAAAAAAAATGAAATTTAATAAATTTACTTATTTTCCTTTTATATCCTGATTCTGTATATATTTTAACTTCTAGTTTAGCTTTTGCTGCTGCTGATTAAATTAATTATTCACTCCGCAATAAACCCTCGATGCACACATGCATGTAAGCACAAGAATGCTCGCACACACGCACACTCACACGGACACACACGCATGCCAGTGTCCAATTGTGGTGTTATGGGGCGTGGCATGGCCAAAATGGTCAGGAAGTCCAAGTGCCAACGGAAACTTTTAATTGTTTCTGCTGTTGCTTTTGCGCTTCCGTTTTCGCCGCCAAGAAATGTGAAAGACAAAAAGCGGTGGGTAAAAGCAAAAAGCCACATAATGTAAAAAATCAAGTTGCTGTAAATCTGCAGGAAGGGGGGAGGGCTATGTGGTTTGTCTACCTCAGTTTAGCAGGAGGGAAGCAGGGGGCAGTCGCTTGAGGTTATTTGGCCACTTCTTTTGGCCAAGGAACGACGCGCATGTCGTTCCGGCTTTCTTAACTTTGCCATTGTGCCAAGTCCTTCTTAACCGGTTGACAGCTGCGGGCGAGGGATGCACTGGGGAGAGGGTAAAGGGGTTGCCACTTTACGAGGTTATTAAAAATCTCATTATCATTGTCGTTGCGGCGTAAATTTTAATTGTCCGTTAAATGTGTCCCCTTTTTTTGCTGTGCAGCTTTCCGAAATCAATTTAAACTTGTTTGACCAACTTGATTAGATTGAAATGAATTTGCTTAGTGCAGTCTCTCTCTCTCACACTCTATTTCTCTCTCTCTCTCTCTCTCTCTTCTCTTTCTTCCTTTCTGTCTCTCTGTTAGCATTGTGGTTTATTTGTAAGCGGCATTTGAAGTTCGTAACAAGTTTCAAAGCAGCCCGCACACAATTTGCAAGCATTTCATATAACACACAAATACAAGTGTGTGTGTGTGTGTGTGCGTGTGCGTGTGCGTGTGTGGACATGCATAAAGATATCTTCACAAGCATGCCGTTGCCTGCGTCCCAGCGGAGTTTTGCATGTTAAACATGTGAATAATGCAAATTGTTCACACACATCCATCGATATCCGTTCATGTCCATCCATCCAGGTATCGAGCTTTGGGATTTACTGAGCTTCGCACCACAAGGCAGCTTATGTCTGCCAGGTCTCTCCTCCCCTCCCCCTCTCCAACACTGTGCCCCGTGCTCACGCTGGAACAGTTCAGCTGGGCTCAGCTCAAGGAAATGCTTGGAGAGTGCAAAAATAAACTTGCAGCACTTGCAGTCATAAAACAAATGCATAAATATTTATAAATCATTTATAAATAGTATATAAATATTTACAAGTAAATATCACACATAAATATATATCTAAAATACAATATAAATATTTAAAAATATGTGTAAAACAAATTTAAGTAGAAATATGAATGTGTTTTGATATAAATTATCTTCCTGCAGATAATCGACTTAATCGAGCATGGATTTCTTGTCATCTTCACAATCTTTGCCTAAGTCAGTTTCTCAACTGAAAATATCATTTATTAGGCGCCTCTTTAAGCGGCAAATGTCGAAAGACTTGGCAACAATAAGCCAACAAACTCTTTAAGACCCAGCTCCAAAGTCATTAGTCAATTTTCATAGAGACAACAACAAGAAGCAGAGTGGAGTGGAGAGACCCGACTCTCTCCCCCTCCTGCCAGGCTTGCCATCCCGTCACGATGCTGAGCTTTTTGAACTGATTTGTTCGGGCCTAGACAACAAAGGCAGAGGCAGAGGCACTTGAGCACAAAATAATCCTTAATTACACATTGGAAGCACGTAAATGTAATTTTTTGTACACTTCTCTTTGCCGCGCATTGTGTCCATGTTTTGGCCAGGCCAACAGTGGCCCAAACAGCAGCAGGAGCAGCAGGCCAAGAGGCCAAAGAGAAAATTATGTTAAGACACGATTTGGTGATTGCCCTTCTGAGCATTAGAACTGCGTCTGCAGCAGCAGCTGAGCGACTTTACTGATTGGCCGACTTTGTGGCTAAGTCCGCCATAAATGATTGTTGCCTTTGCTGATTTTGAAGGACAATGGCCATGGCAATGGGCTTAGGCATAGACTATGTAGTCGGCTTTTTGAAGGGGGGTTACGGTTCGCTTGTTCGAGTTTTGTACTCGCAGGATTTGGCTAATTTGTACCCGTTTTGTAGTACCACGATATGCCTGCGTGTGTATGGAATTTATTGTCAAGGTAATGGGCTAAAACGGCTCATTTTGAAAACATAAGAAAAACATTCAAGATGAAAGGCAGATATGAAGAAAAGAGGCTGGAAAGGATTTGAAAGATGGGCGAGATATTTTAGAATTCATTCTAAATAATCTGGTATGCATTTTAATATATATTTTAACATAAAAAATTTAACAATTTACCTTGGGAGCTTAAGAAATAAGTAGTAGTAAATTAATAACAAAATTGTTTGGCATTTAAATAAATATTTATTTTGATTTCTTTTTTTTAAATATAATTTAACTAAAAATAAGTGTATTTTCATAAGTTGTAACCCTACTTTTTAATACTTTTTAGTACCCCCTTGAATAAACAATGCATATTCTTTGCCTTAGGCCTTATTTGGCTTTATATATTATCTCTCAGGGGGGGTTTGAGATGCACTTTAAGGTTTATATTTTTACAGCTGCTACGACGCATAAATTGCCATTGCAGCTGCAAGCAGTTTACTTGCGTGTGTGTGTGTGTGTGAAAAACGGAAAACAATTCGCCATTTTTTTGTGTTGTGATTTTTTCAAGAGACCGTTGCACCCCTTATTTTGCAATGTATTTTTAACTGGGTGTACCGGGATATACTGCATGTTTTCTTTGTAAATTAACTTAAATCAAAAACAACTCTGCAACTGGCTCTGTCACACGCACTACTAGCTTGCTTTCTCTTTCTACTACCTCACAGATTTCTTATTTTATTTTTTTCGAATTTTTTTCCCCTATGAAAATCAATATGCGTGTAGGTATTGCATATTCAAAGCGCATGCAAATGGAAAATTTGAGTTATGGTATTCGTGGATTGTAAAGCGGTTGGTTGCAGCTGGAAGGGGAGAAGGCAGGAAGGGAGGTATGGGGTGGTGCACTTTTTTTTCTTCTTCGGAAAATGCAATGCTATTGCTTGCGAATACGTATAGTACAACATGCTGAGTTAGAAATTAAGCGAACTAACTGAAAACGCGTGCGTCGTTCTTCTTTTATTGTTTCAGCGGGAATATTGAATTTGAAATGAGTAAAACAGTATTTATTTACATGCATATAGCATACGGGTGTGTGTGTGGTGTGGGTGGAATGATAGACCCTCAATAGAGCATGTCAATTATAATTCAAAAGCATCAATTTAAAATTGAATCGCCATTCATCGCTGTCCAGTGCGTTATTGAATTAATTTGTTATAGAAAATTTATGAGCGTAAATACGCGTGTACTGAAAACACATTGTAAAACTCAAAATATGCACACACACACACACACTCACAGAGACAAAAACACATACACACAAGCAAAAACAAGCGCAGGCAAGTGCAAATAAACAGAAAATTCGCTTCCACTTGCAGGTGGAGTAAACAAATTTAAATTTTTAAATAATAACAAAGCAAAGAAAAGCGTTGTGCGTGTGCTAGGGTGTGTGTGTATGTGTGCTGTGTGTGTGTACTGTGTGTTTGTGTGTGTGTAATGCGGCCTATTTGTTGAATGGAATTGGCCAATCGACTGCGCCGTTTTGCTGGGCGCTTAAGCGCGTGGACTCTGCTCGCTTTCTCCCTCTCACTATCTCTCTCTCCCTCTCTCTCTCTGCCCCTTGTGTGCGGTCTGTTGTCAATGCGCATAATACCGTTATCGCATTGTGACAGCAGCAGGCTCAGGCACAGCGGGTGCGAGAGACAGAGCGTGTGCTCGGAAAACATTGCCGGGGTCAAAAATATTAAGCGATGCCCCAAAATGTATGCTACACTTTTTTGCCTGTCATCGAGCAGGACAGGAAGTTGTTTGCGACCAAATTAAGGTCTGGCAATGCGAGCGAGTGGAACTTAAAGCAAGCAAACTCGAATATAAATAAATAAAAATGACTGTAAATATATAAATGTGAATAAAAAACATATATAAATATATAAAAATATATTTATTTAAATTAATATAAATAAATATAAAAATTAGTAAATTAATTTATGGAAAATTAAATTAAACTTAGCAAGTGCCTAAAGTAAACAAAGCTGTATTTATTTTCAAGAAAAGGAATGTACACTCAATTTAGAATATTAAATGAAAAAGTTAAATATTGCCGGTAGAATACATAGAATACCATAGATATAATAGATAATAATATAATAGTATAATAGAATAGAATTGAAAACTGTTAATTATGGCAAATTGTTCTTCAGGCTTGCCACATATTTCCACAAATTCACTTGAATTTCCCAGCACGCAAACAAATATTAAATAACAGATCAAAGTCAAAGACACAGTGCGCTCCTCCCTCCGAAAGTTCCAAGGGAAAAGTTTCGGGCAAAAATATATAAAAGCGAGAAAAATGTCAACCGCTGAGCGCCATAATAAAGCTCAAAATAAAATCAATTACGCTCGATTAACTGAAATAGTTACATAAATTACAAATAACCAAGGCACGCAGACAGTCAGACAGACAGGAAGAGACCCAGAGACTCGGACACCAGGCAGGACTGACTAGTCGTAGTCGCAGTTGAAGTCGATTTCGAAGTCGGGACAATTGAAGCGAGAAATCCGCAAGAGGACGCGCAGCATTTTGCGGCATAATGACAATTTCCCAACAAGACAAGCAAAGACAAAGAAAGCCAGACAGAGACAGAGACAGAGACAGAGAGAGCGAAAGGGAGGCTGCGTAGAGATAACTATTAACATTATATAAGTAAGAAAAATTTCCGATTATTTTCCGCAACATAAAACAAAAGACAACAAACAGCACGCACAGACCGCAGCCTTAAGACAACAACAACAAAACAACAGCAAGAAATTTGTAGAAGAGGAAAGGCAGCAAGCGCTAAGAGGCTGCTTGGGAAAAAATAATAAATAATACCATTTGAAGCTCAAAGCGAAGACAACGCATTTAAAATGAGCGCATTTGCACGCTTGTAGCACTACCCGCAGCCCTGTCCCCCTCCCTACACCCTCTTAGTAATCAAAGACCTCTTTCCCAAAGCCATTTTAGCTACCCCCAAAATTTGCGGTGCCGTCTTACTTGCTCTCTACTCTGTTTTTGCCTCTACTTCTCCTCCTATTCTTGTTGTTGTTGTTGTTGGCAACTTTACGCGCAATTAATCTAAAATAAATTCGTTTATAATTTGACAACAAAAATGGGATGAAAAATCAACTAAAAGCGCACATTGTGCAGCTTTAAAACAATCAAATGTCAAAGTTTTGCCTGGGTAGGTCTACGCTGAGGTTCTCCAATTGTTTTCCACCCTCCCCTTTAGACACATCTACACTGACAGTAGACACACAACAACATAAACTAACGGAACGAACTCCCATTGCAAATGGCGTCTGCTCTCATTCTCTCTCTAAGTCGAGAGTTCACTTTGCTCAGGTCAACAAAGCAAATCGCTTTAAATTGAAAGACTTTCGCCAAGTGCAGCCAGAGTTGCCATTGTTGTTGCTATGGCTCGTAAATTATTATTTAATGACAGACAAAATTGAAAATAAATTTAAAGCGAATTATCGCGATAGAATTGTGGTGTTTTTTGCCTCATAGAATCGAAATAAATGCAACAAGTTTTGTGTAATTTGTTAGCGGGTGGGGGATTATCGGTGAGAGGCATAAATCATCATACAGATAAACATCTTGATTCTATTACGCACAAACAGTTGAGTTAGGGTTGAGGAAATGCTAAGGAGAATTTTGAAAAGAAATAAGTAAATAAAATATAAATTCTAAATGAGTGTCAAGTGAGTTGAGTGAGGGAAAAATATGAAATATGCTCAATAAAGGCACTTTTTATTATAATATTATTATTATTTATTATTGTAAATAATTTAATCGTATCTTAAAAGTGTAAAATGTAACAAGACTGTAAACTAATACTGGCTGAACCTCGTTTAGGTTCATATTGATATTTTATAGTTGGTCTGTATGGTAACTATCGATTATACGGCTGGTTTCTCTCGACTGTACTATAAGCTCATGGTTCTTAGAGGTTTATCTCTGTTTTCTTGGTCAATTTATATAAGAATTGAATTTTGAAAAATCAGCATACATTAATAGTTCTAAATTCACTATTAAAAATTGAAAGTATCGATGGTAAATACTTTAAATCCTTCACTATACTCATGAAGTATTGCTGGCTCTTCCCCGCTCTCTTTACACCTCTTTCTTTACGTTCTTAAGACAACGTGTGCTTGCAACATTTAGTGGCAACACTGGATCATCAATATGTCTGGGTAAATACGCAGCTGATGCCAAGCAGCTCCTTCAGGCTCTGCCTCTGGCTCAGCCTCAGCTTCGGCTTTGTCCTTGGGCGCTTTAGCCTGTCAAGTAGGAACTGAATAGGCTGCCCCTGGGCCACACATACACAAATGAGGCGCAACAAGCGCAACTTGTAGACACTCAAAGCAAGGTGACTCTTCCTCTCTGTCCCGTCCCTATTGTATCTCTCTCTCTCTCTCTCTGAGGCACAAACACGTGTAGCAGGCGCAACAGCGTAAACACAAGTTGAAAAGAGAATTCGACATTAGCCCAGACCCAACTTGAGAATGCCCAAGCGCCCGGGCGACTCACTGACTCCAGGTTACGTGTGAACAAACGCAGAAAGTCGGACAGCCAGGGATGGGCGAGGAGAAGGCAGAGGGGAGGAGACGACAGAGGGCGCACGCCAAGAATGTTGCGCCATATTAGCGCCGCGTGTCGGATAATTTATGAAATGGCGCTGTCGGCCGCAGCAGGAGGCAGTCAGAGTCAGAGAGAGAGGGAGAGAAAGAGAGAGAGAGACAGGCAGTGTGTGTGAGCAGTCACTTCCGTAGCGGGAGAACGCTACAACTCTGGTTACAGGGGGCGTCCCGGCTACTACCTGGGCTGTAAATATCTTTAAAAGGCGCTGTTAAAACAAATTACTGTCTGGTTGCTGTTTTTGGGGTCCCCAATGCCACAATGCGTGCCTGCCTGTCCCACTGCCTCCCTACCCTACCTACCTGCTGTAGTGGCTGGGGGGATTACGCCCAAATCCGCTTCCCATACACACACACACACACACACAGCGCAAGTTATTAAGCGAATTTCTCAAGCAAGTTGGCAGGGCGAATTCCCGCAGGAATATTCAACGCCCACGCTGCTCAACATTTCCGCTGGTTCCACATCTAATTTTTGACTGAACTGAGGGACAAACAGTTGGGCAGACAGACAGACGGGGAGACAGAGAGACGGGGAGACAAGGAGACAGAGAGACAGAACAGGAAATATATAAAGAGAGAGAGACACAGAGACAGGCAGACGGGGAGAAAGAGAGGCAGTGCGCCAAACAGACAAATAGAGAGACAGACAGACAGGAGACATATAGTATGAGCGACAGACAGACAGGGAGGCAGAGAGACAGGCAGACAGACAGACAGCTACTTGACAGCTTTGTCAATTTCGTTTTAAAGTTGTCGCATGTGCAACTTCTTACAGCTGGCTCAGATTTGATACGGGTTCAACTACCAATACCTATAGACCTGCCCATACCCATACACCTTTTCCTATAAATTCGACTTCATTCGTAACTGTGCAGTTCATTAAAGTTAAAGATATCAGGGGGAGTGGGGTTAAGGCAGGAAATGTAGGGAAAGCCTCAATAAACTTAATGCAAATTACAAATTTGTGCCAAAAATTAAGTTAAATTATGCCACAGTCAACGACGACGACGACGACGACGACGACGACGAAGACGATGGAGGATGGCAACAAGAGACCGAGTTGGAGTACAATAAAGAATACCGCAAATTGCGCTGAGCCTCGAGAGCAACGCCCAGCTAACGGTCGTGCGTCTCCAGTAACCAAGGCGGAGCAGTCGTAAGGGGAGCAGGAAGAGCAGGAGAAGGTAGGAGGGGGGACAGGAGAGGGAGCAGCATGGGCAGGAGGAGGCAGGAGGCGGCTGTAGCTGCCGTTTCACCTTGTGTAGACAAAGAAAGTACAACATTTTTTGTGCCTGCCGCACAAATTGAAAATGAAAAGTCAGAACTTGAAAATGATAATCAACGTCAACAAATTTAGAGGGGGTGAGCAGGGGTGGAGGAGGCGTCTTGGTTTCAGGAGGGGCGTAACATGAACGCAGGCAGTCTGTATAATGATCTAATAAATTTCATTACCGCAGCGAGCAATTTTTGCATTTGTTGAAGCAAAAAGTTGAGAAGCAGCGAGAGTTGAGATGGGGGAGAGAGAGAGAGAGAGAGAGAGAGAGAGAGAGAGAGGAGCAAAGGGGGTAGCTACTATTAGGGCAGCATGTAAGGGGCGTGGCATGCATGTTGTATATGTATGTTTCCCCAGGTAAGCTTTAAGCTACCTGCGCCCTCTTTGCCCCCTTCCCGGTTGTTTAAACTTTTCCAGCTGCTCACTTGAGGCGCCACCAAATTGGCAGCAGCAGCGGCAGAAGGAAACTGGCGTGTGTCGCGTGTCGCGTGTGGCGTGTGGCACGCTGTGGCACACTTCAAACTTGCGAGCGGTGCCACGGCCAATGCGCAACCGGAAAGCAGCCCCGCAAAGTATGCTGCATATGTCAGCAGTTTCTGCTTTTGCTTTCCCTCCCTCCTTATTTTTTTCTTTTTTTCGCTTTGGGATTTCAAGTTGTTTTTGGCATTTGCAATTTGCCATTTGCCTGCTTGCATGTATGTGTGTGTGTGTGTGTATTTTAGTTATTTGCTTTATTGCGGAAATTTGTAAATTTACCGAAAGGATTTGAGTGGGTCGTAAGGGGTCACAGGGGGCAGCAAAGGGTGGGGTAGGGCATGCAGTAAACAAATGCGAGTGAATACTTAAGAGGCAGCAGCATAATGATCCAATTGATACACGAATGAAGAGTTTAAAGATATAAGGAAAATATATTGACACTATTCCAGAGAATTTTCGATTAGTTTGGCTACAGATTTATTATAAATTTATTTAAAATAATTAATATTTTATTTTCTTACAAAACTCTCTTAACAATTTATTATGTTATTGCTTTATGTCTTATTTCATTTTACGCTTGAGTTCGTTTTTTACTTTAAAGGTTTTTCAAAACGAATATTATTTCTTTACCATATATTTCCAGTACTTTACGTAATACTTTTTATCTATAAATAATCTGCTAGCAAATGCTTTACACTTGTGTAAATTAAATTTGTCGCACATTTGTCGCACTAATTAAACAATAAGCTCTGCAAATAATCACTCGCAGGCGGGGCCAAAAGCCACAGTAGATCCACTGCGAATACTTTCTTCAAGGGGTGTACCCTCACACACACACACATGCATCAAAACTCAGTCTCTGGCTGGGGCCATTAGTAGGGTTCATAAATAAACCCTTGAGGCACAGCTCGGGCACAGCAATTACGTATACTAACGCACCATTTGGCATTTGGCATGGGCTGTCAAAGGGGATGGGGGGGGGGTCGGAACTGAAGGACGAGCTGAAGGGGTCACTGGCCATAAATAATGCCACTTAATTGTTTTACAAAGCATAATTTTATCCTTTCGTAAATCCAGTGTTTTACAAACGTTTTCCGAAACACACACAGAAAGGAACAGAGAGAGGCAAGAGTAAAAGAGAGAGAGAGAGAGGGAGAGAGACGGCTGCGAAGTTGGCGCAAGGCTGAGGCAAATGGCGCCTTTTTCTTTTGCCGCACCAGCTTAAATATGAATTAATGGCCAATAAAGATAATCTTTTACACATTCGCGTACGCAGCGCATTAAAAGTTAAATTTATGTAGACCCGCCGCTCTTCCTCTTTCTCTCTCTCTTCAGTCAGTTAAAATTTCTTTGCTTTTTCAGCAAAAATAAATTTTTTTCTGCATTTGCAATTATTTTTCTGGCTGCTCAAAGGTTTCCAGTTAATGCAGGATTTCTTTTCAAGTACAACATATTTTATATAGTCTTTCCTTACAGCATACAGTTTAATCTCAGCTGTCGCATCACAGTGATTATCTGTGGTCCAGCTGCCCTCCTCTCTCTCTCTCTCCCTCTCCCTCCCTGCCTGCTGCATATTCAATTTTATTGCGTATACGCAGCGTGGCCGCAAAAAGAAAACCTCATTAATATTTCATGTTCCATTGCAAATTATTCAAAACAATGCGGGCGAGAACAGACAGAGAACGCGACTGGCATCGACAAGTACCACGAGAGATAGAAAGAGAGAGAGAGAGGAGGTCCTGCTGGAGCAGGACTACAGGGTGTAGCCTGCGGCCAAAGTGCGTGACAGCTCCGAAAAGTCAACGCTTCTTCTGGCTGTGCTTAAGTGCCCTTGGGGGTCTCTTCTCCTGCTTGTCGATTGGGCTGTCCGCTGTATCAATATTTGTATTAATCTGTCATTTTTGTCCTTGCTCGTTTATGAGTATTTGAATTTGTTGCAGTGCCATGAAATTTTCATGGAACCACACGCTCTCTCCTGCTTCCGCCTGTTTGCGGAAATGTGATGATTATTGGTTGGACAAATAGAGATGCCTGCTCTGTTTGAGCTCTGGCCAAGAACGTGAACTGAAATTGAGAAATTTGTGAAAATGCGTAGAGTCAGTTTTGTTTTGACAACAAAGGAATGTGTGTGGAAAACTGGTCAAAAGAAAATGGAATATATGAGAGAGAGGAGAGAGGGAAGACGGAAGGAATAATGCTACAGCACTTATTACGGCCAATTGGCCAGCTCTACGAATAATGTCACGACAGTCAAATGCAACATTAAAATATTTCGCACATTCATTTTAGGCCTGTCTCTCCCTCCCTCTCTCTTCCCCCGTCTCTCTTCTGACCAGACAGGCAAATGCCAAAAAAGCAAAAAATGGCCACAAAATGAAATTTGCCTGCGGCCCACACACGAGAGCAAAGAGAGAGAGAGAGAGAGAGGGAAAAGGCAACAATTTTCATAAAGCAAAACATTTATTATATTTGCCAAATGGAGTGTGGAAGCTAGCAACAGAAACTAGTTGGGATTATGCGAGAACCTTGTGCTCTTTTTTTCTATTATACACACACACACAAGATATATAGAGATATATATATGCTGATATTGTTGTTGGGCGAACAAATAAAAAGGGTTGTGCGTGCTGCTGCTTCTGCTGCTGTGGAAGAGACAAATTTGCATATTTTTAATATTTTTTAGCTCAACTACGTACTGCGAATAAAAGCAAAATTTATGTGTGTGTGCGTTTGAAACACTTAAGTAAATTACATTTGAGTGGGCGATCAAGCTATGGATGGGTCGGCGGATGGTCAGAGGGTTGTGGAGGGGGGGCAAATGTTCTATTGTTCAAATTGTTTTCTATTTTGCACAAATGCAAATTTCCCTTAGCTCATTGCTAGGAAATTTGGGTTCAATCAGGGTTCCCTCCAAGCCCTCTCTGTCTTTCTGACTGTTTCTCTCTCCCTTCTATCTCTCCTTCTGCTGTCCAGGGCTAATGACACTTTGAGATTGCAGACTAAAATTGCACATTAATTTTGTCATATTTCATGTGAAAGTTGGCTAGCTCAAGCAGTTTGTAACAATTGAAAGTTTGTTTTTTTTTTTTAATGGGTTTTATTTGAAGTAAAAACTAAAGGGTTTAACATACTAAATATTGGCTAAAGTTACTTGATATAGTATTAGTTATATTTATAAAATTATTCAACTGCATTTTGCAATTTATTTTGATTTAATAGAGGCAAAAAAGTGAGTTAGGCAAAGTTATTTTTGAGATATTAAACAGATATTCATGTTTGTATAAAGTATTTTGTATATTTAAGTATATTATTATATTAGTTAAGTATATTATTTTATTAAGTATTTGCTTTAAATTTAAATCAAATGAACTTTGTATAATACTTAACAAAATTTCAATAGGGCGCAGATAGTTCAGATATTTTTAAGATATAAAACTGATATTAATTTTTGATAAAAGTGTGTTCTGTTTTTATTTTATTTTATAAAATATGCACTTTTATTTCGAATTATATATAACTTGCATATATATTTAACAAAAATTCAAAAGTGCCCTCAATTTGCAAGCTGTTGGTGAATGATTTTTAAAAATTTAATTTCAAATGCATTTTTCATGGCGAGCATCCCCTTTGAAATCAACTCCAATTTCGCAGCAAAGCCTGATTGTGTGCGGGTGTGTGTGTGTATGTGTGTCAATAAAGTAATAAATGTCCAAAATATTTACTGCATAAGTGCGCAATATGTAAAATGCATATTTGCTGCAATTAAAAAGCGCATCGAAAATGCCTACGATGAATAAAAACACAACAATAATAAAAGAGAGAAGAGAGATGGGAAAAAAATGTCACGCTTAAATATTTAAGAGGCATATAATACGCTTTTTTTCACTCTCTCTCTCTCTCTCATCTCTTGCTGTTTCTTTCTTTTTGCAACATTTTGAGGCACTGTCAGCGTGTCGCCAACGCGTTTTTGTGGCCAATAAACAAAAATTATTGTGCTCAAATAAGCGTAAATGCATGTAAATGGCAAACGATTCTTTTCCCCACTTATTGTTGTTGTTGTTGTTGATCGATTGTTGTTGCTGCTGTTGATTGTGATTGTTGCTGTTGCTGCTGGCTGACTGGTTGCATTGTTGCCAAAAGTGTTGAGCTGCGCTGAGTGGCTAAAAAAAAAGAGTTTGATGCGAATGATGAGTATGAGATGCCATGGCAAATGGCCTCGACATCGACGTCGACATCGACGGTTTCGCATATTATGGCCAAAAATGAAATGAAATGAAATGAAACGGAAGTTGCGAGCTGCACACGTTTTATTGGCAGCGCGCAGCACACGAATGATTTGACAACAAATCTGAAAACAGAAAAATGCAGAAATCTGAGCAGGGCATGAGCGCCATGAAAAGGGGGGATAGCAGCTGCACGCACAAACACAGAATAATAAAAAAAAAAATAAACCCAACCAGACGAACATGAAAAGAAAAACGCTCGCAATGAATTTTTATAACCACCAAACGATGCGCAGATTCGAATTAAATCAATCGAATCGAATGCAGAGTCGACGTCACAATTGAAATGGAAATTGTTATAAATCGACTGAGAGTCGGATGAGTCTGGCGGGGGTGCAGAAGGGGTGAGAAGCAGAGGGGAGTGCAGGCAGCTGACGCCAGCGATCACGACAGCCAGACAGCATAATCGTTTAGCGGTTTTGTCTACACTCTTCGGTTTTTTTATACCCTGTACTTGGTAAGCGATTTTTTACAGCTTGTCAACACTTTGTTAGCCACAGTCTCAGCCACGCCCAGCCCTGTCCAGCCCCCATTTACTACCCATACCCCTCAACTGCTGAACTCAATTAGGAATTTGATTAATGGCAGCGCGAATTGAGCATGAACTTAAGAGCGCTCTTAAAAAGAAACATTATAATAAAATCAAATAAATATCAAATGAAATGAAGAGAATCCTTTAAGTAGTAGGCATACAGCAAAGATACTCTTTCTGTATATCTATTCACCTGTAGAAAATTCCTTGATATATCCGGAGTATTTTTAAAAATTAAAAAATTTGCCTGCTCTGCTTTTGACTTCTCGTGAGAGTTTTTATCTTCAAACTTAGAATTATGACGTTTTATTGCATAAGATTATATAGCTAGCAAAACTAGCTATATAAAGCTTAAATTTCAGCCCAATTTGTTAACTATAACTCATAGAAATTTACGTTTAAATATTAATTTTTTTCTTAAACTAAATAAAATAAAAAAAAAAACTAAAATAAACTAGTTGATTATTTAAATATTTTAAAATACAAATTCAAACTATATTATTGAAGAAAAACCTTCTAAGCACTCTGTAATTAACACACTAATGCGACAGAGGCATCAATCATCCATCATCAATCATGCACATTATGTGCGCCCTCCCAGAACAGTGAGAGTTAATTTAATTTGTAATTTTATTAGCCACACTGCAAGTTTTTGAGCCAGTCTCTTGGTCTATCTGTCTGCGTGTCTCTCGTTCTGTCCATCAGTAGTCAGAACTTTGGAGTTACGCGAGAGACAGAATCGTAATTCGATTAATCAATTCATTAGAATATGGCGACATTGTCTGACGTCAGTGTAGTGTGAACTAATCGAGCTAATTTTTTAATGACAACTTAATGCATAATCATTAAGTCGCCTTCGGTTATGTGTAAGTGCTCCATAGGGATGGGTTTCCAAGAGTAGTCCCTGTCCTGGTACAGTCAGGCAGGCAGCTGCTCGAAAGAAATTGCTTGTAAAAAAATCATTTACTTTTTGATAGGCTCCCGCGACGCAGCGCAATAATAATTTTTATGTTCGACCAGGGACAAGGGCCTAGAAAATTATCCACCAATTGAGCTACCCAGCCAGGGTTGCCACACCCAATTGGAGAGAGGAGTGCGAGTCCCTTGTCCCACTGTGGCCGAGCATTAATCTAGAACTCTTGTTATTAATTTGTGGTTCAGAAATGATTGTGTTCTACATGGGGTTCTATTTGGTATTGTCCAGCTTACAGGCTGGAGGGTTCTTTAATGGCTTTCAAGCTGCTCGATATAGTTTAAAAATCTTTAGAAATATAAATAAATTATGGGCATAACTTTAGCCTAATGGGTTTTTAAATTATAAAGTGCATTTATTTAGTTTTATTTGAGTTATTTTTAAGAGGATGCACTGCAGTTATATAAGAAAAATCTTTGGGAATTCAGAAACTTTGGTAAGTTGTCAAACTAAGTATTTTCTTTATGAAATTTTAGCTCTTAATATTTTGAAAGAGCTCTTATATCAAAGAATGGTTGGACAGGTTTAAAAATATAAATTAAACTTCAAAGTTTTCTTAGAAGTTATGAATTCAAATCTTACGGTAGATAGAAAAATCTGTTTTTTATAAAGACAACTATAATTACAGGAACTATAAAATTTACACATAATATAGGCAATTCTTGAGCCTGTAGTTAATGGTCTAATATTCTCTTTAGATGTATACTTCTGTTCATAAGAGTTTCTAGTTTGAAATGAACCAGAACTGCATAATCTATTAGAGTCCTTGCTCTAATTGGATAATCCTCAGGCCCATAGTGCCCTAATCAATAGCATCATATTACCCTCGGCTTTGTGCACCTATCTGTAGGAGTACCAAGCTGCCAAAGAAACCCGCTCCGACAATGCCCTATATGTAGCGCTCTCTCGCTCATCATTTTCTCATCAATTAATTTCCATATTGACGACAGAGAAACCAAAACTCATCTCTGTTGGATTGTGGTGGCAAGTGGGTGGGGAGAGTGTGGGAAGAGGGAGGGGAGAGAGAGGTAGCACATCATGTGCCAAAAAGTCACTTTGATGCGCAGCTCCGATTCCGCATTCAGTGCGGAATCATTGACAAATCAATGACAGGACAAGCCTGGAGGAGGAGCAGGAGGAAAACCGCAGATTCAACGTGGAATCTCATGCCACGACAGGCGACAGGCGTGTGTCCGCTGCGTGATGCTCTGGGAGAACTCGCTTGCTCTCTCTGACCATGTGGAACTCTGGAACTCTCCAAAAGGTTGCATAATGAACACACAATGAGGCAGGCGAAACTTTGATAATTAATACACGTGCGTGTGTGTGTTTGTGTCGCCATCTCGCTCTGTAATTAATTAATTAATACATGCCACAAAATGTTGGCCAATAAATTAGACTAGCAGGTGAGGGCAGCAGAAGGAGAGAGAGAGAGAGGGAGAGAGTGGAAGAGAGAGCCAGCAAAAAATGACACGAGTCGCTGAGAGCGCAGCGCAATTGGCCTTGGATTTAGCCAGCGTGTGTGTGTGTGTGTGTGTGTGAGCCAAATTTATGAGCAGCCTCTGTGACATTTGAGCCCACATCCTTCGTCAGCTTTGCCGCTGACCGACACGCCCCCGCCCCCGCCCCCGCCCCCGCCCCCGCCCCTGCTCTACCCTGCTCTGCCTTGTGGCCCTCAGCACGCTGTGGATGCTGATTTTAAATTCGCGTATTTTCCCATTGCCTTTAATGGGGCTTAACGAGCATCCGCTGTGCCCCTGTCCCACCCCCCCCTGTCCTCCCTCCTCTCCCTTTAAGCAGCCCCTGAAAAAAAAGAAAAACAACTTAATGAAGAGCCCCAAACGTATTGAATGACAGCGGCAAATTAAAGCATGGGCCGATCGTATGACAAATGCCACACCAGAGCACACACACAGGGACACACACACACACACACAGGCAGAGCAACAGCCATGGCACACCTGAGCATCGGGCAGCTGATTGACCCGGGGCCACGACAAGGACATGATGGTCTAATTAAATTCAGCCAGGGCCACAACAACAACAGTTGCTGCTGCTGCTGCTGCTGCTGCTGCTGCTGCAGTTGTTGCCTTCCCCATTTTTTTTTTTTTTTTTTTTTTTGTTACTCGCAGTTTAGTTTACCGCAATTACAGCAATTAACACTAAGCAATTAAAGGCAACAACAATGCAAATTACGTGCCTGCCTCTGCCGCTGCCTCTGCCTGTGTGTGCGAGATGCGAAATACGAAATGAAAAATGAAAACATTGTTGAAGCCTGGAGGGGGCAAGGGCTGACGAAAGGACAAATGCGCTATAAAATGAGAAAAAATATAAAGCTTATATATATGTTCAATGCCAGAGCAGCTCAAGTTAATATTATATCTTCTATCTGTAGTCGAAATAAATACTAAAGTTTACTTAAATCAAAGGAGAATTAGGAATAGCTTATTTTGCAACTAAAAATAGACATAGATTAAATATATATTTTAAAAATAAATATAGCAAAATTACTAGTATATTTCCACTGTAACAACTTGAGAAAAAATATAAAGCTTATATATATGTTCAATGCCAGAGCAGCTCAAATTAATATTGTATATTCTATCTGTAGTAGAAATAAATACTAAAGTTAACTTAAATCAAAGAAGAACTAGGAATAGCTTATTTTGTAACTAAAAATAGACATAGATTAAATATATATTATTAAAAATAAATATTGCAAAATTACTAGTATATTTCCACTGTTACAACTTGCCTCTACAAGCCAGCATACCCCAATGCAGAGTAGAGCATTAATATATATATAAGAGAGAGAGGAAACTGGAAGCTCTGGAGGAAACCGTGCGCTGCAATTTTAAATTTTGCCAGCAGCAGCATCAGCAGAGGGACAGACAGACGTACAGAGAGACGCGCAGACAGACAGACAGGCAGACAGAGGGATGAGCAGACAGACAGACAGATAGGCAGACAGACAGACAGACCAAAAGACAGGCAGGCAGACAGAGAGAAGAGAAGGACAGACAGGCAGAGATACACAAATGCAGAGACAGACAGACAGATAGAGAGACAGATAAAGAGACAGACGGGGAGACAGACGGAGAGACAGACGCAGAGACAGACAGGGGGACAGACATAGAGACAGACAGGCAGACAGACGGACAGTTGTGTGGCCCAAAAGCGTTGCCCGCTGCTGTTGCTGTTGCTGCTGTTGCTGTTGCTGCTGCTGTTGCTGTTGCTGCTGTTGCTGCTGCTGCCGACAGCAACA
The DNA here is from genome assembly GCA_018904105.1 of Zaprionus tsacasi. NCBI lineage: Eukaryota > Metazoa > Arthropoda > Insecta > Diptera > Drosophilidae > Zaprionus > Zaprionus tsacasi. The sequence goes on along the minus strand of JAEIFR010000598.1, from coordinate 7,290,026 downwards.
CGACGCTCGCTTTGGCGGTCGCTGCGTTAAATGCGAACCACAAAATGCAGGGCATAGAAGCACTAATTAAGTTAAACATAGACACATGCAAACAGACTTGCACACCACACACACACACACACACACACACACAGACAGAGGCACACACACACACTCGCACTAAGTCAGAGAGTTGTGTGTACGTGCTCGTTGCTCAATAATTAACTGGCAACATGCACGCAAATGTTTTCCGCCCGCAAGTCCCCAGCTGCCTCTGCCCCCTGCTACTGCCCCCCCTCTTCAGCTGCCCCTGCTCGCTGCCCCTGCTTCCCTGTCGTCTAAAGATTTCAAGCGGCGGCATTGCTCTTGAAATTATTAAAATAAAAGCGAAAATTAAAATCTAACTTTATCCTTCTCTCTATCTCTCTCTCTCTCTCTCTCTCTCTCTCTATCTCTCTCTCTCCAGCTTTATTTCCCTTTTGTCTATATTTTTGCTTAACAAATTAAATTAAAACCCATATGGTTTTTCTCTATTATGTTGCTTTTTGTTATAGCCCAAACAAAGCATTCTCTCATTATTAACTTTAGTTAAACTAAACTTTATTTACTAAGCATTCGCTCGCCACGCCCACGCCCCGGACTCCCAGCTGCCCTCAGTCAATTGCATGTCAAAGTGGCAGAAAACCATTTAAGCCAACATTGCAAACCAAACTCTTTACCTGTGTAACTTTTAGAAAACGCTTTGGTTAACCCACACGCTTCTAACTTATTCTTTAGAAAAAGTGAACTATGTAGAAACAGATTTAATTTAATTTTAATTTATTTACTCAAAGATATTTAAATTTGGAATATAAATTTAAAATTTATATATTGAATTGAATGAATTGAATTAATTAAATAACAGAGTAGTAGTACTTTAATTAATTAAATTATTAAATTATTAAATATGTCAAGAAAAAAATATGGAGTTGAGCTTATTTTACCTTAGAATCGCTTATTTGTGAGTAATTTGGTATATATTATTTAGGCAGTTGGTTTAATATTACCAACATATAGATTAAGAATAAAATTCCTACCTAAACTTTATAGAAAATTAGCTTAACAGCTTAACCAGAAATAGGTCGTTTTAACCTATTTTACGCCATCTACAGTTTTCATAAATACTGCAGCTAAATTCTTTAAATTTATAAAAATATTGTTAGTTCTGTATAAAATCTGTTAATATATTTAATACTAGTCACATGACTGTAGAGCACCCTCTCCTGCCAATCGATCAGCTCAATTTTGAAAGATATTTTCAACACTTTATTTTCAAAAAATTCAATAGAGATGTTCTCGCGCTTAGATGGAAATGAATGTTTCGCTGTAAAACCCATTGGAGATTAGCTAAATAAATTGATGACAGGTGTACCATATTCGCTATCATCTATATATGATTTTGTATTTATTAAATTATTCTCGCAACTCGTTTCTATTGTCTGACAAATGGTTGAATGAAATGCAACAAATCCTCGTTGCGATATCCTGCAAAAATGTATTTTACATATTTCCATAGACGAGAGTTACGGGGGGGTTTGCTATGGGAGGGGGGACTGTCAGTGTATTAGTGTATTCAAAATAACCCGCAAATAAAATCCCATCGAAACGTGTTGGGGCATATAAAAAGTTGCCACAATATGACAGGCCATTCAATAACTGTAAACAGCCTCCCCGAAAAAAAAAAAACACACATAAAAATGCAACAAAAAGTGAAGAAGAACAACAAAAAGAACAGGGGAATAAAGGCAGAAATGGCAAATAAATGAAATGAAAACTAAAACAATGCTATGAAAAATGCGGCAAAGAGTTGCCCAGCCATAAATATGTATGGCCGAGAGGGTACAGGGTGATTCGGAATGGGAAACAGGAGTTGGAGGATATATAAATCGCCTGCCAGCTAAGCAAAATGTCAGAGCTATAAATATCATAAAAAATATATTATTATTATGTCTGTCTGTGTGTGTGTGTGTGTGTGTGTGGGGGGTGACTCTCAAATTGTGTGTTAAGAGCACTCTCTATACAATACCGAAAACAACAGCAATTCTGTGTTAAAATGCAGCCCACAGAACAAAAACTCTAGTTTTGGCTGAGCCTAATCGACTGTAATATATCCTAACGCCTTTATAACTCAGCTATGAGTGGGGTGATATTGCTGAAACTTTGGGTAATGAGAAATATTTAAAAGAGCTTTCGGAAAACTAAATTTGAGAGCTCTATCTTATAAGATGTTGTACATAGGGGTATTATAAGTTGTTTAACTATATTGCTTATAATATATTATTATATGCCGTCTGAAATTAAACTTACTACTGCAAAAAGACTTAGTAAATCAACTGCCTATAGCGAATCCCCTAGATCTACCTGTTTGCGTGTAGTAACCCCATTGTGTTCCTCTTATACGGGGTATAAAAATATGAAGAGCAGCGCTGTGTGAGAGATTTTAATACACGCAATAAAATTAGAAGAAAATACGCAGTAAAACTAAATTGAAAAGAAAATCGTTATGGTTGACACAAACAACAAGAAAGATATAGAAGAGAGGGAAATGGGAGGAAAAACTCCCCCAAACCGGGAACGAGCGAGCAATGTTACCCAAAACGATCCAAGCGCGTTAAACAAAACGCGTTTTAGTGCCAACAACAACAACAACACACACACACACACATGAAAATACATTTTATTCGCTTGTTGTTGGCTTGCTAACTTTTGCACAGTTTTTCTTGACGGGTTTTTCTTTTTTTTTCCTATCATTTTTTCTATTTTCTTTCTTCGTTGAGATTTTTAAATATTTTTTCATGCGCCCTGAAAAACTTCGCTCGCTTTTCCAATAATTTGATGTTGCGAACTTGTTTTGCATGTATGTGGCTCAGTGTGTGTGTGTGTGTGTGCTTGTTAGCTGCTCTACATATTTCATAAAAAGCAAACAAGCCAACAACAACAACAACAACAACAATAAATAACTACTACAATGGGGGAGAGAAGAAAAACCTAAGCAGTTTTCATGCTTCGCAAGGGTCGCGAACTGTTGGCAGCAGTTTGTAAAATATATTTTTATTGCTATTGCACACACTCGCACACACACACACACACACAACAATAAGGAGCAATCCGGTTCGCATTGGGGACTAGGAATGCGACTTGGCCATCTCTTGCTACCCTTTGACTTTGGCTATTAGAACGCGCTGACAAAAAGCAGCAACACTGCGAGAAAAACAGTAGCTGCTTTTTGTCATATTTCAGAGAGAGAGAGAGAGAGAGAGGAGGGAGACACATACATCGAGTGCTTATGGAGCAGCATCAGCAGTAAAGAAGGCAGCAGCAGCAGCAGTTGCAGAAGAGAGAGAGAAGGCAACAGCAGCTGCAGGCAGAGGGATGGAGAGAGATGGGGAGAGAGAAGGAGAGGGGGACATTGGGTTCTTGGGCACGCATGTTGCGTATGCGGCTGGTACACTACACAAAAACACTTTCATTACTACAACAACAACTATGGCATGCGCACAGTGGGGCAGAAAGTGAAATCAAATAGGCAGAATGTACACGCTAACTATTATCTATTATACGTATCTTATAAAACAAGTACAAGCATTTAATACGTTTTTTTATAACTTACAGAGGATTATAAGGCATGGTATGGTTCTAAAATTAAACTGATATATTTTATGAATGTAAAGATAAAATTTGCTGCTTGTAGCGCTTATAGTTCCCGAGATTAAGCTGTTCATACAGACATTAGTTTATAGATATTTAGGTATAATAATAATTAAGATAATTGCTTCAGCGCTTGAAGTTTCAATAAATTGCTGCGCTGCTTTTTGCATATCTGTGGAATCTCATACGATTTTTTTGCCTGCTTACTCTGTAACTTTTCCCCACTGTGCCTGATCCGTTCGGGCACGGACTGTGTTCGACTACTTAGTACAACATCGCACATTTAGTTGGTGTTATTTTATGCGCAAAAGTCGCTGCGTGTTGTGTTTGCTATTAAAAATGACAGCAGCTGTGTATGTGTGTGAATGTGTGTGTTGCAGCTGTAAAATGAACAGAGAGACTCGCACACACACACACACACACATACTGGGACAGACACGGATACGGACACGAGCACACATGGCGGTCAGGCAAAAACACGCTTTTAACACCGAAATGAACTTGTTCGCCATGTTTATGAGCTGATAAAAAACAGTTGACCAACATTTGTCGCTCTCTCTCGCTCGCTCTCTCTGTGCTCTGTTTCATTTCATGCTGTTCCTTTTTGTGCCATTTTTCGTGTATCTTTAAGCCAGGCCAGATTTTAAAGTCGGCTCTGAATATATGCCTGGCATAATAACGGCCCATAAGGTAGCTAATTATGCCTGTTAAGCGGCTACTTGATGCCGTTGCGCCTCATCTGACTCACCTCTTCCTCACCTCTTCCTCCCCCCGACTGATGTGGCCTACTTAACAGGGCTGCACTTAACATTTGTGCGTCTCCTTGCACCTTGGCGCGTGCCATAAAAAAGCTTTACATTGTTTCCTCAAAATTTGACACAGTTTTGCATAAACAAAGCTGTGCCGGCAACTCTTAACGAAGAGAGCAGAAAGCTGTTAAGGGCAGACAGCGCAAGAGAGAGAGAGCGATGCGGGCTGCTTAACAGCGCACTGTTAGCGCTGCTTATTGTAATTTGTTTGCGCTGTTAAGCAGCCCAACACATTATTGAGTGGGATAGGCTCATGTTTGCTGCCAAATTATTAATAAATAATATGCTATAATGCAATGAAATAAATATGAAATATTTATTAAACATTAATATATTTTTTATTCAACGTTTTCCCTTTATAACTTAAATGTTTCTCTTCTTTTATTTTTATTTATTCAGCTGCTTTGCTGTATGGCTGTTAAATTCCACCTGCGACTGATTGACAGTCTGTCGGTAGAATGCTGCAACAGGTGTGTGCAATTTGATTGATGTGCAGCGCTCAATGATGAAATCGATGAGCGGAAAATACGACAATTCTTTTGCTGCACAAGCAAAACGCCATAGAGAACAAAAGAAACAACAAATGGTAATATTCTATAAATATTTTAGAGCAAAAATATAAATTAATTTTAACTTTTCCGAGAAAAACGAAATTTCTTTTAACTTTTTTTATTTTCCCACACTTAAAACAAGCTAAAACATTGTATTAACTTTTGTTTTTCAGCAAAATAATATTTTTAGTACAACAAACAGCTGATTTTTAGCACACACAGAGAGAGAGAAAGAGAGCGAGAGATTGAGAGAGATTTGACATGCCGAGAGAGAGCTGCAGCAGTCGGAGAGAGCAAACGATGCCGCTGAAATGTAAACAAGTTGAGCAGTTGCCATAAATTATAAAATATATATAAAATAACTAACACTATGCACAAGCATAAAACTACAATATAGTAAATAATTATTTAAACAATTAAAATGCACTTAAAAACATTTATAATCTTTGCTATAATTTGGCTTAGTTTTATATTTGTCAACGCAGCAAAGCTTGCTATAAAAGTGCCGGAGGATGCGTTAACAGCGCACTGTTAGACGAGCAGCATCCCGTTAACAGTGGGCTGCTGTTCGGCTCACTCATCCACTCGGCTGCTCTCTCTCTCGCGCTGTCTCGTCTCGCTCATTGGCGTCGCTGGCATCGTTACGTCGTCTTCGTGTTCGTGTCTTGCAGCTCGTGCTCTCGGGATGCTGCTGTCGTCGCATCGTTTCGGGCTGCTCTGCTCTGTGCGTACCATAAAAATGTTTTCAGTGAGAGTTTGCGATCCCGCGGGTACGGTCGAAACCAACGGGATTCTCAGCCATATTTAAATTTGCGCCTGCCTTACGTCGTCGTCGTCGTCGTGTCTCCGTCGTGTTGCGCGTTGCGTGTTCTGTGCATTGCGTTACGTAGTACGTAGCACGCGTAGCACGTATATAAAATATATAAATATAAATTATTAGTAAGCGAAGCAGAAGATGTAGAGAATCTGTTGTTTACCCATAAAACGCGCTGTTGTGAAATTCCCAAAAAAAGAAAAAAAAAGAAATTGAAATGTAAAACGCAACAGAATGTGCCGCTAAAACGAGAAATAAAAGAAACAAATAAGAGAAAAAGAGAAAAAAGTTAAAACAGAAGTAAAACAAGCAGGGAATGAAAGCCGAAAACGTTTTTTGCCTGTGATTTTTGTCGCGTGTGCCGCGTAATCTCTATTCCTCTCTCTATCTCAGTCTACATATCGCTCTCTCTTGTCTCTCTCTCCCCCTCCCGCTCGGTTACAAGCTGGCAAAATGTAAGCTCTCGATTTGTTGTACTCGTTGTTGTTATTGTTGTTGTTGTTGTTGCATGCGACAATTTGTTGTCATTGTCGCTGCTGCTGCTGCTGTTGTTGTTGTTGCTGCTAAATTTACAAATCAACGGGGCACGTTCCCAGCCGATCCGTTTACGCGACCGAGATCTGAATCTGTGAGTAGGAGGTAGGAGGGAAATGAAAAACATTTTCATGGAAAACAACGACAGAAGCGAGCAAATCTCGAGCGAAACGTCGCATGGATTATTTGCCAGTTAGCAAGGTGTGTGTAGGTGTATTTATAGGTATGTGTGTGTGTGTGTGTCTCGAACAATCTTTTGTTATCCGCATCGCACTTACAAATTGCATCAAATACGTTATTGTTGTCGATTCTATTCATCTATAATACGTATACGCAGCGTATTCCTTATGCAATGCATGAGTGCATTAACTGACGGGTTAGGGGGATCCCCTCCAACCCCCCTCCCATTTATAAATCACTTCACTCATGAGCCACATCAAGTGCTAAATTGCTGGCATTGAAATTCAACGAAACTAGTAGAGAGCACCCTGCTGAAATATGCTGAAATATAATCGAATAGAGAAACCTCTCAGCAGCAGCAGCAAAACTGCAGATGAAAGTGTTGTTCATTTGCTCAATTGGTAAATTGCTGAAGTGTGCGTGTAATGAAATTACACACGCACACACACACACACACGCACACTCAGGTACTTGAAATCGTCACAAAAGGCAACCGCGTTATAGCGGTAGATTAGAGGGAGGGAAATTGTTAATAGAGATTGCTTTGATATGGTTAAATGTGAGCTATGCAGCTAGAGATTCTAGAAATAAATTAAGATAACATAAAAATACACTTGCTGCATGCAAATGAACAATAAAAAGGCAAAATAAATGTATAATATAATTAAATAAATGCAGGAATGATATTTAAGATGTATTTAAATATTATAAAGTAAAAATAGGTATAAAACATTACAGTGAAATAAGTAAATAAAATTCTGTAATAAGTATTTAGAGATGAAGAAGTACAATTAAATAAAATCCGGTATACAAAAACAAGTAAATGATATAAAATAAATGCAGTTATGCATTAAAATTGAAATAAATTAAATAAATAAAAAACAAATACTTAGATAACTAGGAAATATGTTTATATTACTTTTATAAGTTGTTTATAGCACGCAAAAATTATTTATTTAAATCTTTACTTAATTCTTAAGTTATTTCTGCAATTTTCATTAAGGTTTTCAAAAATATTCACATTTCAAATCATTGTTTTATTCACAGTATTTATATATAATTCTTTATTTAATTATTTTGTGATATCTGCAGTTTTCAGTTTATTTTTTAATTATTTGCAATATTTTAACATAATTTTCTGTACAATATACCTAGTATATATGGATATGTAATATTGTAATTAAAACGCCTTCTCTGCAGTTTATAGAGACATATTGAAAACCATCCATGTCCCACTAAATTTGACACCAATGATACCAGCTGCATTAATTAACAGTTAAATAGCAACTAAAACCAGCTTGGAAAACAATAAATTTACGCATGCAGCACGCAGATGAAATGCAACCGAAGGCCGCAAGAGGCCACAGTAATGCGCTGCCTCCCACTCCCCCCTCTCTGACCCATCCTCTGTCTCATTGTGTGTGCCTGCACTTAATGCATCAATTGTGTGTGTGGATTGTATTGTAGTGTATTGAAATGTATTTCAATATGCAATTTATATTGTGGGCAGTGCGAAACCGATGCCCAAAGCCGAAGCTGAAACCAAACTCAATAGGGGAGCGTGGAGTGGCGAGAGGGGAGAGGGGAGGCACAACAATTGTCACATCAATTGTGCAATTTGCACAAGTAATTCAAACAGTCTGGCAAGGTCGTTCTCAAAACGAGAGACGAGAGAGACATGTCCTGGCATGCAAAATGCTGGCAATGTAAATTAGCAGAGGCAGCAGCAGTAGCTGAGTCTGAGTAGGAGTACGCTCTGATTGCGCTGCCCCCCTCCCTGCTGCTCTGGGAATTTAAGTATTCATAAAAAAGTGCTTGAACACCCTGTCACACACACACACACACACAGAGAAGAGAGAGCCAGCCATGCATGGATTTTTATAGGCTCACTTAGCGCACATAAACCGCAAGGCGAAAATGGCGTCAGGTACGAGCGGGCGCTAGAGGGCGCTGCAGTGCACACACACACACACACACACTCTCTCAGCCACTGCTGACACTCACTCAACACACACACACACTGAGTCATAATAATATTGTAACTTTGCACTTCAAATTGCATTTTAATGCAAACACACTTCATTACATTACACGGAAATGGAAAAAACGTCGACACACTTTGCCAGCAAACTGCAGAGCCGGAAAACGCACACACACACACACTGTCAACACACACACACATATACACATACACTCGCCTGCCTGGCAAGTTTGTAAATTGAAGTGCACGTCGATCGAGCGAGAACTGGCACAACGTACCCAGGCACGCAGGCTGGATTACGTATACGCCACGTTATGCGGGCAGCACGCCGAGCACATATTAGCTAATGCAGCAAAAGTTACTCCCTCTCTCTTTCTCTTTCTCTCTTTTTCTTTCTCTTTCTGCAACTCAAACAGCACTGCGAATTTCGGAAAATGTATAAATTAATTTGTTGGGTTTGATTAAATGCAGCATAGTTAGCATGGCATAAATATTTCTCTTTTTACATGTTGACTTACACAACTTTTATAGGGTTGTCCACCCCCACCCCACCCAACTCGAGCTATCTATCCATCAACAGTCTCATATGTTATGCGGCATTTATGGCAAATTGAATAAAATTCGTGCATCGAAAATGTGTCGAAACATTTGACACGCGCGCTCAGAACATTTTGAAAATTCGATTACAATTCTCGCATATTTGAGCAGCAGATTTTGCCAGCAAATATTTTTCATCAATTTTTGGGATAAATATTTTTGTAGAGGTTTTACACAAATATTTTTGTGCATTAATCGCCTTAACTACAGTTGGCATTTTTTGGGTAAATCCATTTAGCGGGGGCCAACGCGGCGTATGATAAATAAACTTATCAAGATTTATTGTGCTAGACTTAAAAAAAAAAAAATATTATTAAATTCAACGTACTCTCGTTGCCCCTCTATCTCTCTCTCCTTATCTCTTTTTCTCTCTCTTTCTCCCTCTTTCTCCCCCTTTACTCTCTCAGTTTGCGGTGCGCCAGAGTTGTCGCTTGTACAGTTTAATAAAATGTTATTTATGAGCTGTGCCAGCTATATGCCTATATATACGTGTATTTATCTGTGTCTGTGTGTGTGTTGAAATAAAATTAGTGCAGCTGGCTAAAAGCATTGCCGGCTCTGGGCAAACGTGGCCGATAAAGCAAAGGCAAGTCAATATATCATAAAAGCACGTCGAACTGCCGCGACTGTCGCGCAAAATGGCGACACAGTTACGCGCTCGCTCTGTCTGTGTCTCTCTCTCTCTGTCTGTCTGTGTGTCTGTGTGAACTAGAAACATGAACGTATACAGTTTCCGATTTCCGTTTTCCTGTTTATCGCTTATTGAGTTTCTGCCAGAGTAAAAGTAAAAGCAGCAGAGGCACCAAAACACAAAAAATCCAAAGAGAAATTCGCACTCGTTAGCTTCTTTGGCTGTGACTACTGTCGCTGCTCTGTCTCTGTCTCAGTCTCAGTCTCTACATCAGTTTTTGCCTCAGTCTCTGCCTCACTCCCTGCCCTATTCTCTGCCTGAGACTCCTCCTCAGTCTCCGTCTCTATCGCTGCCTGAGACTCAGTCTCCTTCTCAGTCTCTTGTCGTCATATTGAACTTTGATGCTGGCACGTTCTGTGCGCTTCCTTGGCTCCTTTTAAAGATCTACACGCGCGCATACTTGGGCACATGTTTTGCCATTCTTTTGCCAGTCCCCCGGCTCCCTCTCGTTCCCCCACTCTCTTCCACAGTTCCTGCCCTGCTCAACTTGCCTTGATTCGTCCCAGCACGTTGCCTTCTTCGTGTGTTGTTAGTCATTTATATGGGCACCATAAATTATAACAAATATGTACGCAAGCGGCATTTTAAATGATTTCCCACAACACCCAAAACACTGTGCCCCTGCCCCTGCCCCTGTCCTACTCTACCAGGTCATAGGACCTGAACCCAAGTTATAAATATACTTTAATTAAAAGCGCTTCGGTGTGAGAGTGCAATATGTTGTAAAATATCGAGGGGCACGCCTACCTCCCTCTCTTCCTTCCACCTTCACGTATAGTACGTGTTGCTGTTGCTCCTGACGAGGCGTTGGCGCTCTGATTTCCTGCTGTCTAGGCGGAACATGCGTGCCTGTGTGTGTGTGTGTGTGTGTGTTCCTTTCCATCTCAAGATAAAGCGAAAGCGTGTTCCTGTTGAGCTTAACGAGAATCGCTGAGTGGCAGCGTCTGCCTTACATATATATTTATAGTATTTATCTTTATTGTGCTATAAACATGATTTTAAGTTTTTCAGTATGTTTTATATACTCCCTATAAATTTGTGGAAAATGCAACTTAGTGAACTATATTTTTTAATATTTATTTAGAGCTTATGGAACTATAAATTAAGGCTTAGTAATTGCAACACTTTATAGATTGAATAATATTGTTATAAATATTCATGTTGAGCATATAACACATTTAAATATGGAAAAAGTAATTGAAATACTATTTTGCATTAGATCTCATTCCTCTCATCATAAAATTTAAATAATTAAAGTATTATAAAAAAACATTTTTATTGAATTTAGGAAAGGTATTAAATAGACTTCGGTTATATTCCATTATTTTATTTAATATTTATTTAAAATAAATTGAAAAAACGGGCTCAGACTGGCTAGCATTCCTGATAAGTATTAAGTATACATCTTACGATAGTTTAAGAGATTATATATTTATAATATTTTTCGCAGCTAATCCCCAAATAAATTATTTAATACATAACTAAGTAACTTAAGCCTATGTGATCTATTATTAGATCAACGATAAGTTAAATAATCATTTACATCTATTGCAAATAGTTTAAACATTTTTTAGACTTTTTGTGTGGCTCTTCTACATTCTAATTATGATTGGGTTTTTTGTTTTTTATATTAACCTATTAAAGTAATTGAGTAATTATATATTTATTAAATTCCACGCTTCTAATCTGCAGTAAATTGGAAAAAAATCAATATAGTTAATTAGTTACATAAGCAACGCTCGGAAAAACAGCCCCCACTCTAATGCACATCAATGTTTGTCTAATTGAAACTTGCAATCGCATATTTTGCATAGCTTAAATATTTACACCCCCCTCCACACTATACCCCCTCCCTGGCTGCTGCCGGAATCAATTAGAGTTGCACGCGGGCAATAAATAACACACACAAGTTACGTGTGACATTTCGATAATGTTGCCGGGAAAACGCTTTTCAAATGGCATCAAATATAATAATTTGTGCATAATTTGTGAAAAACATTTTTGGCTCCAGCCGAAATACATAAATTAACAATTTTGGGCACATAAATAACGAGCAAATATAATTTTAACTGAAATAAATATAAAATAAACGAATTAACCCAATAAAATACAGAAAAATCGCATAAATCTCTGCAATTTCTGTTCGTGTGTGTGTGTGTGTGTGTCGGGACTTACAAACTATTTTCCAGCAAAAGGCAATTTAATAAATTTCCACAACAACAGCAACTGCAACTGCAACATCAACTTTGCCGGGGCAATTATCCCCAATTGCAAATTTAGTTTTATTTATTGACATGTCAACAATTTGCTGACCACACCCCCTCATCTGCCCACTCCCCCCCTTGGGCCTAATCTCTTTTTCAGCTTGCACAGACGTAGAACGAGAACGTAAATAAAAATGCCAAATTAAATCTAAGCGAGCAGCGAGAGCAACGAGAAAAGCAGCCAAATTTGAGGGCCCCAAAAAGTAGGCAACAGAAAACTGCCAAGCTCGTACTGAGTGCATTTACTCACCCCCACACACACACACACACACGCGTACACAGAAACATTGTCACCTTGTGCGTGCAGCCTGTCAAGGCACCATGTGCGCCTCTCTCAGCTCTCAGCCGGCTCTGCTGCCCCTCCTGCTGCTGCTGATGCTGCTGCTGTGCCTCATCCTGCCCACATTCAATGGCCACGCAGAGGCAGCAACACGTGCGCGCGCCAGCTCATCGACTACAATGACACGCAACATTGAGGAGGAAAATGGTGAGTAAAATGCAATTTTTTAAATATATTTTCAAATCCACATAAAAAGTAGAAGGCTTCCTTAAGCCTCGATACGATAGATGCAAAATGAAAGGGGAATAATATGCTTAAATATTTCATTGATATTTGGAGGACGCAGTTCATTAATCTCTATATGTATTTTTAAATTTTTAATTGGATATTGCAGACTCAATTTGCCATACAGGGTGTTTTTTATATTAATTATCTTTCTGCCTCCAATCAAACCTGCTCAACTAGACTACCACGCTGCCTTTTCTGCCTGCAGTGAAAAAAATTGATTGAGCCTGGCGGCTAAAAGCTGCTCCAGTTTTTTACACTTTGCGGGCATGTGTGTGTGTGTGTGTGTGTGTGTGTGTGTGTGCTGTGTGTGTTATGTTGTGTGCCTGTCTGTGTGTGAAATTTAATTTAAAGTGAAAAGTTTGGTTGCCGTTAAGCTGGCCTATACGCCTCTGTTCAACTTTTATTCAATCAACATAAAGTTTATTGTGCGTGTGCCTGTGTGTATTTGTGTGTGCCTGGCGTGTGTGTGTGTGTGCTGCTTGTGTGTCTTTTGTGGCATACGAAGCATCTCGCCTTTGTCGTTGCATTATTGAATAAATGAGAAACTCTGGTTTATTTTGACAAAGTTTATGCTGGCAAATTTAATACACTTTAAATTATGTGAAATTGATTTTGATGGCAAATCCGCCCCCTCGCTAAGCCTCAATCCTTCTCCCCTCCTCCACCCCACACATGTAGCTGTAATCTTTGGCCTAAGAAAAATAAACAGAATGAAGAGCAGAGCAGAACTTGGAGCAGCTGTTGGCAAGGGGGCAATGGCTTTTAGCTGATATTTGGCCTATTGCGAGGCAGGCAAAACTTTCACCAGCTCACATCACTTTCGACCACTTTCGACCACTTTCGACCACTTTCGGCCACTTTCGAACACTTTCAGCCCACACTTGCCGGCCAAATAATAATATGTTGCTAATAAATAAGGCAGGCAACGAGAAGGTAGCAGGGGCAAGGCATAGCATACTTTTCTGCAGAGCTGTGCGAAAACTTTTGCCAAACTTTTGGCCAAGAAAATCGAACATTGCCACATAAACCTTGTGGCATGATAAACAGAAAAAAAGAGCTCCAAAAAAGCAACGACTAATTGCGCAGTGAAGCTTAAAGTTGCTGCAAACAAACAAGCAAATAAAACGAGCATGAAATGGAGTCAAATATAATGATTTAATAAATAAAATAAATTACAAATTAAATCAAGTATAAATAATTTTACTAATAAATAAGTAAATAATATAATTTATATATAAAATAAATTTAAAAATAAAATAAATTCATATATAAAATAAATGTAAATATACTTATAAATTTCTGACAGCCACACGGCGTATGCGTAATGCAAGAAAACAAAAATAAATGAAATATTACTACCAACTCACACACACACACACACACACAATCGTGCAGGTCGTCAGCTGTGACGCATGGGCTGTGCACGCACATTACGTATACGCCACCATGGCCAGCTGCCAACTAATTCAGAGCCCAGGCCCAGAAGAAGTTTTCGGCCACACAGCCACTTGACTCCAGCCGGACGTTGAAGCCCAACAGCCTAGGGCACGGGCCTGTTCCAGTAGCTTGCACAACGCTTTGGCCAACACGCCAAAGTTGGTAACAGTAAACGCAAAACTCTTGCAGCGCAGAGAAAACCATTTCCTACACTGAGAGAGTGTGAGGTCGGAGGAAGGTTTAATAAATTTAGATTTTATATGTTTTCAATTGAATTTCTTCTTGCTGTAGTTGTTGTTGTTGTTGTTGTTGCCCAATGTTGGGCAGAAAACTTTTCACTTTGGCATTTCAATGTTTTCCAAGTTAACTGCAAGCCGAAAAACCGCCACTGCTCACATACAAAACCACTTCCTTTGCCCGCAGGCAACTCCCTTCCCTCCCCCTCTCTGGCAGAGTATTTATCGCATTTCTATGAAAACAACGTACTCAAAATTTTGAGCAAAAACTTTCAAATTATGTTTGGGTTTTCTGGCTCAATTTGTTGTTGTTGTTGTCTGTGTTTGCCTGTTTTCGGGCCAAAGTTTTCCATTTGTAGCCTCAGCAGAGGCAGCAGCGCAGCAGCTTTATAAATGCTTATTTAGAGGCAAATCTGATGAGTTAAGTTCCCAGCCGCCTCAGTAAACTTGGCCCACACATACTTATGCCTGAATATATCTATATATGTATATATATATAGATATCGCTTCATAAGCTGCACTTGCCCTTAGGGCGAGCAACGAGTTGTTGTTTGCAAAACTTTCTGAGAGGATTTAATGGGAAGATTTTCAGGATTTTACAAGCGCATCAAATGCAACTTGTAATTCCCTGCAACTGTGTGTGTGTGAGTGTTCGTGTGTATCTGTGTGATTGGTTGGTCTTGTAAAGCATTTGATTACAGCTCGAAACTAGTTTATATTCAGCTGCCACAGAGAGTTGAAGAATTTTCACAGCAATCATAGTGAATTTATTTTTATTTTTAATAAACAGTTCGACAAATTCCTATACAACATATCGGAGATTTGGGCTTAATTGATTTTCTTTTCTCTCGAATTTCATTGAATTCCTTGAGTATTCTTAGTTTATTCTTAGTTTCACTCCTCCTCCTTACTTGCTTATTCTATAATCCTTTGTTATTCTTACTTTTTTTTACTTCATCTATATTTTATTTATTTATATTTTATTGTATTATTTTATTTAATTTGCTTATTGTTTTATGTGTGTTTTTCTTTCTTTCTTTTTTTTACAGCACTGTTAAATCTTTTGGCTGGTAAGTTGTGGTTTTATATTATTTTATTATTATTTAATTTTCCACTGTGCAGGGGAACCTGTGTTTACTAAACACAAAAAAAAACCTAAAATAATTTTCAGAGATTTCGCAGCGAGTTGCCTGAGTGTGTAGGAGTATAGAAGTTGATTGGGTGTGCGTGTGTAAGGATTTCCCTGAGTGTATAGAGGAGTGTGTGGCCCATAGACATCAAAATATTATCGATGTTCGGACACAACCCAAACAATTTGCACACAAAATTGACCAGACCAACAATACTAACAACAGCAGCTGCGGCCACGCCCTTACGCCCACACACACACTCGGCTAAGAAGCCAAAAAAGCAGAAAGCCAGCATCGAAATCAGCTTAGTAATGAAAGATATCAAAAGCAAAAGCCAAACAGCTTCGACATGAAATCGAAGCGAGTCGAGTCGAGTCGAGCTGCAAACAATCCCCCCAGCAGAACTTTTAGTCGGTCAAAAGTGATGAGCAACAATGGCCGCCGCAGCCACGCCTCCCCGCCTCCAGCCTCCCTGTCACTGTCTGTGCTGCCTGCCCCACTCACTTTCGTCTCACTCACTCAAACTCTCTATTCATCTTGTTCGCTCTGCGTGTAGTTTTCGCTGCTGCTGCTGGCCAAAAACTTTCGACTTGAAAGGCAAAAATGCCATAGCTGCTTAAGTCTCTACGGCTCAGCCCCTCAGCAGGGGGCGGGGCGGGTGGCGTTTTTGGGGGCAAGTTTCCTGTAGAACAGAGAGAAAAAAGGAAACACAACACAGCGCGAGCGAAAGCAATGAAAACTGGAACTGAAAGTAAACTGACAGCGCGCTGAATGACAACGGCAAGGAAAAGTCGCCGCTGCGAGCAGTTTGTCAACATTTTTTCCTTCTACACACACACACATACGAAAAAAAACACACACACACACACACACTTGAGGCAATACTGTCTGCATGTGCTTTTCGCTTGGCCCGTTTTGGAGTAGCCTACTTAGACCAAGCCGATACGAAGCTGGAACCTGAGTCCACTCTCCAGGCCTGCCATTGGCATGTATTTTTGTTGTGATTTCTTGGCCCTGTCCCTGTTTGCCTTGGCTGGCCCATATAACCAGCAGTTTCCTCAGCTTTCCTCAGCTTTCTTTTCCCTTACTCTTCTGCTCCTCCAGCTGCTGCTGCCACCTCCTTCATACTTATTCATTTCATGGTCTTACAAGGACATTTATCATTTTCTTAAGTAGACGGCGCGCGTACGTCACAAAAAGGCAGCCAGCCCGCCCCCTGGCCACGCCCCTCACTCATCTTAGCTTCCGTTGATTTCTATATTTGCGCTCGCTGAAAGAAAAGAAAAATTGAAATTTCACCCAAAATGTTAAATAGAATTCATTTTGCTTAGTTTCAGATTTTCTGCGGTTCTTATACATATTCAGTGGGTCTCTTGCTCTCTCTTCCACACACTCTCTCTCTCTCTGTTGCTTTCTGCCTCTCTGTCTTGTTGATATTCATAGCGCTTTTTGCACCCTGTGCATTTTTGTATATGAAACAGAGAGAGCGGGAGAGACGTGGGAAAAGTGCCCAATTGCTGTGGGGGGAAAAAGTGGAAAATTTAAGCCTACTTGAATTTATTTGCGCTCATTAAGCCTGACAGCTGAGATGAGTTCATTTCTTATGGCCACTTGAGTTTGGGCCAGAAAGAGTTCAGTTCGCCGCTTATAAATACAAATACTTCAAACAGCATTTTGTAGGGCCGCAAAGTAGGCAACAATTTGCAAGCCTCCTGCCACGATAGTCTTGCTAAATATTCTGTTGCCTCGATTCGCATACGTCCCTCAGTCTTAAAGGGACTCACTAATGAACAAATAAAGCTTAGCGAGCCGCAACCAAAAACCCGAAAAGTAGAAAAAAAATGTATATAGAAGAAATCCCTGAAACGAAATGAGAACGAAAGGCACACACATAAGAAATGAAAGTAGGTTCTAATAAATCACAGCTAGCAAAAGAAATAACACAAATACCGGGGGCAAATAAAGCCGTTGCAGTAGCGGGGGAAGAGTCCTGACAGGGGGGTGGGATGTGGCCGAGAGCCGCCGTGGAGCGACCGTGGTGAAATGACAAAACAGTTTTGCATGGGAATTTCATGTTTGACTTATGAGATTTTCTACGCAAATTCCCCGACAACATTCGCTTCGTCCCAAGAAGACATAACAAAGGCAGCGATAGCGAGAGGGAAATAATACGAATTTTAGATGCGCTTTAATAAAAATATATAGTTAAATTTAATGGAAAATTTAGTTTCCTTGTATCACTTAGATCTTACTGATTTTTCTATATTTTTAGAGGGCATTTTTAAGGTTTTGTCATGGTTTCTTTTATTAAACTATCTAAAAATATTGTAATTACATATATTTGCTCATTTTTCAATGCGTAAGTAGTAAATTTAATTCATACAATGAGTTTCATATGTCTACAAGATTTGCTGTATTTTATATATTTTTAAAAGAATTTTTTATAATTTTTTAACTATTTCTTTTATTACACAAACTAGAAATATATTGTATAAATTTCTATATTTATTTTTTATTATTCAAACAAATATTTTCAGATATAGTTTGTTATAAATACTTTACTGCATTTTTCAACGTTTGTAGATAGTTTATTATTTAGCTTGAAATCTGCTTAAAAGTCTATAAAAAGTTTAATAATGATTTATGCATAGAGCGTAGCCTGATTTCCCCTAAGATATTTGTCTTTTGGCACAATGCAAGCTTCATCGCAGGCTGCTGGTACCCAACACACAAAAACTAACAAGCATAGTTTGTGTGCCTGTCTGTGTGTGTGTGAGTGTGTGTGTCAAGCTGGACGCACATAAAGTCAACAAGAAAAATCAAACAACTTTGGTTGAGTCTGCTGCACAGCTGCTTGTTCCCTGCTTCTTCTCTATTGGGGGCAACTCTGTCCTAAACACAAGCTTTGTATGCCAGTTCTATTCAGTTCAGAGTTGTCAGAGCCGCTGACCAGTGGCCAGAGTTGCCCAGTTGCCCAGAGTTGCCCATTGCCAGTTACCAGTTTTGAGCTGGCAGCCACTATTATGCTTTGTTAATCGGCTTAGGCATTTTTGCCTGCCTTACGCTCTGCGTGACGATTTACTAGACAAAGCCAGCAGCTCAGACAAACAAGACTGTTTTGGCTTGAGTGGGGTAGCCCACTGGGAGATGTTAGGGGTGAAGCAGGAAGAGAATGGGAGGCAGGAAGATTGGGTGGCTAAGGGAGGCTTGAGAGGCAGTTGCCATGTGGCCTAGTCAGATTGTCTTCAGCCTGTGCGTTTGTTCATTTGTCGCACGCGCCATAAACTCAAACCACACACAGGGGCAGGTGGGGGTGGGTTTTCTGGGGGAGCTGGAGCAGCTTCACCTGAGCCGGGCAAGACAGCAAGACCAACTGATGAGTTGGCTTTGTTTTTCCAGCCTACGAAATTTGCAGCCTCTCTATCTCTCTCTCTCTCTCTCTTTTTGTTTGTATCTTCTCTCGTTGCCTCATTTGGTTGGCAGCTTAGAAGACATGGCAGGCTCACTCCTGGCAGGCCTAACAAATCTCATTCTCATTCCCAGCTCCCTGCTCCTCGTCTTCGTTCCCATTCCCTTGTGGTTGGGGGCACAAAAAATCGTTTTGTGTGTTTTCGTTAGCATTCCGTGAGGAATTTGATACTTGATTATTTGTTGCCGCCCTCAAGCGTGCATAATATATCAAAGCGTCGTCGTCAACGTCAACTCCGAATCAGAATTTACCTCCACCAGGGCAGTCACGCCCGCCCAGCCACTGTCAGTCCCCTTTGGCAGGCCCAGTCCCACTACCAGTCCCAACCACAGCCACATTCACTTTCCCACATCCACTTACACATCCACATGCCACTCAACATGTGTAGACGTCATGTGTCGGCAGGCAGAGGCAGGAGAGGCTGGAGAGGCAGGAGTGGCAGGAGAGGTAGGCAGATGAGGCAGGAAAGGCAGATGAGGCAGAAAGGCAGATGAGGCAGACAGAGGGAGTCGTCGGCTGTGTTTTTAGTTACATTTTAGTGTCGGTCGCATAATAAATAAATAAATAAACAGTTGCGACCTTTTACCTGCAGGCGGCCAGTGTCTCCCAGTCTCCCAGTCTCCCCGTGTCCCAATCTTCCATTCCCCTGCCCATTGAGGCTGTCGTGCGTGCTCGGCCTCGTTGCGTATGCTAAAGACTCGGCCAAGTTTTTTCATCTTGGATTTCACTTTCTCTTTTTGCTGACCGAAATCAAAATCTCTTCAACAAGAAGTTGGGATTTATTTTGGCCGTGTGAAAAATGCAAAAAGTTTTCCATTAATCTTTAGCACTTCGCACTGCTGTTTCTCGAGGATTTGCATATTTGGACTTTATAAACAGACAGACTGACTGAATGCATAAACACGCAACAGTTGAGTCTGCCTCGGCCTGCCCAAAAAAAAAAAAAAAAGTTATTGCATACTTATGGGGGCACACTTGTATCGCGCATTATGCGCTTGAAAGCAAAGTTTATCAAGCATTATAATCGTCTTAAAAATTCAGCAAGATATTATTAAATTTCTATAAGCAGTATACTACATATAAGTAAAACAAAATATATAGCATATCTAGTTTAAATGTATAAAAAGCTTGCTTGAAAATTGTACGCGTAAATTCAGACAGAAGGGAAAAATGTTTTTCTTTTCAATTATTTCGGAAAAGTACATAAAACTTTTGTCATCGCACACATGATGTCCCGGAGGGGGAAGGGGGTAGATAAAAATGGGTAGAGAAAACGCGAAAATTAAAAATTGACAAACAAAACTTTTCATATAAAATACAAGTTGGGGAAACTACTATATTCGAGCAGAGAAAGTTTTCTATAGAGCAGAGCGTTATTTCTGCTTCGGTTTTTTAATGCATAAGTTTATGTGGAAATATTGATTCTACAATATAATCAGTTAAAGATAAACACAAGTTTAATATTGCTGTAAATTTGAGAGGAGTTTAAGCATAAATAAATGGAATAATGTGCAAAGTTCGTTATTATTTTCAATTTAAATGATTATAAAATAAATGTAAGTCTAAGCTTGTTTTCTTTTTGTGGGTTTAACTAAGGAACGATTTTCCAAAATCATTAGGAAATGCAAATCTGATTGATTTAGAAGCGGAGAGCAGAGCAGAGCAGAGTCTGGTGCGCACATTGGCAATTAGTGCAGTTTGGATCCCAAGTGTGAGCCTACCAATTTGCCAGTACACTAATCATAGATGTTAAGTCGTTAGCAGCTCAACAAATACATTTAACAGACAGGCAGAGAGAGAGAGAGAGAGAGAGAGAGAGAGAGAGGAGAGATGGCAGGTAGCAAGAGCTGAGTTTGTATGCTGGACAGCAGCACCTTGAGGGCTTAAGGCGCAAAGCTGCAGTATGCATTACGTTTCTCTCTCTCTCTCTCTCTCTGTGTCTGCCTGTCTGTGCTTGCAAATGGCAAGCATAACTTGCAATTGCCACAGCTAAGCCTAGCACACACACACAGACACAGACACAGACAGCGCTGCACTCTCACATGCATAACAATTTGTGAGTCGTGCAAGGGCTTTGCGCTTGTAATGCAACATTTAAGACCATTTGCATAGGAAATTTAAATTAAAATTTGACACGGACTAAAGCGGACAGACGCATTGACAAAGTGACTAACTGAAGCAGTGAAGAATTGAAGAACTGGCGAAGTGGCAAGCGTGCAAACAGAAGAAGTTGCAGCATGCTGTGACGCCTTGATGGAGCAGCAACAATTTTCTGTTGCATACTTTCAGGCTTGGCGCAGAAATGTAGCAGGCACTCGCTCTCTGCGCTTCTCTTGCTCTGTTTTTCTTATTTTGCAGCTCTTTTTCTTTATCTCTTTCTCTTTATCTCTCCCTTCCTCTCTCCTGCCTACCCACTCTAATTAGAGAAGAGAACAAGCGTCTTGCTCGGCTTGTCATAACAAAAAGTTAATTAAACATGTAATTGTTGCCATAGTCGAGAGGCGGCAGCAAGCGGCAAGCGGCAAGGACAAGAACTTGGACAAGCACTTGTACAATTTTTCCAGTATAAATATAGGGTATATATATAGGGAGTGTATAGGGTATACGCGCTGCCACGTATTAAGTGCATAATGTGCGCTTGCGTTCGAGCTTTGAATCTAAACTAGCTGGGGACAAATTTGATTAACTTGCAGCGTGCTCGGCCAGTCGGCCAGAACTTTGGGCTAATGGCAATTAGAAACGCGGTTGGCTTGGCAGGGGGTAAAGGAAGGGAGGGGGAGTGGAGAGGGCGCTGCCAGCGGCCACTCGAAAGCACAATAACAATTTCACAATTAAATTTCGCTTTTATTTCGCTTGCCAGATATTGCGGCAGTCGCTTGTGCTACTATTGTCGCCGATTGCACTTGTAGTAGCTGTAGTTGTAGTTGTAACTGTGCTTGTAGTGCCACACCCCTCCCCTTCCAACCCCCCTCCGCTAACCAACCCCCTCCTGTGCATGCTCTCTTTATTTTATTGCTTCAAATTGTTTGTAGCCATTTCGCATTTGTGCAGCCCCGTTGCGCATCAGCGACGTAGAAACATTTAACTTTCTGGAACAAGCTGGCAAAAGAAGTGGGCAGAAAGGGAGAAAAACGTAGCAGGAGGGGGAGGATAGAAAAAACGTGAACATTTCGCAAGCAACTAAAACCAACTACACTTAAAAAACTAGAACTAAAAACAGCGTCGACGTCGACGCCAACGACGACGACGACGACAGCAAAAAAGTTGTCAACTTGCCGCTGAGTCCAGCAGGAGCAGCTTCTGCCACGACTAGGTCGAGTTTCGCGCACTTTTACAGCACACTATTTTGTCCACGCAGGACACAAGACATTGTAAAGGGATGCAGAGCGAGAGAGAGAGAGAGAGAGAAAGAGAACGTAAAGCGGCAAAGAAAAGCAAAAACTAAAAGCACATTTCAGCTTGAACTCCCACAGCGACCCGAACCAAATGAAATTGCCAACGTGAAAGTGTACAAAAATGCAGGCAGCAGAGGCAGAAGATGGAGCAGGGCAGGGGAGAAGGCAGGGACAGGGCAGCTGGCAGGGCAGAAGCAGAGCATGTCCTGGTGGACAGCATGTCGTGCGTTTGCCGGCTGTTAAACTGTAAAGTAAACGTACAAAATGTTAAATCAAAGCTAAACAAAAGAGGCGTAACAGGCAAACGCCCAAATGCCCTATCTACCCACCCACACCCCATCCTGCCCTGCTGCCCTGCCCTGCCCTGCCCTATCTCGGCCTGGCCAGTCAGTAGCTTAAGGTATACAGCAGCAGGCTGAGCATCGAAAGGGGGCAGCTGGGAGCAGAGCTTAGAAAGTGACTCGACTCCAAGTCGAGTTTGTTTGCTACTTAACTGCGCTGAGTGGCAAGTTTCGGGCGATTCTGTTGGCCCTGTTCACGTTTTGTACACTACACTACTCGGGGGTAATATTAGGATGGACAACGACAGGGTTGCCTTCTTAATAGAGATGTGTAGACTGGCTAAATTGAAGTAAAGGTTGAAAGTGCGCCAGGTGTGGTTGATTAAACAGTAAGGATTGGGCTATATTTTAATTATGTATTGCTTGAAGGAGGGAGTAACTCTTTAGAAAGGAAAAATCTCTTTCAAGACTGTCTCTATGCCTGCCTGACCTTATGTTCAGCTACCTGTCTGCCTATCTACACGCCTATCTTTCTGTTTGTCTGTATGAATGCCTAAAACTCTGCAAATAGAAGAGCTAGAGCCATGAAATTTTGCTGTAAAATACACAGCAGCTTAAAGTTCATTTTAAAAATTAGCCACGCCTACTTACGCCTAAAAGAATTTTTTAAAAATTAATGGAGATGGTATAGTAAGTAATTATAATTATTTAAATATTTTTAAAGCAAGACTGCAGCCTCTCTCAGCTGTGCTTACTCCTTTCCTACAAGAACAAATAAAATAAATGACTTTATAAAGTCGCTACTTATATTTTAATATATGTTTTATTAAATAATAACTGCTACTAGTTTCGAAATGTAATTTGCACAAATTGGAGTTATGTCAGCGTATGCGAGTCGCCAATTTGTTGCGGTGGCTCATGAATCTTTTAGCGCGCGCATTAAGCCAGCTCGGGCATTATTAATGCGGGTTCATTATGAAATTGTGCAACAAATAATAAATCGATTAAGCAAATATTTGTCAGCGCTAAAAATATGTATTTTTCATAGTTTCCTTTTTTTGCAGACGAGTGTAAGAGTGTGTGTGTGTGTGCCATCCATTTTAATATTTCAACAGAACCAGAAATGACGTTGTAAAACCGACGCGGCTATATGTCAAATATGCCACACAGTCACACACACACACATGCATATGCAGACTGTGTGTGTGTGTGTGTGTAGTGCACTGTGCTCTGGTTTTTTAAATTTGCATGTAAATTCCATTGCACGGACATGAAAATGTATTTTGGCTTTGCATTGGGAGCTGCTGCTGCCGTTGCTGCTGCTGCTGCTGCGTCTACTGCATTTTAATAAATTTATGATTTTATTTGCATTTTTTTTTGCATTTCGTCCCCTTGCTGGATTTTTTTTTTCGATTTTCCCGCTCTCCTGGAACACTGGGGAAAATGGGAAAATGTATGTCAGACGTTTGACAATTTCGCTGGGAGAGTAAAAAAAATGTTTCTGCAGCCATAAATAACGCACGCATTTTGCTTTGTGTTTTGTGTGCGCTTTCGCCTGCTATGAGATTTATAAATGTTTTTGCCAAATCGACAGAAATTTTTGTTGGCAACGCCTGCCACATTTCATTGACAAAATGAAAAAATAATTGAAATATTTGCCAATCAACCGTGGAGGGAGGGGGAAGGGGGAGATAAGCGAAGAGACGAGCGCAGAGAATTCACAGGAATTCCCAATAGCTGTCTTCGTCACGTTAATAAGCTCCTTGCCGGTACATGGAAGCGCAATGCCCTTTCACACACACACACACACACACACACACACACACAAGACATCTATGCGCCATTATTGTCTTAGCGCCTGCCCCTTGCGAATTGCGTTCTTGCTCGTATGTGTCTCCTGTCTCGGTGTGTGTGTGTGTGTGTGTGCTTGTTGCACGGCCATCTACACTCTCTCTCTCTCTCTCTCTCTCTCCGCATTGTACGCCCTCTGTCAGATTGTTGTCGGTTGTCGGTTGTCTGTTGTGTCCGCCGTCTGTCCGCTGTGTCCTCTCCGTCCGGGCGGGCTGTCGATTATCGAGTCGAGATTATTAACCTGTCAGTTTAGCGCTTTATCCTGCCAGCAATACCAGAGACTTTGGCTTTCTCTTTCCTCTCTCTGTCTCTCTCTCTCTCCTTTCCCTTTCCATTTATTTTTGTAGCAAATGCAACGGCAAAGATAACGGCGTAAATAATGTTTAACAAACACAACAAAATTCCGCAAATTGCAAATAATAATGGAAAAAATAATTGCTAAATAGGGAACTACATTTTCTAAATATTTAGGAAAAAGGAAAATGCGTTAGAAAATTAAATTACAAGTATGTGGGAAAAAATGCGATACAGGAAAGTTTCAAACATACCAAAAGTTAGCCCTTTTGAATTTTGTAAAATATAAAATATAAATATATAAGTAATAAGTAAAATCAATATGCTCTTTAAATTTCGTATAAAGATGGCCATTTTTGAAATGATTACTTAGCTCTCTTTTAGGCTTATTTCATTTCAGTTATTTCAGTTATTTATTTAGGTTATCAAAAAGTAACTTTAATTGAATTAAGCCACCGCGTGGGGGCCCAAACCTCAAAGCGCCTGATTACTTTAATATCATGTTACATTTGTCTTTAACTCATACTCTCCAAGCGCAGCTGAGCACAGCTCTTGCTCCCTGGTGAGTGCTCAGTTCATTCCGTCTGTCATTATGAATAATGTCGCATATTCAATCATATCATTTTCTGCGCCCAGACCGAGACAGACAGACAGACAGACAGAGCCGCTGCCTACGCGTCAGATATTTTGCAATTTTTACAATATGTCGAGCGTGCGTGGCACTGTGCGCGTTATTATAAATGTATCTATCATATATCAAAGTTGCCGAAAGGTGCTTTCCGCCAGCTGCTCGGCCAAAAATGATATATGATATTAACCGAGCAGACTGTGTGCGAGTGTGTCTCTGTCTCCGTCTCTGTCTCTGTCTGCGTATTGAGTTAATTTTTGAATATATGACAAAATAATGATTCATGTGCAAGGGTTGAATACACTCACACTCACAGGCACACTCACAGCCACTCACTGGCACTCAGACACTTGAGCAGGCGGCGTAAAATTCGCCCTCCAAGTGACTTGTGGGCTTGGTTTTATAGCGAGCGCCTCAAAGTATGCAATGAAAAATTGCAACTATTTTTAATGGCGAATGCAGGCCCCTAAAAACCCAAGGCATAAGAGAATTATTTTGTAGGCCAAGTGGTAAACAAAACGCTGAACATGGGACAGAGGACAGAGTAGACAACAGGACACAGTACTCGGCAGAAAGAGAGAGAGAGAGAGAGAGAGAGAGTGCGCAGACAGGACACACTACTCTACTCAACTACGTAGACCGGACAGCAAATGCAATTTGAGTGAACTCTCGACTTGGGTCTCGGTTGCCTGAACATGGGCTACACGAGTCACGGGACGGTGCTGCTGCTGCTGTCGGGGATTTCGCTAGACCACACACAAATTTTGCATGTGACAGAGACCGCAGCAGAGATGAGAGCGGGATGGATGCCCCCTTAACTGGAGGGACAAGCGGAGCTAGCATAGTTTGTTGTTTCGGCTTGTAGTCGTAAAAAGCCAAAAATGGGTTATATATTCTAGGCAGACACAAAAGCTGCGATGACAAGGACGCCACCTACAGCAGCAGCAGCAACAGCAGGAGCAGTTGAACTTTTGAACCCTTCTCTCTCCTCATCACAGGGACATGCCACTTTTGAATGCTCTGTGCATGGGCAACGAAATGGAACCCAAAACTGGACAACAGCTATTGCCAAGTAGGGTGTGTGCAGTGGAGAAATTACCAAAAAAAGAAGAAGAAGAAGAGGAAGAAGCAGCAGAAGAAGAGAGAGAGAGAGAGAGACAGATTTGCATAATATTCGATGCAGCCACAGGCGGCTGAGCCGAGCGAGTTTTGTCGGGCTGTGTGTCTGGCTGTGTAAAATGCTCATAAATAAATGAAGAGGGGCCTAGGTTGGCATCACAGCCTAGTTGCAGCTTCCTGCCAGCTAGCCTGGCCCATACCCCGCACCCCTCCTCACGCTCTCTCGACCGTTTACGGCGCGTTGGAACAGCACAAAATAACATGAAATAAATAATAACTTTTTGCAACGACTTTTCCGTGGCTCCGGCTCCGGCTCTGGCTTTGGCTTTGCTCGTGCCTGTATCTATGTGTGTGTGTTTGTTTGTTGTGTGTGTGTGTGCCTCATTGTAGTCGGCGTGCCCGTTGAGTTAATTAAAATTTAAAAGCCGCCACTCGAGCGGGAATTGCAATTGCCATGTAGTACGAATACAGCTTGTGCGACTGTAACTATTATTGTTACCACAGCCACGATCATAATGGCCAACGTTGAAATGACGTTGAAATCAGCACACAGTGTGCAGTTGATGTCTCTTTGTATGTGTGTGTTGTGCATGTATAAAAACATATACTTTGTTGTTGAAATTTTAAAAAATAAAAAAACCTTTTGCTGCTGGCAAAGTTCATATTAAAATCGAAATAAAATGTAGAAAACTTTTTAAGCTGACTTAAAATGTTTAATATTATGTCTAGGGAATATATTTTGTATAGACGCATATTATAGAATTTATTAAATAAAGAAAAATGTATATGAAACCATGGAAAGTTATTTAATAAATATAATAAATTTGCACATATGCCGTATTTAATTTTAGAATTTGAAAATCGATGTAAATATAATATTGTTTATATGAAAATAGTACTGCTGAAAATGTATTATTTAATATTTTGAATTTTATATTGTGTTGTAGAATATTACAAATATGTAGAATAAAGTAAAATGTCTATAAAATACATAAAGTTATTTAATTAACATAGAAAATTGATGAATATGACCCTTTTTCATTTTGGAATTTTAATATCACCAAAAATTATATAAAGAACAGGCATATTTATATGAAAATTTGTCAGAATTTTCATTATTATCAAATTAATTAAAATGTATACTTCAAGCGGTGGCTTGCTTCCTAAAAATTGTGGTATCTGCCCCATCTCTTCATCGATCCGGCTCTTATAACTCAATCGTTTTGCCCTTTTTTACCCACATCAAATGCGACTTATCGATGACTTTGTATTTTATATGTGTGTGTATGTGGTCTCTCATTTTTTTTTTTGACTGTTTCTCTCTCTAATTTGGATGCGCCAGTGGCACGCAATCGAAATGGGTTTTCGGCCAGACGCATTAAAATCAAATCGAAATTAGGCACACAGAGAAACCATTAATCTTTCTGGGCGAGGGGGGCAGGCGGTAAATGGGCGCATTATCGGCGCTTAAACATAAGGCCCGAGCGAAATATGGAAACGAGCTAATCTGCCAATTGCAATCTCTGCAAATACCCCTTCGCATGTGTGTGTGTGTGTGGGTGTGTGTGTGTGAGCCAAACACATACTGACAGACAAAACAAATTATTTATTTGCGCCAACATTTTAAATTGCAAAATTGTCTGTGGCCAAATCGTTTTGCAGCCTGCCAGTTTTTTCTCTCCTCCCCACCTTCCCCTCACACACACACACACACACACACACATACGTGCACAGCCTGCATTTTTGTGTGATTCCATTTTTCGCCGCAACAAAACAGAGTCGTTTATGGCTTTCATGTGGTTTTATTTACTGTTGTTGCCATGCCTGCCCCCTCCCCAATTCCCTCTCCCACGCAGCTGCGTTTTTAATTTGATGTTTATCAATTTGGCTTTGCCTTTACTCACACACACACACACACTCACATACGCACAATAATAGAACGAGCATACGCCGAAGAAAAGGAAGCGAGGGCAAGGCGCGCGCACATAAGTATGCTATGTTAAATTTTCATTGTCAATTACACGACTCCGCTTGTTGGCTGTCTAATGTGTGTCAACTGGCATGGGGCCACGCCCCCCACTCCCACGCTGGCATGACAACAGGCGCCAGCAGCATAAATAAGCGAGGGAATTCGCCCCTTTTCTTGCCCTTTTCCCTGACTTTCCTTTCTTCGCTTTTCCCTCTTCTTTCTTTATTTTTTTTGTCAGTAGTTCGCCTCAAATGTCATTGAGATTAAATTTTGCGTGAAAGTAGCGTTTTAAAAATGTATAAGTGTGCGTGCTGGGTGTGTGTGTGTGCGGGTGTGTGTGTTAGCTCGCGCGTAACAAGAGCAATTGTTGTTATGCGCATTGTTGTTGCTGCTGCCGCTGCTCGACTGAAGCAACAGTCGGCTCGGGCTCAAGCTTAAGACGTGCCACATATTGTAGTCCACAAACACAGACAGCTTTATGCGAGCAGCCGCACACACACACACACACACACACACACTTGCAGCACGTGACAGCTCACTATGGGGACTTTGACCACTTTTTTTGACATTAATATATTTTCACAAGTATGCAAATTTGTAGTATTTTAGTATTGATGTGTTGGAAATATATCAAACTTTAATGTTACAACTCGCAAATGTTAACTTAACAGTGCACTGTTAATATAACAGCTGTTAAAGTCAGCAAACTCCACGTGATTGCATTGAGGGAAATATTTAACTAAACTTTCAAAGTTCGTATTTTCAAAGGCGAATCGTAAAATATTAAAAGAAGAATTGAATATTCTGTCTTCAGGCTTTTACTATGTGTTTCCATTAATATATTTCTTATTTCGTGCGTGTGCTTTTTACAATTTGTACATTTAGCAAGTGTAGTTTTTTGAAAGAAATTTCAACTTTGAGAAGAGCTGCAAAAAATTGTTGGAATTTGTTGGATGAGTGTTTATATCCATGTTGTAGTGTGTTCAATTCCAAATTCAGATTATCCAGTCTCAATGTGCACTTTTTGCGATATGTTGCGAAATTGTATTTTTTGGGAGGCAACCTCAAAATTTTTCATACAATTTTTTGACTGGGCGTAGTACATTGAAGCAGTCCGGCTTATATGAAATGAACGAATATACATACTTCCAGTAAAGATAGCGTTATGAAATTTTGTATACACGCTACTGATTGAGACACGCAAAAAAATATGTTAGAGTAAATCTGTTCAAAACGATATATCGCATAGCTGCCATGCGATCTATCGGCCGATTTTGGTTATTTTGCAAGATATTAAAACCAAACTCACCACATCTTACCTTTTGTACCATCTATAATATATATTCAAAAATTTTTCAAAATCGGACTACTATAACATATAGCTACCATAGAAAATATTTGTAAGGAGTGGAATATTTTTTTAAATAAAAGGCGTGGCTTCACGCCCACTTTTCCAAAATAATTGTAAGGGCTTATATGACACTACGTCAAAAAATCAGTAACAAATATTGTTTCGTTCAGGAGTTATTAATAAATGTCAAAAAAAGTGGTCAAAGTCCCCATAGTGCAGCTGCCGCTCGCAGTGGGCTTAGGTGGCAGGTGAGGCTCAAAGCCAGCGGCTCTAGCGTTGTTTCTGACTCGACAGTCGGCGGCTTTGTAGGCGCTCGAGCATTGTGTATACGCACTTTAGTTGCTTTAAACAATTGTTTGCCCCGTGCACCCTGTGGCCCCCCATGCCACCCACGCCCCAGAGCCTTTGTCTGCCACAGACACACATACTTACATAACTAACTTGTATGTATATAAATATATACACATCAGTCCCAAGTGCTCCCCTCATTTTTAGGCAGTTTTTTTTCCATTCTCTTCTCAGCCTGTTGTCTGTTCTGGGTTCTTATGTTTTGATCCCTTTTACATTTGTTTACTGCTTTTTTTTTTCTTCTGCTGTTACGGATTTGCTGCCGTTTAACTGTATTTGATTTACACGCAAAAAAATGGAAGAAATATTCTATTGAATTTCCCTAGAATTTCCTTTAAATTTCGAACAACTTGCCCTGAAGTTTCCTTCTAAATTTGTAGAAATAAAAGTTGCATTAAATATTAATTTAATCTTATTTGTTTGGCAAAACAATTGCATTGATTTTTATTATTTCGATTTTACATTTATTTTGCATGGAGATATGAACTAAAATCCCGTATCCAACTCTCTCTTTCCCCCTCTCTCTTAATTTCTCTCGCCTTTTCTATATTTTATTTTTCGGCATTTTGTGCCATAGCAGCACACGCAGGGCCAATTAAGGTATGCTAGCTAGCTGGATGAGACAGGCAAAGGTGGGGGGCACATTCAAGGGGGCAGACAAGCCGGATTTATTTTTAATTTGTATAAATCAAATCCGATACATCAAAAGTGTTTTGCTCGCTAGGCAACTGTGCTCAGCTCTGCCTTCGCCTGCTTTCCGTTTGCTTTTCGGCCTGTTTTTGTTCAGCTGCAACGGCAGTAAATTGTGGCATATTATATATTTGATTGTCGGCTTACCAGGCTACATTACACATACACACACACCCACGCACACCTGCCCACACAGATATACAGATAGAGAGAGAGAGAGAGAGAGAGTTGCTTACAAAAGCTGTGTTTGTCAGACCTTTTTCCGTTACGTTTCGTTTCGTTTGGTTCGGTTTGCTTGCTGGCTTTGTACCTTTTTGATAACCATATTTACGCCCACTCACGGGCCTTAAGCGACTGTGTGTGTGTGTGTGTGTGGGTGCCTGTGTTGTATTTCGGGTTCGTGTTGTGCAGCCGCTCTTAAGATGCGCAAACAGACGCATTGAAATGCCATAAATCTCATGCGATATATGGCAGTATATAGTAAGTATTTTTATATATACTATATATCTCGCTTTCTTCCCCCTCTTTTTCTCTCTCTCCCCTCCTCTCCCTACCTCTTTAGCCGTGTTATTTTCCTGCCCGCCAGCCAAATGTCCGCCGCCTACGTGCATTGTTTGGCTAATAAAGCAAAAGGGCCGCCATATAAGGCCAAAAAAAAGAACTGTAACAATAGCGGTAACTAC
Organism: Zaprionus tsacasi; assembly: GCA_018904105.1. Lineage (NCBI taxonomy): Eukaryota > Metazoa > Arthropoda > Insecta > Diptera > Drosophilidae > Zaprionus > Zaprionus tsacasi. The sequence continues at coordinate 7,258,490 of JAEIFR010000598.1, read as the reverse complement.
TCGTATTGGCAAAAAGAGATATTATATTTTCACACACACACACAGACACACTCACACTCGTACAGGCATCAAGTATTGGACACTTTAAGCGCTGCGTTTGGCTGAAATCGCGCATTGTTGGCACACTCCGTGTGTGGTCACACAATATGCCTTTTCACACCTAAGCGAGACTGGCAACAACAACAACAACAATGGCCACAACAACAGCGACAACTACTCGTTTATGTGTGTGTGTGTGTGTGTGTGTGTGATGTATTTGTATGTGTAACAATGACGCTGGTCGAGCATGTCAACTGGGCCACAAAGCAAGCAAAGCGTCCACGAGTGATGGCAGGAAACGAAAGAGAGAGGAGAGAGAGAGAGGGAAGTGAAGGGGCAACACAACAATGGCGCACTTGTGCAGCTGTAAATCTGTATAAATATTTATTAAAAAGAACCCACAGAAGAGAGAGAGAGAGAGAGAGAGAGAGAGAGCGAGAAAGAGAGTGTAGCTGAGAAATTGGCTTAGCGCAGGGCAGCAAGTCGTGAAAATGTTGACCAAAGCAAGTTGAATGCGAAATGGGAGCAAGTTTTTTGTTGAGGCATGAAAAAATATATAAATTTAATACTTTAGAGTATAGAATTTTTAAAAATACCAGATGCTATATTACATTTTATATTGGAAATTTATTTGAAGCTTTTATGTATAGGTAAACTTAAATGCGCTCTACATACATAAAATAAGTAATTGAAGCTTAGGCAAAATAATCTATATATAGTTTAAAAGTCGCTCTTAGATATGTCCTATCTTTTTCCAGTTATTTATAGTTCAAAATTTATTTTAAGTCTTAATATATGAGATAATTTAAATAAACTCTATATATATTTTAAAAGTTAATAAAAAAAATTGCAAAGTAATTTGAAACAAAATTTTTCCAACTCTCTAAGCAGTATCTTATCTTTTTCAAAAACTTAACCATTTTATTTTATATATATACAGTCTTTTATTTCACTTCCCTTTAGTATCTTAAAATACCCATATTTATTTTAAAAATCCCCCTTAAGAAACTCCCATAGAATTTGGCAAAAGAAAACCCTTAGCAGAAGACACCCTGCTAATATCTAAATAATACTGATATTTATAGCTTGTATTCTCCCTGAACTTTTCACCGACATTTGCCATCGTCGTTATTCAAATATGTTTGGCCAAACCAAGCTGCGTGTAACGGCAACACAATACACACACAATGCTCGTCGTCGTCGTCGTTGTCGTCGTTGTCGTCGTCGTCGTTGCCATCGCCATTGTAGGCCATTTTTGTGTGCGCCTAAAAAGCCACTCAAAACATTCGGCGCAAATGTTGCGCTGCTGTTGAAAAACGCGTCACGATTCGCATACAAATGCGCCAGGCACACATACACGCACAAGCAGTCACACGCATACAGACAGCGCGTAACGGAAGTGTGCGCTGACGACATTAGCGCCATTTTGTCGTAATTGATGTGCGCCATATTAGTTGCTATTTGGCCATTTTTCACACACACACTGGCAGGCAGCACACACACGCACACACACACACACATATATAGACTGGCAAATGGAGGCAAAACTTTTGCAATTTTAGTTGAAGAATTTTTGTTCCACAGCTGCCACGTGGCAGGCAGAGAGAGAGAGGGAGAGGAAGAGGGGCAGAAGCTGCGCTTGTTGTAGGCGTTAAGCTAGTTCAATTGTGCCAAATAGCTGCCTGTGTGTCTGTGTGTGTATAGGTGTCTAGACATGGGAGCAAGAGAGAGACAGAGAGAGAGAGAGAGAGAGACTGACTGAGAGCATAAACATTTTGCCAGCACTTTTAATGCGTGGGCATAATTAGCAGCGCGCTGAGAGAAGGCAGGGTAGGGGCCACTGTGGTCAGCTCTCGTGTCTTGCCATACGCCAAATTGTGTGCGGGTTGAAAGGTCAAAGATTTCTCTCAGATTTTTGCTTTGATGTTGACTCAAAATGCCCGCGCAGTATTCAATTATTCATACATTGCGCATACGCCGCGTGTGCCTACAATTATGTTGCGTATTAAATTGATGAATTTTTAATGCTGCCCACGTTGTGGCAGCCATTTAAGGTTAACTTCGGTTCCTCCTCCCTCCCAGTTAGTAAGGCAGTTAGTAGACAGTTGTGTGGTGGGAGGAGGAGGGGGGGGGCTAATTGGCAGGAAGGCAGGCAGGCGGAGGCAGTAGCAGCCATTTTGGCGCTGTATATTTAAATGATTTGCTGCTAATGCGTCTGTTTATGTTTTATGTTGATGTCGGTAGCTTGTCCGGCTTGGCCCGTGCCTGATTTTATGTTTGCCTTCTCTGTGTGTGTGTGTGTGCTGTGCGTGTGTGTGCTGTGCGTGTGTGTGTGTGTGTGTGTATTTGCGCCTATTTGACTTTATGCAATATTTATTTGCGGCGCACACAGCAACGCACACACCGCAGTGTTTATATATCAGCAAACACATCAAGAGAGTCACCAACACCACAGGCAGCAACAACACACACACAGACAACAACAACAACAACAGCCACACGTACACACACACACATGTGCGTGGTGCGCATTTAATTTCTATGGCGGAAGTCGACTAGACACAGTCCGATGACTGCGTTGCCCAGATTGGTTTGTCTATCTGCTGCTTGTTTGTATATGTTTTCTCCCCCTCTTCCGCTCTCTCTTTCCCTCTCTCCATCATCCCTTTTTTCTCCACACTGCGTGTGTGTCAATATTTGCTAATGGCCTTGGGAGGTCAGACAGAAATGTAAACGTAGCCCCGGACTAAATGTCACCAATCTCTCTCTCTCTCTCTCTCACACACTCTCTCTCTCTCTCTCTCTCCAGAGCCACGTGAATCGAGCAATTAAATGATTAATAAAGTAGCCACAGATTGTGCTCGTGTGTTTGTGGGCAAATAAAATGCCTGAGAAGCGGCTAATTAGAATATTTTATTCGAGCCAAACTAAATGGCAGCCATTTTGTATGTAAACACGAGGAATAAACTAAGTTTGCGAAGAGCTTATGAGTTCCTCCACATAGTTTTCCAACTTAAGAGCATTTTATAAAGTCATTGCCTCATCAATATTGCAAAGTCTGCCATCGATTTGAGAAGGAGACATTTCTCTGCCCTCTACCAAATATGCTGCATGTCATACTGTGCAAGGCCACGCTAGGCCTGTCATAAATCACACGGCAAAAGCCCCAAAAGAAAACTACTTAAAGCGCCATTACAACAAATTTAAAGCAATTTGGAACTTGGGGCTACATCGCATCCCAAAATAAAAAAAAAAAAGTTCAGCCAAAAAAAGAGAAGGAGAGAAAAAGAAAGCGAAATACAAAACCAGCGCAGAGGCAGATGGAGAGCTGAGAGGGGAAAAAACAAATGTTTTGGACACTTTATTATGCGCATTATTCACTGTTGCAATGGTTTATCCCTTTGCCGATCCCCAAACCCGGCGGCTCTGCCGGCAATTTCTAGTCCATTAACTTTACCCAAAGGTCTACTCAGGAAAAACGCTTGAAGAAATCATTTCAGCTCAAAATTATATATAAATGTCAAGGCGAGTAGGGGGCCACGCTGTGCTCTACCGGAAACGGTCAAGCCTCGAGCACCAAACAGGGCGTGAGAGTGGGTGGGAAAGGGGAGAGGGAGCTGGAGTGTGGTTTGGGCGTGTGTCGCCATTGTGTGGGCGCTGCCATTGTGTTCGCGTCTTTTCAATAGAACTCAACCCGTATTAGCTTAGCATTAGGCAGGCAAAGTAAAAGCTATGAAGGAGATTTAACATATCTCGACAAGTATTAACGAAGCAATACGTTTATGCATTGTCCAATTCATGAATTGGCCAACAACAAATACATGTATTGGCTTAAACACAATGAGGCAACCTTAAAAACAATCTCAATGCGTGAAATATTAAGGCGCAGCCAACTTAACTCAGTTCATATAGTTGGCAACGCCGTGCAGAAAAAATTAAATAAATAAAAAATACCACGTCTGCTTGTTTCAGGTAAAAAAGGCTTTGATATTACTGAAAAATTGTTGAGTTATTAGCTTAAGCTCTTAATAAATATTAAAAAAAAATTTTAAATAAATAAATATAAAATATAAATATAAAAATTATAAAATACATTAAAAAATGAAACATAAATATTGATAAGCCACAAAGACTTTTAAAGTGGCTTTTAGAGGGTTTATCAAAGCAAGGTTGCATAGCTGACTAAAACTAAAACCTATGGCAACTCTGCTCAAGAAATCTTGTCTAGAATTCATGGCATAAACGTAGTATATATAGTATATGCGCCCTTCTGTAGGCTGATTAGCTGGCATTATGTTTGACTGTGTGCACTATGCAGCCCTTATCGCTGCTGCTTCCTCTTCCCCCTCCCGCCAGCCTATTTGCGTGTAAAATGCAACCACAACCTCATTTCATTTCAGGCCTATCATGTGTAAAATTAGCTTACTTAGCCCGCAGGAGAAGGGGAGGGCAGAGAGGGAGAGAGAGAGAGAGAGAATAGAAATTGAGATTGCCATGCATAATATTCGCAGTACTCTTAATGCAGTTTTTAAGTTCAGCTTGTTGTCTGGCATTAACTGAGGCATAGGAGCATATATGCACTCTCTCTCCGTCTCTCTCTCTCTCTCTCTCTCTTCCTGGCATTTCTTTGCCTTGTGGCGCATTAAATTTATATGGGAATTGCGCACAGGGCTGCGCGATCGAAAACGTTTGACTTGCTGCCAAGCATAAATTGTGCAAGACTCAACAAACAAGCCAGAAAGGGGCAGGCAAGCGGAGGTACACAGACTGTTGTTGGTCACTGTCAGTGCTCCAGCTTGTGCCTTCTCTTTTAGTTGCCTCGACCTTTTTGCAAATTCGTTTTGTGGGCGTATAGTTTTCAATTTGGCAGCAAACTGCCTGCCTAAGGCATTTTCGCATACACAACAAAATCAATAGAAATGCATTTAGAACCATAGAACATACCATATGATACCATATATGTACTACACACATCTATGTGGCCAGTTACTGTGGCCGGAAGACCGCGACTGCGGTTGACCTGCACCAGCACCAGCATTTTCGGAAGGGCAGCGATGCAGCGACGCGAAAGATGCCATCACAAAGGGCATGTTAATTTAATGCCAAGCCCACAAAGCAGCTGCCAAAGTATGCAAAGGCCTTCAAGGCAGCCAAGGCAGCCAACCAAGCATGGCTTAAAGCTGGTGGTTTCTTGCTCAAAACATAGTAAACTTTCCTTGGGTTTGTTGCCTACAGTTCTGCCTGGTTATCAAGTATGTATGGGACAATTTTGAAAGAATATTTCGTATTATCAAGCACATTTTGCAGCTATAATAATTTTAAATTCTCATTCATGGTTAAAAATTAATAGTTAAAGTAGTATGTAGGATATAAAAACAATATTTGTTCAGAGCGAGATCTCATTAGTTTATTTCTTAAAGATGTGGCAACTTCTAAGGCACTATAAAATTTATTCCAAATCTTTTCTAATATTTTACATATTTATTACTATTTTTTAAACCCTTCAACAATTATAATTAGTCAAAAAAGGGGTATACTTACATTTTGCAAATGTATGTAACACGCATAAGGAGGCTTGGTAGATCCCATTAAGTATATATATTCCTGCTCAGGATGAATAGCCGAGATTGAGTCATGTCTTCATTTAAAAATACCATATTGGATTTTTGAAATTTTTCGATATTTTTGAAATTTAGGTAAGGATCCCCCCCATGATTTTTCCTAATCTACTCAATATTATTTGCTTTTTACTTTCTTTTATTCTTTAAGCTATGTATATGCTCGTAATAATTAAGTTTTCTCAACTTTTCTTTTACTTTAAGAGCCTGTTTAATGTATTTGTGCAAACTTTCTAGTTTTTCATTAGAGACTCTCATTCTTTCATATTGGTAGAGTGTTCTCTGCGCCCTTAATTCGTTTACGTGCATTTCCGTCACTCATATTTCTTGGGCTAAAAGTTTTCACTGTGACAGATACATATATACCATATAATAAAGCCCGCACAAAGTTAACCAACAAATTGTAAAATCGCATTAAATTGCATTAGTTTTATAATTTTCAAAGCTCGAGACGAGAGAAAGAAACTTAAAAGGAGTTTCCTCTCTGGCTTCCTCTCCCGCTCTCTTTTTGTGTGCGTGTGTGTGTGTGTGTGTGCTGCGTATGTTAATTCCATGAAGCCGTGACACATGACAAACTGCAGCGTTGCTTGGCGCGTCCCGATTGCATTAGGTTGCCGGCGCAACGTGACGTATACGCATTGTCGTGTATGCACTTTACTTTGGCTGACTCATGAGCAGCTTTCACTAACACCAGCAGCGCCCTTTTGCCCCTCTCTCTCTCTCTCTCCCTTCTATCCCCCTTCCTTTTCTCTTCTCTATGTGTGTACTACGTGCCTGGCATGCCTGCCGCCATACGAGCTGCAAAGTGTTTGACCCATTTTCGGTATGAGTGAGTCGCTCTCTATGCGAGTGTGTGTGTGTGTGTGTGTGTGTGTGTGTGTGGAGTGTGAGTGCGAGCAGGAGACAAGCGTGAGTGGTGTCCTTTTTAAATGCACTTTATTTGTAAAAGTTTATTGCAACAAAACCAGAGAGAGAGCCAGGGAAAGAGAGAGAGGGAAAGAAATAGAAGTAGAAATACGAAAATGTTTTGCATGCATAAATTCAACATGAATTTTAGTTCAGTTTCGGTTTGGTTTGCATTGGTTGGGTTGGGTTGGGTTTGTTTGGGGAACTTTTAGGGTGCTTTGCAGGCGCTTTAAGTTCCTGTCGAACTTGTGTGTGATACGCTTTAAAGGCGGCAACTTTCGCTCTCTCTCTCTCTCTCTCTCTCTCTGTCTCACTCCGATGTTGCATACTTTCGAGTGCCGCATTCAATGAAGTATGCAACGCATCTCTCTCTCTCTCTCTCTCTGTCTTGCTGTCTCGCTCTCGTCCACTTATTTATGCATTCGTGCGCACTTTTTCTGCCTCCGCTTGTAGTGCATTTTAATTTCGTTTGCATATGACAAGCAACGCGCAACGCGGAATCCAGCGCAACTTTCATTCATTTGCCTCATGCTGCTTAAATATGCGCAATACCCTGGCATACCTTGGGCCCCCTCCACTCCCCTAGGCCCCTCGGCAACTGTCTGCATATAAAACATAATTCATCGAACTCATCAAACGGATTTATGAAGTACACGCGCTCTGTCTCTCTTGCTCTCTCTCTCTCTCTCTCTCTCTCTGCTCGTGCGTAGCAAATATGCGTAAGAATAATTAAACCTTAAAATGCTTAAATGATAATGCACTCACACACACACACACACATGCATATATATTTACTTTGTAATTTTATGGGTAGACAAAGGGCAAATTGACAACGGGCATTCTTGTGGGCGTGGTCATGTCGCATTGTCGATAATGCACAATTTAATTGAGAGATTTTTCGCAACGTCTCTGAAAGAGTTAATCAACATTTTCGTGGTATGGTTTGTGTTAAATTTATTTATTGGCTTTAATACCCATTAAACATAGAGCAAGAGGGTATTATAAAATATAATATATATAAACAGGCAATAGTGACAGCTGAGTAAGCGAAAGTAAACCCATTTTCCTCAGTTTGTTGGTATGTACATCTATAACTGGGAGACTTTGCTAGCTAGGACTCTAAAATTTATTATATACATATCTTAAAATTGAGTAATTGATTTAGTGAGTATATTACAGTCGTGCACTCTCGCCTTCTGGTAATTGCACTTAATTTATTGGGTTAAACAATTGATTTAATCAAGGCTTGCATAAAATGATTTCTCTTTCGCATTTTTCTTAATTTATTAAGTTAATATGGTAAATTTAATTTATTTATTATTGATTAAGAAAACATATGCCAATTATTTATGACATTCTTAAATTTTTCAAAAAATACACTTAAAATTGGCAAAAACTTTGTGTTTGATAACTTTATGAAACCTTATCTAAATCGTATAACCGCAACTTGCATTTATGGCAGCCCTTGTATCATTGTTAGTCCCAATAAAAAAGATACAAATTAATGAAACATAAGTCAAATCGAGCAGAGAGAGAGAGAGGGGAAAAAGAGGAGAGAGAGAGAGAGGGAAACAAACATAAAATGCCAATCAAACGCGTATCTCGCATTGCGAGCGAGAGGCAGACAAATCGACAAGCGGCAGGCAACTGAGACGGGGGGGGGGGGGGAGCTAGAGGAGGCTGAGGCATGGCACACAAAATGGCGTCACCCCTCCCATCCACTTCAAAGGCGTCGCAACGTTGCACAGTCAATTTGCGTTCGAGATTTATAACTGGTACAATGCGCGATGCGGGATGGCTATGGAAACAGTTCACTCTTCCACGCTGACTACCTCCGCTCCCGGCCGCTTAACGCTTCACTGGCGACGTGTCCTTGAAGCGGACTCGGACTCGTAGTCTCCCTCTGTTTCGGCCTCGACGAGCCGCTTGCCATAAATATTTTTTGCTCGATCAAGTGAACTAATTTAATGTGTTGCCATGGCTATGCTATATGGCTATATGCGAATCGATGACTCGACTGACTTGACGGCACTGCAGGGGGATGGTTGTGAGGGAGGGGAGGGGGGTGCTATCAACGCTGGCAGGACATTCAAAACAAGATTTATGACAGGCGTGCGTTGGCCACGTCGAGGCTGGGAGAGAAACTGAGGCGGAACAGTAACAATAAAATGAAATCAACGTTACGAAACAAGAGAAATGACAACGTTGCTAAATGGTCTTATCTTGCCCAGCAGTAGCAGCAGCAGGCGGGAGGGGGGAGAGAAGGTGCAGAGGGGTGCAAAGTTTTCTTCTTTTCTTTTCTTTTTTTTTTTTTTGATTGTCTGCGCTACAAAAATGAAACTCGACTTGAGTATTTTTAGGTCGCAAATTTGATTAATGTTTTGCCGTTCTGACTGACGGCTATTAGGGAGGGGAGGGATTGGCAGGGGGAGCTGAGGGAGTTGATGGAAAGAACGTACACATGCGCCCATGTCAAGGGTCGTGATTCGATGCAGCGATTTATATTGTATCGCATAGCAACAAGCTGACTTTACAATACACAATACACATCGTGCTGAAAAGTGTCTATAATGATGCTGGCTGCGTGAGGAGCGATACGAGGAGGGAGGCAGGAGGGGAAAAGGGAGTTATAAGTAGACAGCACTGTGGTTAAAACTTATTGAGATTAATTACACTAGTGCAAATGGAGGCAATATGTAAAGAGGAAAGCTTGTATGCAGCCAAAATAAACCAATTTCCCTTTGATTGTTTGTATGAGCAACTCCAACTCAGAGACTATACGAGCTGGTGCTCTTAAATTTTATTTGGATGTGTCTAATAATTGCATAGTTGATTTAGGGGGTATATTACAGTCATGCATACGCGACTTATGTTTATTAGTATAATAAAAAAAAGAAAAGTATTTTAGGCATGTTTATATAGTTTTTTTATTGTATTTTCGCATTTTTTTTTCATTTATTGAGTTTATATTGTTATTTTAAAGCCAAAAGGAAGTTGTAGATAGAGTAGAGCACTATATTTAATATATATAGAGATTAATTAGAGTATTGCAATATGTAAAGAGGAAAACTTCGTATGATGAAATTGCAGAAATTTTCACAATAAATTTAATATATATTTTCTGTCTAAAAAATATAAATTTAATATACATTTTCTCTCTAAGAAGTTTTTTCTTCTATGTGCATATTCTTTGCTTTCCTTCTACCCAATCTTTTATGTACATATTCTTTTGCTGTTTTTCACCTTATCTTTTGTCTTTTGTCGCACAGCACAAAGGTGACAGGCAGGCAGGCAGGCTGTAGTTCTCTTCAGATATGCAGGGCGATTCGCCATTGTAGTGCCCCAAAATTGGCCCACTCGCTGGTAGCTACTACTGCTAGAGAGAGAGAGAGAGAGAGAGAGAGGAGAGAGGGAGGCAGAGTGAGCTTGTGTTAATTATGTGTCCTGTGTAAGTTGTGCGCATTTGTCTTTATTATGGGTCGCCTTACCTCGCCTTGCCTCGGCTTCGGCTTCTACCTGACTTACCTGGCAACAAGGCCATCTGCCTGTCGCCTTTATTATCATTGTTACGCTTTGTTGTTGCCTCTGTCTTTGTTTTTCTGCGCTGACATTCAGGCGTAAGCAAACAGAGACAGCAGCAGCAGAGAGGGAGAGAGAGAGAGGGAGAGAGGGGGAATGGGAGAGAGCGCCATAAGCAGCGGCATAAGCCATAAGCGGCCCCAAGCTGACTTTGAGTTCCAACAATACATCATGTATGCAAAATGATGTATGCATGTAAATGGCGTAGAAGAGGGGGAGGAAGAGGAAGAGGGAGAGAAGGAGAAGGAGAGGGAGCAGAGAGGGAGGTACAAGTGTTGCGAATTAGGCCAAGGAGAAGCATTAATAAACGCATTTAGTGGCACATGCGGCGTATGCGCAACGCAGCGCTGAAGCAAAGAAAATGGCGACACACAGACACGCACACACACACACACACAGAGCTGCATAGCAGAGAGCGTAAGCTTAGATAATAGCAGCAAACAGGATGATGATGTGGGGGCGACATATGCAGGCTTATAATTTGCACGTGGCTCCCTGGCGTATGCCCTGCCCCCGCCCCTCCCTCTGCCACACCCCCTTCGTGATCAGCATTTCTGCCTGGCTCTGCTTCTTCCATCTTGAGCTGTACTTATTGTGTCACTGAGCTTGACATACTTTCCACTTAGGCTGCCTTCACTTTTATATCACACACACACACACACACACTCGCTCTCTCTACTTACTCGACTTGCCTTGCAAGTTTATCATTTGCAGTCTTAGTTATGCATGTTGCCACGCCCCCTGACGCCCCACCCGCCCGCAGGCAGCAGCAGCAGCAGCAGCAGCTTGTTGTTGACTCTCAAGTTGCTTGCACAGTTCTCAAGCGACTCGAGCGGGAGGCGGCAACATTAGTCGTAATATGTCAGGCTGTTACTTTTACTCGCCCAGTCTTTTAGTTCTGCTATCTTGCCTTTAGCCCAGAAGGGGCTGGAGGAAGGGATTAGGGCTGTGCGGGGCAGTGGCAGAAGGCGTTGCACATTTCGAGTCTCGAGCCAACGACTGTTGCCTTGCCTTGTGTCCCATTTGTGGTTCATTTGCGCTTGTTGCTTGCCACAGCTGTCGCAGCGCATTGTAATCCTCTCACACACACAGCCAGACACACAAACACACACTCACACACACTCACACACACACACATACACTCGCCCAGCTAAAAGCAGCATAATAATCAATGTTTATAGGGCAGTTTCCGCCTCCGTTTTTGGGGGAACGGGCCCCCACTGCGTATAATTAACGTATAAATTACAAATAGTGCGACGTTAATAATTCGGCGTTAATAGATTTTCCCGCTTTTCCGGTCATTTTCATTTGCCTACACACACACACACGCACACGCAGTCCAAATACGCTTGACTGCCTAAATTATCGATAATCAATGGATTTGGCTTTTATTGTTTGTTATTTTGCCCGCACATTGCGCATACGCCCCATTGTGCGGCTGCCAAACGAGAGTTTATCTAAATGAAACACACACACACACACAGGCACACACTGTGCTGTGCTTAATTCATTGTTTTATTGCCCGACTGGCCACCTGTGCAGATTAGTTTGCCGAGAAACACAAATAAAAACCCATTAAACAGTTGCCAAGCGAAAACTTAATTAAATGTTCCCCCTGCGTTGCCAGCTTGTTGTCCAATTATGCAGGCTGGCAACCCTTTTGAGTGGTTTATTAAAATGCTCGAAACGCTCGACACATGCTCATTAAAAACAACTCAAAAGTCATGTTGCAGCTCCCACTCGCCTCCTCTCTCCGCTCTCACACAGACATTTTGTAAGCATTTAACTGCAAAATCATGCGACAAACTATAAACCCAGAGAGAACCACAAAGGGGGAGGCGAGTGGGCGTGCCTGACAACGGGCAGACAACTAATGAGACATGGCCAGGCCATACGAGGCGTACGAGGCGTCTATGTGTGCGCCGAGGCTAAACTTGTCGAATGTCAAACAAATAGACATTAAAAAAAGAAAGCAAACAAACAACAGAGCAACAAAAACAATAATCAGTCGAGCCCGACTGCAGCAACAAATGCCATGAAATTGCAGAGGTTGACGTTTAATTTGCCACTTTTATTAACAGCCCTCATATTAGGGACTCATTTATCAGTCGTCGTAGCTCTAGAAGAACAACAAGAACAACAGCAACACGGTTAGACACAACATGCAATGGGGGACCAAGTACCTCCGCCTCTTCTTTCCCAGTCAGACAGACCCCTTTTCGAGTCCCAACATGAAACTGTGTAACAGTTGTGGGAATTATTTAATTTAGACACTGCGCCAGACCTCTAGCAATGCCAATGGGGAAGGGGCTAGGCAAGGCTTAGCAACGCTGCATACAGTGGGGCAAGCCACATGAATTATGCTGCATTTATGTAGAGGTATATTTTGTGTTAATTGAAGATACTTTTGTTGAAGAAACATTCTGTCATAAAAAAAAATACAAAATAATTATGTATAAGGTTGTTTAAGGTTGATTTTAATTTTGTTATTATTTTAAGTTTATTTTATTTTTAAATTGTTTTTTTTTTTACAGCATATATTTATTGTTTAAAAAATGACTTGCCTTGGCTACTATGGAAATACTTTTAAAATGAAACAAGTTCTAGTTTTACTTTTAAATAATTTACTGCCCTTAGTAAGTCTTAAATAATAATGAGAGATTTCTCAACATCTTTTAAAATTCTCCAGATATATAAAAAATAATAAATAATTAAATATGATTTCATAAGAAACTAAAAACAAGATTTATTAATTATTTTTTTAACATATATATATATATTTTTTTAAAAAAAAAAAAAAAATTTTTTTTTTTTTTTTTTTTTTTCCACCCTTTATATATAATAATTTATTTCTAAGCTCTTGCTTCTGGCAAATTTGCTGCAAGTACAATTTCATATATATTCATTTAATATAAAATAGTATTTCTCAATTATGCCTGGCCCACTGTGCGCTCTGTTGAATATCTAACACCGGACTGGGAGCTGCTGTTTAACTGCCAAGTTTTTTGCACTCTCATGCCGACGCCAGCAACAGCAGCAGAGCAGAGAGAGAGAGAGAGAGAGAGACCAGTTTGGAGCGTTCCTAAGCTATTGCTTTGGGCAGAGCTGGCCAAATTAATGACAATGACTGTGAGCGCTCCAAGTGGAATGAGAATGGAAATGGCAATGGGAATGGGAAGCGGGATGGGAATGGGAATGGGGTTGGCAGTGGCACTGGCAATGGGAATGGGAATACGAATGAGAAGGGGAATGAGCATCGTGGGGAAGGGGGCACGGCGTCATGTACCCACTGATTGTTCTGTGCTCTGTTGTTGCCACTTTGTTTTTGGGTTTGGGTTTCTCTAGCTGCCGCTGCCGTTGCCGTTGCCGTTGCTGTTGCTGTTGCTATACAAGTATTTTCGCACTGACACATGACAGAGCGTTTCATTTGTAGTGAGGCATGACAAGAGGAAGTCGGCTCCAATGCGAGGCCCGACTATGCGGGGCTTACAAACATACGTATATCAGTTCGAGAGTTTAGATTGCACTGCCAGAGAGAGAGAGAGAGAGCACAGGGCGGGCATTACGACGCAACAAATGGCAGTTGGGGGAATATTACTTTTGTTTTTTCTTTCTATCGCCCCCTCCCCTCCCTGCTTGCCTCTGGCAACTCTGTTGAGATAGATTATAAGTAATTGTGTGGCTGGGAATTATGAAGTTATGAAGTGTCGGCGTCAGTTTCGCTTTGTCTAGCAGCTGCCTCTGCCTTTGCCTCTCTGTTGCCTGCCTGCGTTAGCTGCAAGTTAATTGAGTTCCGTGTTTGGCAAACTGAGTTGCCGTTAACCATTTAGCAAGGCATTAGAGCCGACACACACGCAGCTAAAGCTGTTAACGCGCCGCTTACCAATCTCAAACCCAATCCCAATCCCAAGCAGAGCCCAACGAAATGCGCCGCGGGTATATGTAATTGAGCTGCATGCACGTACGCAGCCAGTTAGAGAAACGAACAAGCAGACGGAGAGACAGACAGACAGACAGACAGACAGACAGACAGACAGACAGACAGACGGACAGACAGCTGGACAGACAACTGATGAGGCAAGTTTGTATTCAAGTGCATGTTGCCGGACTAATTTGCCTGACAGCCTCATAAATGGATCGCGGTTGCTGCAAAGCAATCCGATTGCGTGCCAGCCCGGCCAATTGAGTTGCGGCTAAAGCGTTTTAACAGCTAATCAACATTAACGGAAAATACTCGTATGGCACACGTAGCTGACCAAGGCAACATGGCTTGCATCTGTGTGCGCCAGTTACTTGAGTACGTGTTGGATTTGCAGGCCATAAATCAAGGCTTAATCGATGAGAAACTTGAGAAGGCGCAGTGCAATTATGTTAAAAATATGTAGCATACTTTTGAGCTGAGCCAAATTGCTCAACAGTTTGGGCACACGCAGTGCAATTTTGATAAAAAAAGTGTTGCATACTTTTGAGCTGAGCCAATAAATATGAAATAAATTTTACATGTGATAGCTAATTGCATCGTTTTAAAATACTTTACAGTATTGAATAAGTATTTGTTAGCAAAGTACAAATATTTTCAATAAATTTTTAAAATAATAACATGTTTTTTGAGCTGCTTAATAAGTATTCTTACATGCACCTCAGGTTTTTTTCCTGTTTTCATCAACTTTTTTAATTAAGTTTTACAGCCAGATATATTTTTTATATTTTAAAAATAAACTGGCTGTTAAAAGTGCGCTGAAATGATATATGCTCACACACACACACACACACACGTAATCATAAATTTGTTTTTAATCACAAATAAATTTACTTCCCGTTTGCCATTTCGCATATGCTTCTCGTTCATTATTTCATATCGAGGCACTGTGGGAACAATAGTTAATGCCGCAGCTGGCTGGCTGCGCATCGGAAAGAAATCAAATGCTCAACTGATTGGAGGCAATTGTTGCATGTTGCGCATAAAAACTCGCCTCATTTTTATAGTCGGGTTCGGAGAGAGCAAAGTAACACGTCGTAAATGGAGCACAACACACACTAAATGAAATATTTATGTGACCCACCCCCACCCGGATGGATGCCTGAGTAAAACATATCCATATGTATGTCTGTGCGTGTGTGTGTGTGTGAGTGTGTGTGCAGTGCACATATTTGCCATACATTACGCACACATTACGCTTTGTTGTGTGTGCTCGGGTGTGTGTTGTTTTGTTTGCTTTCTCTTTGCTTCGTTTTTAACCCATTCCATGCAAAAATGTTGCGGTTTGATTTTATTTTTTGTTGGGGTTGGGCTGGGTTGGGCTGGGTTGGGCTGGGTTGTTGCTTTTTCATATTTCTGTTGCATACTTTGCTGCGCACTTCGGGGCCAGCGGCAGTTTTGCCCTCGCTGCGCTATATACATATGTATAGGTATAATACATATATATTAAATACGTATATATTTAATATATTAGCTAGCAAAATATCATATTATCCACATTTGTATGAGAGAGTGTGCGGGCTGCTTTTATATGTGCATGTAAATTTTATTTGTTTTTTACGAGCGCATAAATCAAAGAAAATTGTTTTTTATATGCTTTATATGCGAGTGAAATATATATATGTTTGTATGTGCGCGCTCCCTTTTCGACGCTTGGCTATTCCATATTTTATAGTATGCGCCCGGGCAATATTTCTATACGCATTTTCAACGGCTCGACCTTTTTTCTTTTTTTTTTATTCTCAGCCTGCTTTTCATTTGGGATTTTTCCTGTTTTTTGGCAAAAGAGTTGCACGCTGAGAATTTGTTTTGATTTGTGCGCAAAAATTGTTAAACAAAAATGCAGACATCGGGACAGTTAATTAAAATATAGAAACATTTTTCAATTGAATTGCAATTTTCAGAGGAGGGCGGAGCTGGGAGGATTTAGGAATGCACTTGGCACGATTGCGGGGATTTCTATCGAGTTTCAATTGGCTCTGTTCCACACTCTGCGCACTTCAATCTCCGCTCGGATATTTGTACATATAGAGAGTCATATACAAACACACGCACACACACACACACACAACTAGAGTACACAGAACAAACGCCTTGGGGCTTAATTTTTATTTCCAATTTGATTCCCTGCGTGTGTTTTTATTTCCCCCCGCATCTCTTTTTTCGGTTTTGTTTTTTTGCGAAACTGATTTCATTAATTTCTAATGCTATCAAAAATATACAAACAACAGCCCCGAGCTATATGCACAGTCAGAAAATACATCAATGAACAGAAGCTGGAAAACAGCAAGAACAAAAAAAAACATGATTTCCATACCCAGCAAGGCATAGACGAAAGGGTAGTATGGGCAATCAAATAAAAATTTAAGATTTCCGTACAACACAAGCCAGGGTACTCCTACGTCGAGCATACTTCCTTGTAATTGCTCACACTTCTCACCAAATACAAAGGGAGCAATAAATATTCTCACAGGCAACACAAAAAGGCAGGGCCAGGCAAGACGGAGAAAGGCAACAAAAAAAAAAAAAAAAAACAAAATATAAAGACGAGCAAAGCAGAGAGAAAAAAAATTATTTCAAACCATAAAACAGAAAAATTACAAAGCGCTCTCGGACGAGGCAGAGACGAAATACAGATAAAAAATAAGTCATCAGTGCAAAAATAAGAAATAAAATAAGAAATAATACAAAGCGAGGGACTTTTGATGAAATTTTCATTTGGAAATTCCTTGCGTAGCAATTAAGTCAAAATGCTGTATGTATTTGTGTGTCTGTGTGCGTATGCGAGTATGTGCGTGTGAGAGAGACAATGGAACATTGCTGAGTAAAAGATCTGGCAGTGAGAACACAAAAATTCATTTAGCTGGGTAATTTGTACATTCTCACAAAACGAAACTTTCGGCTAATTTGTCTTGTACAATTTCGGTATAAGTCTCTTTCCCTATATCTCCCTGTCTCTGTCACAGTGGCTGCTTAAAGCTTTAACCACAGCCCTGCAACCTTATTGTTTCCATAGACTCTGTTCCCATACCTTTCTACTCCTACACTTTCCATCTCAGTCTCTGCCTCAATCTCTGCTCTAGTTATAGCTTCAATTCCAATCAAGTCTCTGCCATAGTAACAAATTCAATATGCTTCAGTTCCACCCACAGTCCCCACTCTCTAGCCTCATCTCTTACAGTCTTATCTCCAGCTTCAACTTGAACTTAAATCCAAGCGAGTGCGACATGCGTTTATATAATTATTTCTACGTGATTCTACCGTTTTGGGCATTATCTGAGGGCTTACCTTTTGCCGTAGCTAACAAAACTGACCCAGAGCTGGCTGACTGGCTGGCTGCGCATTTGCCAAGTCAGCAGCAGCAGCAGGAGCTGCAAACGCATTACCCGATGCCATTCACAGATAAAAGTAAAAGCAGCGACACGTAAACGACCATTGCTTCAATGAGCTGGTTACACACGCACACACACACTCGCACACACACTCGCACACACACACTCTAGAACGCAGTGCGAGTCTAACAACGCGTTGGCACCCCTTTTTTATGCAACAATTTCGAGAAGCTGGCCAAAATCGTTGTTGGTCGAGCACACACACACACACACACACACAAAGAGCCATTGCTCGTAATGGCCAAAAGAGGCAAGGCCAGGCCAGAGCCCGGCACGAGCGAGGCCCGCATAAAAAGCACTTGAAATGCAGACGGGCCCGAAAGCCCCGTTGCCGTTGCCTCTTTAAGTATCTATAAAATGAAAATGTTTATAGAAAAAGCGCTTCAGTGACTTGATTTGTGCATTAAAGATATGTGTCTCTGTGTGCGTGAGTATATTGTATTCTACGCTCTCTCTATCTCTCACCCCCACACTCACCTGCCTGCTTCTTTCTCTCTCACACACACACTTGACAAGTGACATAAAATGAAGGAAATATGCCCAGTCGAGCCCAAGATAGACACACACACACAGTGTATCCTCGGTGCTTATGGACTTCACATTATACATAGACCAGACGCATAATGTTATGCGAAAGGGTAGCAGGACCCACAATGGCCAGTAAAATTTGACAGTTAAGAGCACTCGGGTCGGGTTAATAGTAGTTGTTTGTGGGAAAAAGCCTGCCTGCTGGCCCGCCTGGTATTCTATGAGGCTCCAGCTAAGTTTTTACTGCATTTTTACTGCGAAAACTCCAGCAAAAACAACATATGTGTGAGCATGTATCTGTATGTGTGTATCTGTTGATTTGTATGCGTTATTCGATTTGCATTTCTATGATTCTGTTTTAGCATATCTCGAATATTTATTATATCGACAAGTACATATATGAATCTACATAAATTCTAAGTGCTTCAAATGGAAATAATAGTTGCCATATTTTGGCATATCATGATTTTACTACTGTGTTTTAACAGTTGTCAAGTTTTCTGTGATGGAATCACATGATATGCTTTTCATTTCAGATTTATTTGTTATGTCATGAGTCAGCTGAAGAAGTTAAGAGAGTGTAAAACTTTGATTTTACTCTGGGTTCTAAAAATTTTAAGTATGCATAATGAGTATACTAAAGAAACATATGATCTCCTTAAGAAATATATATTCTTTTTTTATTTATAATAATTATTAGAGAGATCTTTAAACATACTTATGTACTTTGGTTAAGTATAATTAGCATTTCTGTTTATCAGCTAAATTTCTTAGCTTTTATATGCCTGTTATAAAAATATCTTAACTCAATCGTTAATCTGGCAATAAAACCGATTCATTTGCAGCGACAACAGCTGATCCAACCAGCTGGCCTGGCTAGGCCTGGCCCTGACTTGGGTTGGGGGTATTCCCAGTGGATTACAACGAAATTAAATTAAATACAAAAATAATTTGCTCAAAATCAGCAGGCATCGAGCAAATGATTTCTGTTTCTTTTCTCTGTTTTGTGTTTGGGCCTGGCCGAAAAAAGCACTTTCAATAATTGCCACTTTGGCGCACATTAAAGTCAACTTACCCCACGATTGACTACTGCACGACGGGCCAAGGCACCTCGAGGTGGCCCCGCCGATGTCCTTACATAAGGCATAATCATTATCGTTACAGTTTATTGCACATTAAAAGTGCGGTGGGAAGGGGGTAGGGGGCAGGCGAGGCATTTGTGGCGCAGCCTTTTATGCCACAGCCCGGCCTGAACCGGCCCTGGTAGAGCACGAACAACACTTGGCGGCATTATATAAAGCAAATAGCAATAAAGGAGCGAAACAAGGATGGGAAAAAAAATCAAGACGGGACTGCAGACTACGACTTGACCGTAATTGTCGCAGTCTCAGGCTCAGTCGTATCGTCTTTGTTCGACTTTACACATGAATAGTTATACCCCGCACTCTCCCGCCCCTGCTCGACTTGGTTTAAATTTAATTTAATTGTAGAGAGGCAAGTCCTTTCTTTGATTTCACGTTCAATTGTACTCGAAATTTTTATTTGGATTTTTTATTTTTATTTGATTTTCATTTTACAATTTTACTTCTGATTTTACGAGGTGCTTTAATGGGACGCACACGCCCCTGCCCCGAGGGAGCTTTTCAACGCTTAGAAATGTTGCTATTAACAATTAGCGTGCCTCAATGTGATTTACGCCATTTCAGCGCCCACGTTGCCCTTGGGGGGGAGACACAGCCGCCCGAAGGGGTTAAGGCATAGATGGGGCAGTTCAAATGCCGTTCAGATGACTCGAGATTGGGGCAAATTATGCAAATGTCTGCAGTCATTTTGAGACAACAATTTTGTTGCGCTTCTTGTTTTTTTTTTCGTTGTCATGATTTTTATTTTTTGCAAATATTGACAGGATTTTTATTTAAATTTTTATTGTCAGTTGTTGCCAATTTCTTGAAGCTGCTCTCCACGCTGTCTCTCTCTCTCTCTTCCTCTCTCTTTTGCACGCTCGCTCGCACATTTTTGTGAAGTCAGCAAATGTTGCCATTGTCAACTGACTGCGCCCTGCCACGTCTGGTGGCAGCAACGCTCTGCTTTTTATTCAGTTTTTCCTCTCGACTAATATGAAAGCAAATTTGCATAATAATTTTTGCCAGATTTTCTTTTGCTTTTTTCCTTTTTTCTCACTGTTCTCGAGTTTCTTCTGAAAATTGAAGTTGAAACTGTTTAGTTTTTAGCTTGGCTTATTTATTGATTGAAGCCATCGCTTTTGATTATTAATTAAATTCAATCACTTTAATCGCGGCCATATTAATTACATTCGATTTGTCTGTCAAACTCAGCTGCTTCGTTATGTTGTGGTTAATTCAGCCCGAGGTCATTTTGGGACAGATTAAATTGAACGAATTGATATGCAAATAATAATTATAATAATTGGAATGTAGTGTATAATTGTGGCCATCTCATAGCGACGTGTGTACACGCTTTCTTTTTTATTGTTGCCCTCCT
Source organism: Zaprionus tsacasi (assembly GCA_018904105.1). NCBI lineage: Eukaryota > Metazoa > Arthropoda > Insecta > Diptera > Drosophilidae > Zaprionus > Zaprionus tsacasi. The sequence continues at coordinate 7,237,947 of JAEIFR010000598.1, read as the reverse complement.
GCTCTGCAAGGAGTTCAAAGTTCAAGCTACTTTCTTTATGCCACTTTTATGCGTCTGTGTGTGGCAAAGTTTAGCAATTAAAATGAACGTCACATGCATCAATACTTAAGCTCATTTATTCGCACACCTTTTGCGTGTAGCCAATAAAAATAATTGGCTATAAATGCGCTAAAAGTCAAAACAACGCCAATTGGTGGCGGGATGAGAGAGAAACAGAGAAAGCAGAGAAAGATAAAGAAACCGAAGAAGGGAGGGCTGAGCAGGGGGAAGGCATTGCTTTTAATTAATGGAAGCAGCAGCGCCAAGTGGCAACAGCAGAGGCACTTCACACTCACACTCACACATACACACACAGCTGTAGCACGCACACGCACAGTGTTGCCGTTAGTATTTTATGGATACGCTCGGCAGCTGGGAATGCCATCATCTAATGTGGCACTAACTGGGCTACCTTCAGGCTGCGGCTGCCTGCCTGTCGCACTCCGTTTCAAGTGCGTTCAGTTATAATTTTATGTGCCATTAATTTGCCACCGTAGACACAAGTTTGCACACACACACACACACACTCACACATCTGCGTACAGTTTTAATGCATTTTTGGCCTGTGTGTTTGTGTACGCGCCTGCAAACTAATGAGCCTACTCTGCATTTGTTGCTCTTGTTGCATTGTTGTTGTTATTATGTCTGTCTGGCCTAGTGTGTGTGTGTGTGTGTGTGTGTGTAGGGCCAATGTTGACAAGCGGCAACTTTTGCTATTTATAGCGCCGGCAGCACTTTTAATGGCCGCTTTGGTGTCGCGAGAGCGAGAGCGTGCGCTCTCTTTTCTGCAATTAACGTTGATTGCATTTTTATAGGCTCCCTCAATGAAATGGAAAAAAATGTAGCATACTTTTGCGGGCACACACAATTTCGAGCCTAAACTAAAAGTTGGGTTAGTTTTTGAAGCGAGCAGAAATTTTAATTAAATTATATGCAGCTAGTTAGCAAACAGTTGAGGTTAACTGCAGTCGCGACTAGAAAATACCCTGTAAATTTCATTTTGGGAATATTCTAACCTAAAGTTGAAGTCTGAAATGTGGTTTCATAGCAAAGCTAGATTTGGATGATGTTTGAAATTAAAACATAAATAAATTTAGAATATATTGCTTATTATTATTTCTGTGTATAAATTACTACACATGCTTAAATTAAATTGAACTAATTTAGTTGCTCTTGAAGCTTATCTCTTGCACTTTCTTGATCATCTCGTTTAGCTCAGCATTCTGTATTTCATATTTGATTTTCTTCAGAAATCAGCACGAGCATTTGCCAAACATTTACCAAGTCTCCTGTGGTGCTGCTGCTGGCAATTGAATCGTCACAATATTTGCACAAAATGATTTAACTCTGAATTTATTGCTCACACAATTTAAAAACATTTCCCAAAAGGAGAGAGAGAGAGAGAGAGTGAGGAGGAAAGCAGAACCATAGCTGCTTTATTTCTTGAATGTCGTTGCTTAATTTTTTACTCACTCTGCACGTCATAAAATTGCATAAACACACACACAGACAGAGGGAATATCTGCGTGTGTGTGTGCATAATAAACTGCAGCCATATACGTATACTTAACTGAGTGTGTGTGTGTGTGTGTGTTGGAGTTCCAGTCTGGGCTGTGTATCTTTTGCTGGCACACTGTGTGCATAAACTTTGCTCTGCTGCCTGCTTATTACTCGGAGCGAGTATCCTTTCGAGCTGAGTTTCCTGCAGTTCCACAATGGAGACGTTCGCGTGCCTGCTACTTAAAATTTACGAGCCGCATATCTGCACTGTCCTCCACTCAGTCTGCTGCCAATGCTGCTCCTGCTCCTACTGCTCCTGCTGTTGGCTTAAATCTTTAACGAAGAGTGCAGCAGAGTATACTATACTATAATTTACTACGTATAGCTGGCATAACTTAAGCGAAACACACACCATGGGAAAATCAATTCAATGCAAATTGTTGCAGACTCAGCAAGAAAACTCGTGCTCCCAATTTGCGGATTGATTTTCGGGGCTGGTTGTATGAAATTCTATTGAGGCTGAGCGAAAATCTCTAATTAGCTAATTGCTATAATTAAATGCTTGGCTAATGTTGGCATTTCGTTTAACTGAACGCAAGGATAATGTAAATTGCTACGCTCAGAGCTGGTTTCCCCCTCTCTTTTTCTCTCTCTCCCTCTCTCTCTCTCTCTCTGTGTGTGTGTGCACCATTATTGCGGTCGCCAGCCTAATGGCAAATCGAACATATTTGCATATGAAATGAGCGAGAGATCGAAACATGGCGGCAGTCAGGCAGCCATGAGCCACATCAAAAAAGCAAGCGAAACGATTTCCGGTCTAGATAAGCGACTCTGTGCGCTGTGCTGATGTATGTATGTGTGTGTGTGTGTGCTGACAGATAACTCGCATGTGACTTTGGTTTTGCTGGCTGGTGCCATCATAATAATTGTTTATGCTCCTAATAAATTAGACTCTCTGCCCCCGGCACGATATTGAATTAAAGCCAATGCGGCGTATGAGTGATGAGTATGGCATATTTGGTCTACTTTTAAAGCCGGTTCAGTGCGTATTGCGTCGCACAATACAAACGCAATTAGAAAGTCCATGGGCAGAGAAAGATATATTGAGAGAGAGAGAGAGAGTCAGCTTAATTACAAAATCAACGACGGCTGCCAAATGCAAGAAAAATACTTTACAAATTTTAATAACTTTGTTTGCCCGGGCAACAAGGCAAAATTGTTGAGCCTAAGAAATGCAAATTAGTTTACAAGTGATTTAAATAAGATACAAAAAGTGACGAGGGACAAGCAAGACAAGAAAAACGAGAGACAGACAGGCAACGAGGGAATCCAAAAGGGCTGCAAAAAGAACTTTTTTTTTAAGGTGTGGTTCACAAATGGAAAATTACGTTTAAATGGGTAGAATTTTCCTAGAATTATAATTACATAATTTACAAAAGAAACCAGGCGGGGAAAAAAACAACGAACGCTGATCTCAGCTCTGGAAATATGTATTACAAGTGATTTTTAATTATTATTAAATTATTTTACTTTGCTTTGAGAAAATAATTCAAATGTGATCAGAGAATCCACTGTACTCTCTGTGCTGTGTGGGTGGCAACTTAAAACGACAGTAATCTCTCAGTTTAAACAAAAGCCCCAGACAAAGGCGCATGCATTAATGAAGCGAAATTTAAGAGAGAGCTTGCCCCAAAAATAACACTGGCCGAGGGGGCGGGAGGGAAAGCGGGAAAGGAAATTGTTAAGAGCAGGGACTCGGAAAATAAGCCAAGCCCAAAGACATAACTCAAAAACTGGCGCCTAAAACGAAATTTTAAAATGAAAAGAAACGGGGGAAAAAGAAAACAAAAAAAACCCTTGAAAGCAGAGCGAAGAAGAGCGAGAAATTTGCATAAAAAAAGGATTTGCTCGCTAATTTCACTTTAATGTAAGCGCGGCAGAGGCGGCGGCGACGGCGACTGCGACTGCGACGATGACGTCGCAGCCATTACATCACTTTTATCTTGGCTACACCGCTGCTCCCTCTGCCCCCTGCCTTTTTGTCTTTTATTTATAGCATTATTAGTGGCACTAAGTAAAAGATCGCGGCATTTTCTTTTCCTCCACTTGAGGACGACGGCGACGTCGTCTTAGCATCCTCAGCTGCAGCTTTGGCCTGCCCCAATAACAAAGTGCTAATGCCCCACGCTAATTATGCATCATTTGTAAGAATGTTTTGTCGTTATTTTTTAGTTCTCCTCCTGCCTTCTCCTTCTCCTTCTATCTATCCTGCTATCTCTTGCTGCCTGTTGTTGTCACAGCTCATCATGGTTCGCTTTTTCATCTCTTGCAGGTCCGCCCGTGCTCTCCGAGTCCATAATTGGCACCCTGGGACGATTGCCCTGCAACGTGACCCCGCCCATTTATGAGGATCGTGTGGCGTTGGTTATCTGGTATAAGGTGGGACTGAAAACGCCCATCTATAGGTGAGTAAAGCTGCCCTCCGAATGAGGATGCATTTTAAAGGCGAAGAGCTTGTGTCATTACACTCTCATCTCGCTTGCCCCTTCAACCCTTGTGTCAAACGCAGAGTCAACACACTCACACACACACACACACACACACAGTCACATTTGGGGGTTCATAAATAAACAAAATTGATTACCACAGACAAGTTTCGCGTGCGACTCAACCCGCTCGACGTACTCGAGGGCCGACAGAGAGGAGGCTGGGCTCGGTGCCCTGGAAGGGGTAAATGGAATCTGCACATGTCAGCTGGGTTGGGTTGGGCGAGAAAATGGGTCTCTGGTACTTTTTCATTTTGATTTAATGTCTGCTAATTAAGCAATTTTTTGCATGTTTTGGGGCTGCTCAACTGCAGCCATTAAATTAGCATAACTAGAAAATTATACACAGGCAGAGGCAGAGGCAGAGGCAGACAGGGAGGAGGTGCCTAACTGGACCCAGTAAAGTTTGCTGCTTGCCATTGAGGACGACCTGAATGCCCAAGGTTACATTTACTCACACACACACACACACAGAGACACAAAAACTTTTTCAATTATTCATGCCGAACATTATGGCATTGTAGTGGGCCAAGACTTTTGCTTCAAGACTTTTGTATCTTCCGTTGGATATGTCTGCATACATCAAAGCAGCTCAAGTTTAATTGGATTTGTTGGCCACTACCACACACACACACACACATATGTATGGTATATAGAGAACTCAAAGAGAGACGCTGATTAGCTGATTGCTAGTTAAGGCTGCCAGGCAGCAGCCAGTCAACGGCATTGACATGCGGCTGAAACTAATTGAACTTCAGCACTTCAAGGACTTGCAAATGACTAGAGCGAAAATAGTAATTAGCGTTGCGTAACGACAGTCTGCGAATGCCGAGTGGAGAATGTGGAGAGAGAGTGTGGAGAGTGGGCGAAAGGCGAGCCACGCTTCAGCTCTTGTTTGTAATTAAAAACCACTCAGCAAGTAAATTAATCATAAAACGAAACTTGCCTTTTCCACTTGCATTTTTCTCTCTCTGTCTGTTGTTGTGTTTCTTGAGTCTAACTCCGATCTCTCTCACTTTTTTTTCGGACTTGGTACCGTGTTGAAAATTTAATTTACCCCCTACCTTAAAGTTGGCATTTCAATTTAGCATCGATTGGCTATGACTTTGGCTTCCAACCTTGGATGCCAATTTTTATTACCAACTGACATGTGAGTTGCCTCTGCCTGCCCCGGCAAGCTCATTATGCTCGCAGCTGCTCGCTGCGTCGTCGTTGTGTTTCACAACAGCGCCATATGTCTGCAAATCAAAATTGAAATGCAATAAAACACTGACAAGCGCACAGGCATCGGTTCGAGCTGTCAAAGGGAGCGCACACTGTGGGAGAGCTGCAAGTTTAATAACCGAATTGTGTACGAGGGTTGCCAAAGCAGTAGTATGCAGTGCGAACATACCATATATGGTATATGTGTGTGTGTTGGCGAAATGTATTAACTGTTCGTTGATAATTCAAAACTGCAGTCAAGTGTAGTCGATAATAAGTCGAGCCTTGTTTCCATTTACCCAGCGGCAAAAACGTTGCATACTTTCGAGCGCAGCATTTAAAATGAACGCAACGAGAGTTGCGGCAAAATCGTTGCATACTTTTACGCGCAATAATTAAAACCCAACGAGAGCTACTCCAGTTTGAATAGGAGCAAAAACATTGCTTACTCTTGCGCTGTACCTAAAATGAACAATATGGTGGATCTTTTCTGAATTTTATAAAAAAAAACCCCTACAATTTGTTGATCGAAAATGTATTCAATAAATTAAAAACAATTATTTGAAAATTTGTAAATGAACGAAAATAGAAAAAATAAAACCAGAAAATAAAATGAAATATCAAATGTTACCGTAGTTTAGTTTATTCAATTTAAAATTCATTTTCAATATGGAATTTCATTTATTTAAAATGCTTTTAATAGCAAATGCAAGACGAATTTAATTAAATTGCTGCACCTAATTGTGTTGAACAAATTTTATCTCAAGCAAATTTGCACAAAATTCTCAATAAAATTAAATGAAACACACACACACACACTTGCCTGTGCTCTGGCCAAAGGCCATGGCAACACACACTGAGCCAGAAGAAAAACAGCAGAGCCAAAGTTGGCACAAAGACCGAGAAACCTGGGGGAAACTTTTTAAAGCCAATCGCCAAACATTCAACGTGGCCCACGTTGCAAAATCACAAAATGGCCGAGGAGAAACTTTAAGACCATTGATTGACCGCTGAACTGAGCTCATTTTGGTAATTTTTTTTTTTTTTTTTTTTTTTTTTTAACGCTCTGCTATAAATTCACAAAAACAAAAGAAACAAGGAAAAAGCGAACCGCACACAGAATTAATCAATAATCTACAATTACAAACTAAAACAATAAATTACAACAGTGAGTGACGGAAGGAAGCTGTGAGGGGGGGGAAGGGGGATTATTAATTCATTGCAGAACCCAATTACACAGTTTTGGTAAAAGTTTACCACAAGGTGGGCAGCTTTAAAAATTACACGAACCACACACACACACACACCTTTAGAAGGGCTTTTCTCATGCCAAATTTTCTTTTCGTTTCTTCTCGTTTCTTTTCAGCGTCGATACACGCGACTCAAACTTTGCACAGGGCACGCACTGGTCGGATGAAACGTATCGGGAGCGCTTGTCGTTCCACGTGGAGGGACGTGCCGGCACGCTGACCATCAAGTCAACAACGGAGGACGATACGGGCGAGTATCGGTGTCGCGTCGACTTCCAGAAGAGTCCCACGCGCAACTCCAAAGTGAATTTAACTGTCATAAGTAAGTATTGAGAACTCACAGTGTATACTCCCATTCCCTTTCCCCCATCCCTGCTCCACCCTCTCCTCTTCCCATCTCTGCCAGCTGCAGTGGCATAATTGAGCTGCTAATATGTGCGGCGACATTCTCCTTAATCCCGGCATGCAGTTGCCGAACAAACACATTAGTTACAAAATAAGACGCCAACTGTATGTTTCCGTCCTGCCCCACCCTCTGCCCCCCTCTATCTCTCTTCACCCTCTTCGCTGGCTGCCAGCACATTTTTCTCGATTCTCTGGCATTTCTTGCTGTCTTTTTTGGTAAATTTGCTTCGCAAACAGCTTTTAAAGTGCCAACTTGGCGAAAAGTTTGCGTCCTGCTCTCCCCCAGTTGCTCCCTTCTTACGGCTCTTTAAGTCGGGGGAGTGGGGAGGCAGAAAAAAATTGTGCAGCGCGCAACTTTTGAATTGAATTTTCGCCATTTAAATGCGCTTTTCCACATGCTCTACGCTTTTTATGTAGCAAGGGAGTGTTAGTTTCAGCACTCGCTTTGTGCACTGTCGGGGAAGTTACAATAATGTAAGAGATTTTTGGCATATCGTATAGGTATTATTATTATAAATAATATTATTTTCCCATTTTTTTCTGCACTCAAATCATCAATATTATCCATATAATCTATTACATTTCTTGTGTGGCATTTTAAATTATGATAATCAGTGAAAGAGATATATTTATTAATTATGTAATGAAATCAAAGTGATATTTATTATTATATTACTTCATTTAATTAAAATAAAATCAAACCACATAAAACCTAATACTTTTTTAATTTTTTCGTTCCTTCGTTTGGTATTTTAAAATTGCTTTAAGAAATATTATATTATATTACAATTGCATTTCATGCATACATCAAATCAGTCGTTAGAAAAGAAAATGAAATTGAAATATTTGTATTATATTACTGATTTATATTCGATTATATCCAATTCCACTGTCAGCAAGTGAATTATTGTTATTTATGTTGACAGAGCCGTCTCTCTCTCTCTCTCTCTCTCTCTCTCTGTGCAGTGCATTCCCCCTTCGGTTATCAATTTGAACAGCATTTTCTCTCTGGATATTATTTTCCGGCACAAGGTGAGCCAGCTGGCTTACCTGCAGGATAGGGCGGGAGAAAGGGAAAGGCAGAGGGGCCTGGCCACAGCTTGCAATTTACCATTAAAATTTATATGCGAGTCCGAAGGCGTTTAGCTGAAATATACGGCCAGCTCTTTGGGCACGGGCAATAAAAATATTGTTCGTAAATAGTTGCTGCTGGCTGCGCTGCTGGCTGCGCTGCTGATGGCTGCACTGCCTCCGGAAGACTACTCCGGGCTCTGCTCTGCTCTGGCTGCTGCTCCAGCCGCTGCCACTGCTGTTAGATGAAGCGTTCAGCGGCATTGGCCAACGGGGCGTGGTTATGTTTTACAAACTTCTTGAGCATGTTCAACATGCATTGCTCTGCCAACTGTGCGAGTGTGTGTGTGTGCCAGTGTGTGTGTGTGTGTGTGTGTGTGGCTTGCGACATGTGAAGCGTAAAACCATGGCTGGATTTAGAACTTTATGCGTCGGTTGGGAAAAACTTTAAAGAAGATACGAGTATTAGATTAAAAGTTGCCCCAGCCCTGGGTGGACAGCTACTCGGACAAGTTGCCACTGCTAATGCGAGCGGTAACAAGAAGACGCTGCGGGTCAGCGGGGAGCGAGAGGGAGGGAGGGAGGTAGGAGCAACGACTAAGGGCAGGCAAGGATAACGAAGATGCCAGTAAGTCCTGGACATGTTTTGCAAATTTGCCAGCAAATATGTTGTTGAGCTAAGCCCCAGCATAATAGCCAAGGCGCAGCTGCCTTCCCTGCCCTGTGCCCCTCCCCCTTCTTCTGGGCTGTCTTCATCCTTCTCCTCCATTTCCCATTAGCAGAGAAATGAGAATATTTTCAAGTGAATAATCGGAGCGTGGCGCGTGCCTTGAGTGGAGCAAACAAGTCAAAAACGATGGTGGCAACTCTAGGCAAATAAAACAGGCGAATTTGGCGAAAATTAAAACTTTGCTCAACACGTCGGCGAAAATTTACGGCTTTATTGCACAGGTAGTTCCCTCTCTCTCTCTCTCTCTCCCCTCTCTTCTCTCTCTCTCTCGTTTCCACCTGTGGTCAGTCTGGCCCAAAGCTGGCGCCGACTTTGAGTTGAAATTTGAAACCTGCAAGCTGCAACTGCCTGCACCTGTTTGGCCCCCCTCGGCCAGGAGCGGACTCACTGCAGCTGCGGGTTAAACATGGCTGCCTGTCAAGGCGGCAACAGCAGCTCCTTAATATCTGCGAGACAGACAGACAGGCAGCGCGTTATTCCATCAGCTTAGCTCGAGAAGCACATGCTATCTACATTTTAGCTATACATAGTATATATACTATCTATGCCGACAGTCTGCAATGCGGTTTAAACAGCAAATTAAATGCACGTCAGCCAGTTAAATCAGTCAAATTTAAATGGGGATTTTGAACTAGTTTGGTATGGTGTTTTAAAGAATTCCTTGGAGTATTCTTTGATTTGACGGAACAAGGGAAGATTTGTACTAAGAATTACTATAAGTATTTGTATATTTCTGCAACTCTCAAATAGTAAAAAATTCCCTTAATTTTCTAAAAAAACTCTCAAAGATTCTGTTACATTTAGAGAGAAATTTTGATCTATTAGAAATAAATCTTTAAAATTTTGAAAATAAATTGCTAGATTAAAGAAATACTATTACTACTAATTGCCATAGGTATATCTTTATCTTTGCTTCTCCCGATTACAGAAATAATTCCTATACTTCTCGCTTTTCTTTAACCCATTATTAAATTACAGCCCAATTTAAAGCCTTCTTTTAGAGTACTGTGATTTTCCTTTAAAGTTTATTGATTCAAAGAAAATTACTACCCATAATTGCCTTAAGTCTTGCTATTCCTAGACCTATACCCAAAGCAAGAAACCTTCTATTTCTTTGTTGCTCCCCAACACTTTCACTCTCTCTCTCTCTCTCTTTACACTTTGCTTACCACGTAATTAAATTTCTTCTCTCTCTTTTTCTATTACTTCTACTTCTCTCTTGCTCCTACTATAGCACCGCCTGAGTCAATCATCATACTGGACAGCAAGGGAGCCACCATTAAGGATCACACACTGGGACCCTACAACGAGGGATCCAGCGTGAATGTCACGTGCGTGGCCATTGGCGGTAAGTTGATGCTCACGTGTCTCACGTACGCCTGTCCTACGGTTCATTGTAAGTGAACCGAGTGCAGGAGGAGAGCAGGAGGGGCAGGAGGAGGGGCAGCGGGTAGAGGAGGAGTATTTTGCCAAGTGTCGACGCCGCATTTCGTGTCTGACAATTAAAAGTGATGAGCTTGAAAATGCAGGCAAAGATTTCGCATTTTATTTAATTTCGCATTTGCTCGAAATGCTGTCGACTGCACGAACCAGCACACAACTTACACACACACACACACACACCCTGAGAGATGGAGAGCAAACACACACATCATACACACACACACGTACATGGCCAATACACACAACAATGCCCACACAAATTGCATTGAGAGCACTTGAAAATTGCTAAAAGCCAAACAAGACAACAAATGAAATAGCGAAAGGCACTTGAGCGCACACACACACAAACACACATGCAGTACACACACTCTCACACACACACACACACAGCTACAGCCAGGCACTTCTTGCACTTGTGAGCACATAAACAAACAGTCAAAGACAGCAGCTAAATCGCTGCGAGCATTGCAGGCTACAGCGCTCTGTGGGAGTAGGGGAGAGGGAGGGAGGACAGCAGGGGGGAAGACTGGGAGTGGGAGTGTGCCGGAGGCGAGGGGGAAGGACTCCCTGCGCGTGTGAATGGCTGGCAAGCTCAAGTCTAAGCCGTATAACAAACATATCAGTTGCACACCACACACACCCATAGGGGCATCCTGGCTCACTCCCAGACTCCCTGACTCTCTCACTCTCTCTCTCCCTCCCCCTTGACCCGCACACACCCACACTCTCACTCCTCATCCCTCTGCCTGCTCAGTGCACTCAATAATTCTGATTCCTTCTTTGCTGCAGGTCGACCACAGCCGAGGGTTACCTGGTGGCACGGCAACACAATGTTCAACAGCTCCGGCCAGGGACATCCGCTCTCGGAGCGACGCATGGGCAACATCCTATCGCTGGCCAAGCTCAAGCGCAAGAATCTCCACATGCAGCTGACGTGCCGGGCGGAGAATAATAATTTGACAACGCCAATTATCAGCAGCATCGTCCTGGACATGAATTGTGAGTTTTAGCCAGAGTTACCCAGAGCCCTGATCTCTTACCCAGCAGGAAGTTGCCCGCACAAGCTAATTAATTTACTTCTCCATGTCTCTTTCTCTCTCTCTCTCTCTCTTTTTCCTGCTTTGTGTGTCTGTTTGGCTGCAGTGCGTCCTTTGATTGTAAAGCTGCAGGGCGAGAATCGTCCGCTTTCGGCGGAGAACTCTTATCAGCTCAGCTGCGTTGTCATCGGCTCACGTCCAGCACCGTCGGTTACCTGGTGGAAGGGCAGCACGCCCATGAAGAATACGCATGAAATTGTAAGTACCCAATGGCGTTGTCTAATTCATTCCACCCTTTCCTCCCCCTCCCCCTATCAAAAAGTAAACCCTTTGGGGCACGAGCAGGCAAGGCATGACGAGTTGGATATGCTGTAAAAAGGGAAGACATACTAGAGTAGAATATAAAATAGAGAAACTCTTCTATGAATATTTTTAGAGTGCAGAGATTAAGTTTAAATACTTATATTAATTCTATATATCTTTCTCGATCATCATGAAATTTATAAAAATAATTCGGCAAGTCATAAATATTATACACACCAAAAAGCAACGTGCTTGCTTTAAAATTATGCTAGAAATAAGTTTTTTAACGATTTACAGCAGCATAGGAGTGCGTATCAAAATTATAATATTAGCCTGCAGTTACTGCTATATATGAGAGTATAGACATTAAATTTGCTGGCTCTAACTTATATACTCTCTGAGTTTTAGGCGCTCATACAGACAGATAGACAGTATATACTAGAAATATGCATAGTTTTTCAAAATTCAAGATGAATCCTAGATTTTTCATGTATTCTTTTAACTTAAGCTTAGGGATACCTTAGATATATTTGGCTGCAGTACAACCTATCCATTGTAGCCATCTCCAGCCTATTTTTTACAGGGTATAGACATGCAAATTTCAAATCTGCATAGCTTGAGTAACTTCAACCCCAAAGCCTCAAACTCTCCCAATCCCACTACCTCTCTCCCTCTTCCTACTCCTCCTCCCTACTCACCACTCCCCTCCCCCTCCTGCTGCTGCTGCTGCTGCTTGTCATGCTGCCCGTAGACATGCTTTGTGGTAATTGAAGCTACTTCGGCGGCAGTCACGTAGCTGCCTTCAATTAAAAGCCGGCACCGGCTTTAACGACTGTCCACGTGCACGTGCCGGCTGCTTGTTTGCCTGCTGCTCCTTTGTGCCGCTTGGCAGAGCACACACAGACACACTCAAACACACACACACACACACAATGCTATTAACTGTTTCGCCTTCGTTTCATTGTGCGTTCATTTTGCAGGCCAATCCGGATGGGAACATGACCACCTCGGTGCTGACATTCACGCCCACCATCGATGATCGCGGCAAGTTTCTGTCGTGCCGTGCCGAGCAGGGAATGATACCTGAGTCTGGGATGGAGGATGGCTGGAAATTGGACATCTATCGTAAGTTTGAACTGCCTCCCTGGTACACTCGCTATTCCTGGCTATCTCTATCCCTGCGCTGTTTATTAATACATCAAAGTCAGCGTCGCGCGCTTGAGTGGGCCGCATTTAGTTTGCCCCAGTGCCATGTAAATTAGCCGCAGTCGCAGTCGCAGTCGCAGTCGCAGTCGTCCACGCGGCGTATGCTTAATATTTAATTTGCCCCAGCGCAACTTTTTAATGAAAACAAAAGCACAAATGCGCCGCTGCCGACGCCGTCTCGCAGTCGATATCGACTTTAAATTCTTCCGCCAAAAATGCTCCGGATATAATACTGGTTTTTTTTTTCCAGCCCTCCTGCACCTTCTCCTTCGCCTCTGTTTTTTGTGTGCCAACTTGTGGCAAGTTTGGCAAATTAATTTCCAGCGGCGGCCTGCAAAAGTTTGGCCCAAAAACTTGCTGGAACTTTTTAACCCGCCGCAAACACCGCAAGCAGCGCAGCCGACAGCGAAGCCATCTTTACGCTTTTACAGTTTTTCGACCTGTTTGCACAAAATTTAAATGGCAATCCATGACGCCCCATTCTCCTCCCTCCTCTCTCTCTCTCTCTCTCTCTCTGGTTTCCTGCCCGCTGCATTGCTTCCGTTTCCTGTTTGCCTTTGCGCGGTTTGGTTGCTTACCTTTTCAGCTTGGGTTCTTTTTTTTTTCTCTGCCCTACCTCTGCGCCCATTCTATTGAAACTTGTGGTCCATTGAGCAACCCTTTGGCAGCAGGATGAGGCAGGAGAACGAGAGCTGAGACTGGGACTGGGACTGGCTTGTTTGCGCAATTTGATAGATTGCTTAATAAGCTTAATTGATTCGCGCATTCCGCGCACCAATTTTGATTTAATTAAGTTAACATTTTACTTGTTTAGGGCACCAGCCCTTCCTCCTACTGCCTCCTGGTCCCACTCCTTCGCCTGCAGCACGTGTAGATTTATTTTTGCACACTCGGCGCTTTTCATAAACAAGTTTCCACAACAAAATGCGAAATACCCAAGCCAAGCTAATTGCCTACAAGCAAAAGCGGAAAAAGGCAGTGGAGACAGGCAGGGAGGAGCTGGAGCAGGGAGGAGCTGGGAGGAGGCAAGGGGCTGCTCGGCACTTTCACAACTTAAATTGCCTAATTTGTGGGGCTTACCAAGTAATTACACCTTTGTGTGTGCGGCTTCTCTACATTTTATTTGCTCTTTACTCTTTTTATGATTTACTCTCATCTCTCGTCTCTCTCTCACTCTTTTGCTGGGCGTGGCACTCAAGTAATTTGCACCCTTAGCTGGCAGCTTAGTGTTGTCATGACAGTTCGCCATACACTCCTACCCAACTGTATCCAATTATGATCTCTCACCTCGCACACAGATATACCCGTTGTCAGCCTGGAACTGGGCACAAATTCCCTAAACGCAACGCTACGTGAAGGCGTCGATGTCTTCTTCGAGTGCAACATCAAGTCGAATCCGTGGATCTACAAAGTCAGCTGGCGGCATAATGTAAGTGCAGCATGAAGTAAAGAATAATATATATTTTATTTAGTTATTCAATTATTTATTACATTTTTATTTATTACAATTGTATTATTTCTTTTTATAAATTGAGAAATTCTTACAATATGCAAGTTCTTTGAAATTATCTTAAAAAGGACTGCAAATACTGTTCTCAATTCAAATTGAATTGAAGTCAAAGTCGAATAAATTTCACATATAAAATCGTTGTTAAAATGTTTCAAAAAAATATAGCTCTATAGACACATCATGCCATTAAAATATGTGTAGCTAATTCAATACGCAGCCAATTCGAGGCTCATCTTTTGCCTGCGGCCTGTGAAAAATTGAAGACGTTTATTATACGTATTATTATTATTATTTTCATAATATTTTATACATAAATTACCCTGGGGCCAAACACACACAACAAATCGAAAAGCGCAGCTTACGCCCGCCACTTCCTGTGGGCCGTAGTCAGCGTGTGTGCGTCTGCGTGTGTGTGTGTGTGTGTGTAGTGGGCGCCACATAATTGTTGCATATTTTAGAGCTGAAAAAAATTCATACAACACACGCACACGCAGACACTGCCGGCAGCATGCATAGAAATTTATACAATTTATTATTGAATTATTTAGCTGTAAAAGCACTTAACAATTTATGCAGCCGGAGCCCTAAATTATGCAGCCACGCCCCTAGGCACAGCGCACAGTGGGGTGCTACATACACCTACACACATACACACATACATATGTGTGTGCGTTGGGCAACATGAAAGTGTTATTAGCCTCAAATTAAATTTATTTCTATGCCAAATTGAATTCAACTCAATAAATTATTAAACATGTTCGACGGGGGGATAATTTATTGGCGCGATTTTCAATTTTCCACCTTAACTTTCGATTCGCCATTTATCGCTGCAGGGTAACATACTGGAGAACAACCCGGCGGAGGGTATTGTCGTGGCCAATCAGAGCCTTGTGCTGCAGAACGCCAGCCGTGCCAGGACGGGCATCTACACGTGTGTGGGCAGCAACCGCGAGGGCGACGGCGAGAGCAATCCCGTGCAGCTGGATATACGATGTGAGTATATAAAATACTATATATAATATCTTAAGTGCCTCTGATGACTTGTTGCACTTGTTGTCAGTTAACTGAATTTTAATTAAGGCCTAGACAAGAGAAAAAACATGCCAAAACATGTTGCACACAACAAATTGATGTTGTCAGCCATAAAACAAACAAAAATGCATACAAGAGAGAGTTTCTAATAAATATTAAATAACAAGTCTGAATTGATTAGCCCAAATTGCTAGCAAATTTCCATTGCCTGCTTTCGGGCGCAAATGAATTGAAACAAATGCAGAGAGAGAGAGAGAGAGAACGAATGCCGACTGCATTCAAGGCAGCAAACAGCATTGTTTCGACTTTATATACATATATATATATATATACTCTATAGTATAGTAAACTTTCGACTATGCAAAAACTTTAGCAAGTGCAAAGCGACTGGCATTGTTGCTGTTCGTGCTGTGTTTCGTGCCATTTGAACACAAATTGAACTCAAGTTCTGTAATGTTTTGCTTTAATTATGCAAATGCCTTGCCAATTTGCACAGACACGTACTAACTCAGGCTCTGCTCTGTCTGTTCCCCCCGCTCTCCTTCTATCCCTCCCCTCTGCAGTTGCGCCTGTTTGCCGTGCCGGGCAGCGCACCACATACAGTTCGGGACGGCATGAGACCGTGAAGGTTGCATGCGAAATCGATGCGAATCCCGCGGAGGCAACATACGTCTGGAAATTCAATGCAACGCAAGGCGAGACTGCCGACATCCCAGCATCGTTGGTGGCGGTGGATCGAGGACGCAGCATTGCCCACTACACGCCCATGACGGAGAATGTAAGTAAAGGGGGCCACACACACAATGGGATCAAATAAATCAGTGACCCGCTCTGCAGTCGCATAGGGAGGGGTCGCACATAATTTTCCAAACGAATTGCGGTTTTGAATTTTCAATTAAGGTTGAAAAGGTGTGTCGCCAACGCCAACGCCGCATGGCATGCATAAATTAAGTCAACGAAATGCCATTGCATTGTCACTCATGCCACACACCCACACACACACTCACACACACACCTCTCCATCTTTTTTCCACAGGACTATGGCACACTGCTGTGCTGGGCCAGCAACGAAATTGGCGATCAAAGCGAGCCCTGTGTGTACACAATAGCCCCGGCAGGTGAGTAGCAATCCGTGCAGTGAGCAGAACAGAGCACAGAGGTGGAGGTGCTGCTGCCTGCTGGCCTGCGTTTTCTGGCTTCTGATTGTGTGCAGCGGCATCATGTGCTTCACCTTTGCTTTCATTTCCGTGCAGCGGCAGCAAGAGCATTGTGGTCGCGTAGTGTAGAGTGTGGGTTGTCTAGAATATCGTGGCTGAAAGCATATGTAGAATTGCTTTCTTTTCGCATTTCTTAAAAATTGGTTGCTTCTTGTAGGTGTAATTAAAACTGCATCTCAAAAGTATGCAGTGTGTTTATCATGCGCAATATCGTCAAAGGGATATGAAAAATTCCTTAAAATGTCCCATATGAATTTCACAGAGCACAATTGTAATGCCCGCTCGAAAGTATGCAACGAAATTGTTTGCCAAGGAACCTGCTGCGCTGCCTAATCAAATTTCCATTGTCAGCTTAAAAGTATGCTATGGAAATTAAAAAAAAGGCATATGCTGCCAACAATTGCACTAGAATACGCATTTAAATACATTATTTAAATTAAGTTTCTTCAATAATTCACTTAATACGCTACTTTATTTGTATGATAGGGTATTTAGGTATACAGCAATGCTTTGCCCAGGCAAAGTTCTGGCGGCACTTTGCTCTTTTTCCATTTGTCTGTGTCTGTGTCGCTGCGTGTTTTTGTTTATGTTTAGTTTTGCGCGGCGACGGCGGCAGCAGGTGGCCCGTTGTGCTGATTTGTTGATGGCTTTGGCACTTTTGGTGCTCAGCTGGATTAGTCCTGGAGTCCGTGATGTTGTTCGGATAGTTGTTGTTGGTATCTGCTGTTTGATTGTGGCTTATTGATTTGAAAGTCACATTTTATGCAGTGCAGCTGCGAATCAGTCGAATCAGTCGAGTGGCACGTGCAACTTTTGCAATTTGTTGCTCGACTGCTGCGCAATGATAACCAGAAACAGAGCAGCAGCTAAAAAACAAAAGCTGATGCCGATGCTGAATCTGAATCTGAATCTGAATCTGAATGGCAATAAACAAATGCATTTTGTGCTCGAAACAGGCGAACCGGATCCGTTGCTAAACTGCACGCTGCTCAATCAAACATCGTCGGGCTTCCAAATCGAGTGCATCGAAGGCTTTGACGGCGGACTGCAGCAGGACTTTATCATGGAGGTTTATGTGAACGGAACGACACGCTATCCCAAAATTTACAAATCAAAGTGAGTTAGGAGAGAAGTCAGAGCAGCCAGAGGAGTCGGAAGGAGTCACGAGTTTGGCATGTGAAATGTGCAATGCGAAATGCGAAATGCGAATCACATGCCGTGTGACTTTTGCACATTGCACAACAAAGCTCAACAAGGCATGACAACGCATACGATAAGGCACAAGGCAGCGAGTCAGTCTATCAGCTACTCCCGGCTCCTTCTACTCCTCTCTACTCTACTCTACTCTTGTTAGCCATTCCTTGGGCAACCATGCTCATTTATCGCTCTCCCTCTCTCTCTCTCCATTCTTCCCTCTGGCATTGCTCGTTTTTTGTGGTTTCTGCATTCAAATATCGATTCGACGCGCATTACGCATGGATACGAAACGACACGCACAGGAGACCATACTTTGAGGTGAGCGGCCTGGTGCCCGGCATGGGCTACAATGTCTTCCTCATAGCGCACAACAGCAAGGGACGCAGCAATGCGACCATACTGCAGGTCTACACGCTCAAGGATCCCGAGAAGCAGACGGGTAAGTACAGGGCAGGAAAAAGAAGAAAAGGAGAAAAGAAAAAACGCAGCAACCGGAAAACGTAGTCCGCAACGCACTGCGGGTGCTTGCGAAGAGGCAAATCGGTTTGCAATTTCATGCATGTCCTCTGATGTCCGATGCAGCCACCCAGATACCCAGCTACCCGTCCCCTTTGCCTACAAATTAATTGCAGCAACTACAGTTACTTCCGCTTACGTAACGTTCCTGATTCCGTTTGATTTGTCTTTTAATTTTGCTTTAAATTCGCACTCTTTCTCTGCCTTTCTTTTTGCTAACATTTTCAGCCTCTTCTTTTATTCAAGTTTCTTTCTATTTGCTCTTTCTTTGCTTGCATGCTTTCAGTTAAAATAACCTTTACCAAGTCTTATCTGACCCCCAAGCCTGTTTATGGCATAACAACAAGAACAACAACAACTACAACAACAAACACCAACACACCAAAACCAACAACAAGCGACTGTGTTTGCGATGAGAACGAGTTTCTCTTCGATGGTACAGATGGTGAAGGTAGTGGCTTCTTTGAGTTTCTATTCTTTTCTAGTATTTTATCATTATAATTTTTTCATATTTTTTGCAGTCTTAGCATTTTTAATTGCCTTATTTTTGACTATATATTTTTTTATATTATCTTTTTATTATTTTCTATACTTCCACTTTTTTTATATTTAACAAATTTATATACACAATTTCTTTTATATTCTGTTTTAATTTTGTCATTTAATTTTGTATTTTTTTTTTAAAAGTAAAACATAATATTTCAATATTCTTTATTTTATTTACTTGTTTACAATGTTTTAATGTTTTTTCTTTACTCTCATTTACTAATTTAATTTTCAGTGTTTTCATTTTTATTTGATTTAATTTTGTTTCTTTTCTTTTTAATGTAATTTACTTGATTTAAATAAATATTTGTTTTTAAATATTTTGCTTGATTTTTTATATTTTGATTTATTTATCATTGCATTACTATTACTTTTTACACATTTCATAACATCTATGCATTCCTTATTGATTTTTTTTTTCATTTTTGCAGCTTGATTTTATTTATTTTTTTTCGGTAAATTCTTTGACATAACTTTGATTTAATTTTTTCTTATTTATTTTATTTATGTATGTGCCCTATTTTTTTTTTGCCTCACATTGTGTTTATACACACGCTTTGATTTATTTACTTTTAATTTGAGGAATTTATCACATTTTATTTTACAAATTCGATTTCAATAAATTGCCGCATTATTTTCATTTGATGTTTATCGCATTTTTCAATTGACGCACTAACTTTGCATACGATTTGAATAAATTCGCTTAACGAAGGTAGCGGGCAGGGTAGGGCAGGGAGATGTGGAGTTACGAGGGATATAAATCCGGACAAGCAGCATGGCTTTTGTTTTGGGACTGTGGCTACTAAAAATGCTCGACATGCCGCCACTGGCCGAGACAAAAATTAGCAGCCTTAACACTGCGAGCGGCTAACAAAGCACAACACACACACACACGTACTGGACACACAAACACACACAGAGACGCAGAGAGATTCACACATATGCAGCTCATTAAGGCAAGACTGAATTCCAAGCACGTGCGGCAGGAAGCATGTTTCCACAGCAGAAACAATGAGAAGGAACGTTGGGAGAGGGGTATGGGAGGGGTTTGGGGGCACCGGAAGGGCATGGATAGCCGGCAACATAACGTAGTTAGCAGCTCATAAAACAATGCAAAGCAGGAAGTGGAGTGGGGCGTGGACAGAGGCACTAGAAATACTCTAGTAAAATATGCGCTGCATACTCGCTAAATAATTGTAGCACTCGCTTATTTCATGTATTTCTCTTTCTCCCCTCTCTTGTTCCCCTATCCCCTACTCAGATCTCTCGCTAGCCAATGCGGCCGTCATCGAGGACATCCGTCCCTTCCTTGGCATTCTAGCCGGCATTCTGGGCAGCCTGTTCCTGGTCGCCCTCATCATTGTCGTCGTGGTGCGTGTGCGCGGCTCCTCGGGACACGATCGCAATAATTACTCACATCCGGGCAATGGCAATGGCAACACCGGTGGCCCCAGCAGCGGCGGCAACACGGCGAATGGTAATGGCAACCTTGGCATCGGCATCCTGGGTAGCAACAACAATGGCAGCTTGGGCATCATGGGCACCATGGCCCACAATGGGGGGCAATCAGTGCAGGATATGCATCGCATCGGGCGCGAGACGTGCCATGTGACGAGCAGCCTGGACAGCATTGATAAGAATCCGGACATCATACCGCAAGGTAGGAGTGAGCTAAGCCTAGATTCCAGCCACGTTGCCACTGACTCACTCTCCCTCCCCCCTTCTCTCTCTGTGTGTTCTGCAGATGGCCACGACGTGGACGATGAGTGGACAACAAAGGGACACAATCGTGCCTATGCGACGGCTGCACTGGCCGAGCAGAACGCGGTGATTACCTCGAGCACATACGATCATATTATGCCCACCTACGCGGTGGTCGATAAGAAGTCCGGTCCACCCTCGGCACATGGACAGTATATACAATATAATACGCTTATACCCGTTAGCAAAATGGGCGCTTATGCCAATCAACAGCAGCAGCAGCAGCAGCAGCAACATCCGCAACAGCAGCAACATCCGCAGCAACAGCAGCAGCAGCAGCAGCAACAGAAGGTGAGTTATGCCCGGCTGAGCTCTAATCCGCACTTAGCCGCCAGTCAAACATTTAACCTCTTTGCAAGATGGCGGGCGCGGCAGCATGGCGGCCATCTTAATTTATAGCTACGACAGGTGGCCACCAGGTGGCGTGGCAGTGTTGGGCAGGTGAAGTGTAGCTGCTGCCCTGACCATATTGTTCGTGTGTGGCTGTTGCTGTGCGCATATTTTGGGTTAAGTGGTTTTTATGGCCAGCAAACAGTTCATTATTTAAGCCACAATTGATGGCCAGCATGTTGGGTGTTGCTCTTAGCCAGAAGTGTAGAGAGAGAGAGAGAGACAGACAGACGGGCAGATAGACAGACAGATGGACAGACAGTCGGGCAAACAGGAAGCAGCATTTGCTGATGAAAATTTAAAATACTCGACAACTCGTCCAGAGAGGTTTTTCCAGCTCGATAAAACTATCAGGAAATTGAGAATGGAATCCTTGCTCTAAACCAACTTAATTGTTTTTGATTTCATTTAATCAATAAAACCCTAAACAAATACATATATATATAATTAAATAAAACTATTTTGGTGCAGCAATTTATTTTAATTATTTATTTTTGTATACAGGAAATGAAAAACTAATTCAAATTAACTTAGGATTGAATAATAAATAAAATGTGAATGAAGGAAAGTTTTTAAAAATGAAAAATAAAGTTATAAAAATAAAGACGGCAGAATGTTTTGAAGATTTAATAAAATCAACAAGTGAAATAAATTTAATATGTAGAATAAAGTTCTCTTCAATATTTAGAATTATTTTTTAAATATTTCTAAAGTTTTGATCCGCTCGAAAAAATGCTTTTAAGTAAATAGAACTTGGCAAGAAAACGCTACGCAACTATAAAATTTGTCTATGAAGCTTACCCCTTTCTTTTTGTCCTGTCCAGCTTTAAGTTCCAAACTTTAAACTGAAGAATGTGAGTAAAACTAGAGCCGGGCAAAAACAAAAACAAAATTCCCGCATAATTCCGCAAGCGGAAATCAAAAGAGCTGACAAAACTTTGGCGATTCTTGGGGTAACACCCACAGCGGGAAAAACTTTATGATTGTGGAAAGGTGGAAAAGCTGCAGGGAAAATGCCAGATGCAGCACACCCACACATACACCAACACACACACACACACACACACACATAGAAAACATAGACAAAAATGTAGAAACGTAGAAAATCGGTGAAGGTCGCGCAGATAAATAGAAAACAACGAGCTGGGGAGGCATGCAGGGCATAGAGAGGGGGCGTGGAGGCGTGGCTGTAGCAGCAGCAAAACCAACATAATTTGAAAATCATTTAAGTAGAAATTTTCTCTGTATGCGCTACGCCCACCAACAGCAACAACAACAAGGAGGAGTAGGAGGGGAAGCAGAAGCAGGAGAAGAAGCGCAGCAGCAGCAGCAGCCGCCGCAGCTGTAGCAATATAAATTTTCCATTTGCGAATTTAATAAAAATAAGTTGCAGGCGGACAGACAAACAGACAGACGGACAGGGGGAGGAGGGAGCGCAGAGAGAGGGGCGGACATGCTGGACAGAGTGGAAGAGCTGAAGCAGCGCTAAGGAGTGCAAAACTGGAGCGAAGGATGCGCGCAATTTCTAGCTCTAGCTGTGTGTCTGTGTGCACTATGTGTGCCTGTGTGTATCTATGTGTGTCTATGTGTATCTGTGTGTGTATCCTGTGTGTGTGGCTGTTGTTGTTGTTCTTGTTGTAGGTGGCTGGCAACTCAAAATGCAATAAACGGCAAGTGTGCTCTGTGCTCGACGCTTCTGCCCGCTGCAGCTGCTCACCAAGTGAGGGAAAGTAACTGATAGAAGAAGAGTGCCAAGTGGCAGGGGCAGGGGCAGGGGGAATGTTAGACAGACACATTACAAGCAGGCGCTGCATATGAGCACATTTTGTAGTGGGGCGTGGCAGGCAGCATCTAAGAAAAACGAGAAAACAAAAGCAGCTCGAGCAGAATCAAGAGGTGCGAATAGAACCAAAGGGGGACAAAGTGCAGTCAAAACTAATGACTGTATAAATAAATTAAAATATTTCTAAAATGCAGGAAAATCATTGAGTTAGGAACTTAATTACACACACAGTTTAAATAGATAAATGTTTCTATATAACTAATTAAATGAACTAAAAGGCGCTAAATTAAAAATGTTAAATAAACAAATAAACAAACTAACAATATCAATCTAATTAGTGCAGATTTAGTAATTTCTTCGATACAGCGCTTGTTTTTTTTTTAATTATCGATTATTTTTATAAATTGCTCAACACAATTAAATAAATATAAATTAATATAAATTGCTTAAAAGAATTAGTTTTGCTTAGAAATACAATTTAATCTATGGTTTCCGCTGGTCTTGTAAAAAATAATTTATTAAGTTGGTTCGCCTCTTTTAAATATATTGAATTTCCTTTAAGAGTCACTTATCTCCATCTCCCGCATTGTGCAACACTCAATTAAAGTGTTGAGAAAACGGCAACTTATGCAGCTGCTTAACTGAGGCCAAGCTGGGGCACTTTGCAGCTGCCACCTGCCACCTGCCACTTGACAATTATGCAAGTGCCTTGGCCAACTGAAATTGATTGACGCAACTAACCCACTCTCCCTCTCTCTCTCTCTCTCTCTCTCTCTCTCTCTCTCTCTTTTTCTCATTCACAGACTGAGCTCAGCTATAGCGAGCTGGCTGCCCCCTTGGTGGGCAGCACACCACTTGGCGTGGGCGTCAGCGTCGCCGGCATTGGCGGCGTCCAGCGACTGACGCCATACTGCAGCGCAACCTTGGGACGGCCGCGACAGACGGAACTGAAGCGGGCGGAGCCGAACATCTATTCGCAGGTAAATGTTATGATGGATGATGAGATTCTGGCGGACCTGCAGGCGGCCACAGCCAAAGGTGGCAGCTATGTGACCGGCGCAGTGGTGGACAATGTGGGCGGTGCGGGCCGTGGACACTATGTGGAGGGGTATGCGACGCGTGTGTGAGCTGAGGCACGATGCAAGTTGCACAATCTCTTCTTGTTGAGTTTTTTCTAGTTAATTTTCTTGCTTCTTGTTCTTGTTCTTATTCTGTTTATTCTTCCTTTTGTTAATTGCAATTTTTGATTTGTACTTTGAATTTGAGCTGAATAAATTCGTTGGAACTTTTCATTTGTATTTTCATCTTGCACTTTATTTATTGCCTCACACACACACACACACACGCGGGCGGGCGTTCGTTCCGTCTGTGGCACAAGATTTTTAATTACATCTCGAGAGCTGAGAGCAGCAGCAGCAGCAGCAGCAGAGGAGGCAGATTCAATTACGGACATCGCATAACTCATTTGTAGCTGGCAAATCAAATCAATAAACTGACTGACTGGCAGCTGGCAGCAGTTTCCCCCTTAGCCCTCTCTCTCCCCCCTGCCCCCTTCTGCAGAGCACACAAATATTTGTCTTCTATTGACAAAAAATCTACACGAAATTACGCATACGCAGTGGGGGACAGGCGAGCAAAGCAAAGACAGTTTTACAGGCGCTGTGATAAATGTGTGTGTGTGTGTGTGTGTGCAGCACATAAAATCGACTCAAGGCAGCGCTGTAAATGCATTTGGCAGCAACATGGCGTATACGTAATGCAGCAAAACTAGTCAGGCCGGCAGAGTAGAACTCTCTATACTCTGCAGGCAGCTTAACAAATACTGAAATTAATATTAGAACTGATTTTAAAATGTTATTTAAATTTTGGGGATATTTTTTAAATAATGCAAAGAAGCATATTTAATTTATTGTTTTTTTTTTTTTATTTATCTAGCTGCTGGGGCAGCATTAACTGCCAATAAGTTGAAAGAGTGTGCTCGACTGTGTTTCAATTAAATTTTGCCAAGGTGGACAGAGCAGTTCAACTGGCTCTGCTCTTGCTGCTGCTCATACTCCTGCTGCCCTTTTGTCTCTGGCCTGCTTTGATTTCAACAATTATTGTAATGACTTGAGTTATGCTCGTGTTGCAGCACTCCCTGACATTTGCCTGCACTCTCCACACGAGCGTGTTGCTCTTAAAATGCACTTAAGCAGAACTCATGTATGTTGGTGTGTGTGTGTGTGTGTGTGTGTGTGTGTGAGTGTGTGTGTGGCACATTGTACATGTGCAGAGAGCAAACAACTTTTATGGGACAAGAACAACACGAAGAGCCATGGCAAGCATTTACCTAATGACATTGTATGGCTTTATTGTCATTTATCGAAAAGTTGTACACGACACGAAGTTGCTCTCTCCCTGTCTCGCTCTCTCTCTCTCTCTCTCTTTCGCTCACTGACCAGCAGACAAAATGTTTGCCATTGATTTTACTCGCTCTGTTTTATTTTTATGGCAATTATTTTAATTCGATTATGTGTGTTTGTACTTGCTGCAGCTGCAAGTTGTTGTTGTAGTTGTTGTTGTAGTTGTTGTTGTTCTTGTAGTTGCTGCTGCTGTTGCTGTTGCTGCTGCAGTTTGTTTTGCAAAGTTCCACAAAACTGTGCCCTGTTAAGCATTTTTGGAACTGAACATGAGAGCGAAGTGCGCATAATTTAATCAGCTCGCACCAAAGAAAGCGTAAAAAGGCAAGAACAACCTGCAGGGGAAAGGCAAAACTTTCCCTTAAGTTTATTTTATTTGTAGTTCAACATTGATTGATAATTTACTATGGTTATTTAATTGACCAGAGACAACACACACACTTTAATTTTCATTTATTTAATGCTGCAAAATTAATTCCATTAAAAGCCTCGCGACAACAGCAACAAATTCTCACAGACACCAAACACATAGTCAGGCGTTATAAATATGCCTCGCGCAAACAATGGGGTAACACTGGCACACACAGACACTCACACACAGTCACACACACGTGTGTGCGAGCCACAGCCATGCAGAGTGCTGGGTGTACTCCCCAGTGGGACAATTATTGTAGCCAGTAAATGGAAGATGAACGCGTGGGTCAAGCAGCAACAACAACAGCAACAACAACTACAACAACAACGACCACAAAATCAACAACAATTACAATAACAATAGCCTCAGCCTCAGCCTCGCAGCGGCAGCAACCGCCGTGTTGGCGTTGGTCTACAACTCTCGCCAATAAACACGCAGCAGCGCACACAGACTAAGGCAAAGATACTCACACACACAGCACACACACACACAAATACAAGCACTTAACTATCCCCTGGCAGTGCCCACCCCCATGCACATCCTCATCCACAGCATGCTCATTTGCCCCACTCATATATGGCGCATATATTAAAATGAGTGGATAAGTCAACAGAGCGACCGACTGTAATTAGGCGAGGCGGGGCGAGGGTTGCCACACCCAGTTGTGGCAAGTTGAGCGGGGGGAGGGGGAAACCTTTAATAGTAATGAATAATTTAATAAAATTACTAACTTTATTTTTAAGGCGTTTTCTTTATCTTAAACTATTTATTTTATGAACTTATATATTTTATTTATTTAACAGCATATTTTATTAATATATAAAGTATTTTTAAAAATATATAAAATCTACCAAAATTGTTATATTCCTTATTAACTTTATGCTGTTTTATTTCATTAACAAACTATTTTAATTTTACCGAATCGAAAACTTTTTCCTACTACTTACTCTATTCACGACAAAAAAAAATTTTTGTATTAATTGCATCTTTTTAAAACCTATATTAAAATAATAATAATAATAAATAAATTAAATAAAATATACATATTTATTTAAGTCACATCTACTTTTATTCTATATAATTTTTGCCATGTGTTTCTAATATATTTATTATTGATTGAAATATAATTGATTAAATTGTTTACCTTCATGTTGTTTTATTTATTTAACAAATAATTAAATTTTCATTTATAATTTAATTTTTTCTAATTCTTCTTTCAGAAAAACCTGCTAGTAAATTACCTTATTCTCTTTTAATTTTCATACTATATCTCTGTTTATATCCAGTTCTATTCCAGCTGCTTCATCTTGAAATTGCTTAAACAATTTCAATCGATTTTCTTGCATATCAATTTTTACATCTCTCTCTCTCTCTCTCTCTCTCTCTTCTTTCTTTCTTACTTGCTCGCCTGCGTGCACAGATCGATCTGGCCCACCATCCCATGTACTCAACGAGTCCCATGTTCGGAGCGAACAGCACCATCACCGGCGTCACCATGTCACATCCATCACAATTGGCCACCTTCTCGCCAACGCCGCCGCCGCCCATCTTCGCGCACAGCGTGGTCACCACAGGCGATGGCCTGCTCCAGCCCGTGACATGCATGGGACTGGTGGCCACATCTTCAGCAGCCAATGGACCCGTCCTCCAGCAACAGCAGCAGCAGCAGGCGGCGGTGGCGGCCAATGCAGTTGGCGGAAACGGAAGCATCGTCGGCGTCAACGTTGGCGTTGGCATGAGCCTTTATTGCAGCGATGTGGTAAGTGTCAGTTTGATGTACTTCTAGTCCTAGACACCGCACAGGACCGTGTGCCTTGGCCGAGCTGCCTCCAGCTGGCCGCTTGTTGATAGCAGCCCGTTCGCTTAGTGTCCGAAACGTTGAGAGCATCAATATGCAAAGTGGCTTTGTGGGTGGGAGCTGGCAGGAGGCGATGCCTTGCAGGTCGCTGGGCGCAAGAGCGAAGAGTGATGCAAACATTTATCTTGAGCACGCCCCAAGCCTTAGCCGCAGTCAGCACTCCCCCCACTCCCCCTACTCCGGCAGGCAGCAACCCTTAGCCGAATCTCTCTCTCCCTCTCCCTCTCTCCCACTCTTTTGTGCCTTTTTATAAATTGCAGCCACTGGGGCAGAAAATGGATTTTTGCGGTTCGTCTGATAACTGCTTGAGGGATTTTAGAGTAATATGCGTTATGTGGCGAGTACCTCGAGAATAGAGTAGAGTGAGGAACAACATTGTGATATTATCAGTGTATTAATTAGCTGTGGTAAACAATGTATGGGACTGCATTTGAATACAGCATTATGGAAGGATAATGAAAAGTTTTTAATATATATATATACATATTTTTTTTAATATATTTTGGATATTCATACTCCACGTTTAGCCTAGCTTAGTTTCTGCTGATCATCGCTTGATATTTACTTATTATTATTAAATAAAAAAGACCTGGAATGGCTTCAGAAATATATATAAAACTCTCTTTACTATGATACTATTTTATATATATTTTATGTGTTCTGCTGCTATCAATTTTGAAGGCTCATGTGCTGAGGCAGGTCCATATATTGTTTTTGTGTTTTTTTTTTTTTATATAGTGTCTTAGGGTTTCTAATTTATTATAAATTTGTACTTATTAATTAAATATTTATTATACATATTATTCACTAATTTTATATTCCGATTAAAAGAGTGTTTTAGAAATAATTCAAAATGCTTTGATAAATATTAAAAAAAAACGTTATAATCTTAATATATTTTTGCCATAATTGTTTTCTAAGAGATAGACTTTTTCTGCCTCTCTGTCTTACGTCTCACTCCTTGACACCTCTTGTTGCACTCTTTCGCCGCATACTTGATCCCTCTGACTGAATGTATAAATTTCAAAACCCGAATTTAATGGCCAAAAGTTCAAAGCGGTAAATGACCCCGGCAAGTGCAGGAGAATGACAGCCGCAGTATAATAAAATACAAAACGGAAGACAAAAAAAAATAAACAGAAACGGGTCGCCGCTTGTGACTCCCTGCAGCTCGCCAGCTCTCTCTCTCTCTCTCTCTCTCTCTCTGTCTCTGTCTGTCGCGCTTATTGTCTCTGTCATTTGCTCTATAAATATGCCATTATGTGTACACTTGGTGACGCGCAATGCGTTAGTCCTGGCGATGGTTTTGCTGCAGCCGCCATTGCATTGTGCTTACACGAGCTTACGGCTTATCCGTCTCTGTCGCACTGATGCGTTGTGTTTTTTTTTCTCTCTCTCTTTTTTTGCACTCTGCCAAAGGACACTGCGGTGTGGCAACTTTTGACTCTAATGATTGCAATTATTATGCTCGGCAAAGGCGACAGAAAAAAAAACCCCAACTGAATTCACAATGTACTCTTTTTGCGCCGCTGTCAGTATGTGTGTATCTGTGTGTGTGTGTGTGTGTGTGTGTGTGTGTGGTGAGTGTGTCCCCAGAGGTTTGAAAAATGCAAGCCAAAAGGCAGCGAGGCGCGCCAAAGTTAACCAAAAACAGCGAAAACGCTGGCAAAGAACGAGGCACAAGCACAGCGCCAAAGGGGAAACGCTGCCGGTGAAGAGGGGGGAGGGAAGTGGGCAGGACACTGGTTTCTACTGGGAACTGTATGTGACTGGCAACTGGCAACTGGCGACTGGCGACGGTTGCGGTGCTGCCTGGGGGTGCCTGCTGCTGCGACTGGCAAATGGTTAGATTCGCCGCGGCGAACGCAACACGCATACGCCCAGTTGGCCCACCCCTCCGCCTCCCCCCGCCTGTCCCGCATTCGGCATGGGCGTAATGCGAATTCGTAATAGCTGCGGGTACTCAAATAATGCGCGCCTCGTTAATTTTAAAGCAGCGCCTTTTACTGTTTTTACTGTTTCATGTTCTGTTTTTCCTCTCTCTCTCTCTCTCTCTCTGCTTTTTTGTTTCGCTTTCCTGTCTCCCTTTTCCTTGCGCCTTTTTCGCCATTTTCCCTTTTATTGCTTTCCACTTGTCATTGTGTCTAGTAAGCTCTATGGATTTGTGCAGGGAGTCTTTTTTTATGAGCTCCCTATCTCTCTGGAATAACTCTGGGATAGTTTACTATATTATACTTTAAATTTAAACTTGTATAGGGTATCTGCAAGTCAGCAGTTTAGTATATAAAATTAAAAAAAAAGAAATAAAATAAGATTCGAAATTGTAATGAATTTTCCGCTTTGTTTCGCCGCAGGCCAAGCCACAACTACTGAAGACCGTGCCGGAGGAGCTGCATCATCAGCTGAACGGGGATGAGGTGCTCATTGCACAGGATCGTAATCATGGCACGGGCACACGCTTTTGACGCTAAGCGAGGAGCAGCAGCAGCAGCAGCGGGAGTAGCCAGTGAATTAAGCCAGAAACAAATCAAAAGAGGAAACGAGGAATGTGAGTGGGGAGCGGGGAGCGGGAAGCGGGAAAGGGAAAGTGTATCGAATGAACGTAGTGAAAATTGACTATAAGTTATGTGATGTGCGCGAAGGGAACTGAAATCAGAAATCAAACTGTCTGTCGCCAAAGCATTTAAGGGGGGAAAATAGCGGAAAAAGGAAAAGGGAAGGGAAAGGGAAGGCAAAACTGAAGAAAGAAACGAAAAAGAAAAATACTCTCAACCATGTGTAGCACTTTTTAAAGCAGCAAAAACTACAACAACAAAAAGTCGCAAAATAGTGTAAAAAGCAACAAATAAATCAATTGAAAACAATAACCGATGCATGTGAAACGTTCACGAATGACGAGACACAGCGGAGAAAGCGATAAAGATAAGCAGAAGAAAGGTGAAGAAGAAGAACTTTCCATTAGACCTAAGCGTAACGTGTATAAACCAATCGAATACTAACACTCTGATTAATATTCAATCTGAAAGTACTCTATATCTATATATATATAGATATATATCGATAGATACACTATATACACAATGATTGGATTGTTAATGTATTTTTAAACGACAGCTTTAAGCGCCAAAAATCTAGAGAAGTGGGGAAATTCATTAGATGTAATTATGATTATTGAAACTAATGAACTATGTTTAATCTATGATTATGTTTTAGTTACAGTCATGGTCGTAACCATGGCTATAGAGCTGTAATTATTGTTGTTACTTTGTGTTTATCTTTAGCTTGATCCTAAGCCATCAAATGAAACATAATTATGAGAATATAAATACAATTTATTACACATAAATCGAATTCGTCTAGTCCTAAGCATAGCGGAAAATGTAATTACGCGATTTGTTTACCAAGCCGTGCGTTGAGTGGGTAAGTGGGAATGATGAAGGATGATGATATGGCATAAAAGAATTTAAAAGCGGGCTAACTTAAGGAAAAATTAATAATTAACGGTTAACTTAACGGAATTAACTCAATTTAGCAACGCAACGTTTGCATTTTATACGTAAAGAAATGATGAAAAAGTAAAAGCAAACTCAACTCTAACACACTCAAGATAAATAAATAAATAACTAACGATGAATGGGAAATTGATAATTCATTAAATTTTAAGCAACTGCATGTAAAATATTTAACAGAAGCCAAACACACACACACACTCGAAGGAAATGTATTTAGAATTAAGTTGAAATTTATAAACATAAAGAATAGTTAATAATAAATTAAATTTAATAACATGTATTAATACAAAATAAATCAAATGGCCTTTTTACTACAAACACAAGGGTTAAGACAAAGTGTTGCAGCGATCAGCCTTGCTGCGTAAACTGTGTGGCGCATAGCAACCAGCTGCTGCACGGTGATCGCAAATGCATTTGCAACTGTGATGAAACTTGCAGGGTTGCTGATTCATTCACAATGGCACGTGAGTTCAGCTGCCTTTGAATAGAATTTTCAACTTTTCAACTACGTTCATTGACCTGAACAAACATTACAAAGGCAGCCCCGGCCGACAAACGCTGCAATTTGGTGTCCGCAAACATTTTGCTAACTGTAGGCGTTGCCGGTGTCCCAGTGGGCACGAGCCTGGGCGTGGCCGGGCGTCTCTTTGGTCTGTGTGTGCCTTGTAGCAAACGCCAAATATTGACAGGGCGCGTGTACAAACACACGGGAAACGGAAGTCAAGCTGAGCGACACGACCACAACGACAAGTACAGCAACAACAACGGAAGAGGCAGAACAATGAGAGCAAGTAGAATGACAACAACAACAACAACGAGGAGAATGACAACGTTGCCGATATATCGTTCAAAAATTGTCAGGCCATGTAAATTTTGTATGCGAAAGCACTTAACACCATTTTCGCTTAAGCAGTGCAAACAGGCGACAGGCGACTCAACTAGATGCGAGTAGTGTGTGTGCGTGTGTGTGTGTGTGTGTGTAGAGCAACTATGGCGGGAGAGCAACAGACCAGAGTGCACCTGGCAAGCAGGCAGACTGGCCCATATCATAGACATCAGTTATGACTGCGCCTACATGGAAAGCAAATTATGCAAATTTCGAGCGTCGCATCGTCGATGACTTGTAAATTTTGGTGGCTCGAGTCCTGTTCAGATGTGAAGATATGCCAAAAGGTAAGCGAACAAACACGCACACATGGTAAATATTTGGCACGCTATGAATAGCAGCAGTGGCGCCTCGCCTCGAGGAGCAGCATCAGCAGCAGCAGCAGCAGCGGCAGGTAACGGTATCAAATTAATTTGGCCACATGTCAAAAGCTAAAACCACACGGTGTGAGAGAGAGAGAGAGGGGAGAGGGAGAGGGAAGAGGAGAGTGCCGAGCAGAACAGTCGATAGCAGGATGACAGCACAGCAAAGTATGGCATCCTATGGTATAGGATGGCGCTGGGCGAGAATAGAATGTAGGTAGCACACGGCAAATGGAAATCAATTAATCAAACTGCGCTACATAAATTATAAATTAAAAGCCTGTTTATGTTTGTTATTGTTGTTGTTGTTGTTATTGTTGTTGTTCCTCCTCTTTCATCTCTTCTATCGTGTCGCTCGAGGCGTCATCAATCAAGCGGCAATTAAGCGAGACAAGCGTCCTGCCCGAGCACGAGCCCATACCCAGAAATAGAGAGAGAGAGAGAGAAAAAGCAACTGCCTGCAGCATTTTTCTGTCGCATGGACCACGCAAAAACCCAACCTGATGACATAAAAATGGCATTCGATTGTTTTCTAAATCACAAATAAATATTTTAAATGAATTGCAATGTGATTTTTATGGGGATTTTATGGCCTCAGCACACACACACACATTCACACAAAGAGAGAATGGAAATATTTATTTTCCTTTTTATGAGAGAGCGAGAAATACATATATGTATGTGTATAAAAGTGGATTTAGCATAGGAAAATATGAATCTAAAATTTTTTAAAATTCGTACGGTTTTGAGAGCCCTATGCCTTTGCCATTCCAGTTTTGTTGTACAAAAAATACCTAGATGGGAATTTGTTTTCGGAATACATCGTTGAAAATGAATGTGCTTGAGGGGGAAATCTATTTAATTAACATTTGGTATTATCACATATTTTTTGCTATTTTATAATCATTTTTAAGGGTTTTTTTCTATAAAAATAGTTGGATTTTGTTTGAAGTTAGTTAGTTAATTGATGTTGAAATATTTGTAGGCAAGTATTATTCATTTCCCTTATTTAACTACCTTCAACAAATATCGTACTTAAATCGAATGTTTTCCAACATTTAAACACAAATGGGATACAAACCAATTTCACTTGAAAAGTTTCCTCTTTCTACGACTCATCTCATGAGCCTTCTGAGTGCGCTTTTATTGCTACAGGGTATATCAAGAACATTTATAGCCAATGCCACAAAAGATAAATTGCAAGCTTCCAAACAGACAGACAGACAGACAGAGAGGGAGAGAGGAAGATCGACCTGTTTTTCTTTGCCTTTCATGCTGCCACTCTACCCAAGTTGCATTCGACAAGTGCATTTACGATTTTCGCAACAGTTTTCTGCATTTTGTGGCTGATTTTTATGGGGACATATTAAAAATGCTCACACTAAAGATTTTATGGCGCTCTCCCCACTCTCTCTCTCTCTCTCTCTCTCTCTTTATTCTTTCTGTCTATCTCTCTCTCACGATGATAAATGGCAAAGCGAGCTCGCTTACAATTTGTAATTGTTAGCGCCGGCATTCGGAAAAGTTTTCGTGTATTATGCAACATTTGCTTTTAATTGATTGTTAAAAATGACAAACGACCTTCGTGTGATTTATGCGCTGCTGGAGCTAATAAAATGGCTCAAAGTGTGTGCGAGCGAGAATTAAATAAACGCGCGCTGCAATTAAACGCATCTCTCTTTATTCTCTATCTCTTTCTCTTTTTTTTTGGCACTTGCACTGACACTCAAGCTCGCGCATTAATGCGTGCCTGTCTGGCAGCGAGTTTGTCTGTCTGTCTGTCCGTCTGTCTGTCTGCCTGTCTGTCTGTCTGTCCGTCTGCCTGTCAGCCATTCTGCTGCAGCTGGCTGATTTATAAGCCGACACTTACAGCAGTCCCGGAGCCGGCAGCAGCAGCAGCAAAAGCAACGACCATGTCCACGTTTACGTCACGGACGCGGACGCGGACGCGAAACATTTCGAGCTGACCGCTGAAATTTTCTTACCACTGATTTATTTACATTTAAGCAATTTCATCGCCCCGACCAGGGAGGAGTGGGAGTGGCAGACAGGAAGTGCGCGGCATTGCTAGCGGAAATTGGCAAGCACAATTGGCGGACTGGCAGGGTGCATCACTTACAGCAGAGTTGCCTCTGCTCCTCCTGCTACTTGGCCTGGCCCTGGCCTGGCCAGAAGATTAATGTAGCCGCTTTTATTGTTCGGCCAGTTTGGTCACTCTGAACTCTGAACGTTTTGTACAATTTATTGTAAATAAAAATGACAACACCGCAGAGCAGAAACAAAGGAGGAAAATTGAGTTGAAGGTTAATTCGGGTTGAGTGCCACTGAAAAAGGGGTGTCTGCTATGATACTGATTACTCATGTGGTCGCTATCAAATGTGCCTCAAATGTGATAAATGATGTATGCATAGAGCATGAGATTCTTCATATTTTATAGATTTAGCAGAGGTAGGGACAGGGCAGTAATATATTTCAGTAGGAGCACACTATTATTATATTTAAAAACTATATAAATAACTCGTCAGGCGCTTTAATAACTTTTTCAGTCTGCTTTGAGAACTTTATTTTGATTTTCATTGAAAATGTATGAATTTTTTATATCAATATTTAAAAAAGAGGTGTAGTTATAACTAGCAAATTCTCTGATATTGTATGAATTATATAATATGCCTATACTTCATTTTTTCTTTTGTAATACATTTTTAAATTATAAATAAAAATAATTGTATATTTTTTTATTTAACAAGCCTTATTTTATTCCAAATATATTATAAAAATATTCCATAGATACTCCTTCATCTGCACTCACAGTTATTCTCTATTAATATTATTGAAATCGATCTATCAGCAGCCGCAAACTGATTTTAAAAGCTCGACACGCCACAGCAAATTGACGAGCAAATAAACAGGTTTGCCGCAAGCAGACGCACAGGGCGTATGCGTAACGAGGGGGCAAGGGGGGGGCACAATGTACGCCATTGTGCCAACAATAATGTGCAGCAAATCTACGCAAATTTCATGCAAACAAATCCATTTAATACGAGTGCACACACACACAGAGAGAGAGAGGAAAATACAGTTAGGCGGCGACACCTTTTTGACATACGCAGCCAGCAACATTTGAAGGTTAAATATATTGCCGAGCTAGTACGCTGCTCGCAGGCAAAACATATGCCCAGTGCCGTTGGCCATAAATATTTGGGATGCCGAACTGGGAAAGAAGCGGCAGAAAAAAGGGTTAAATAAGGACGACACAAAGAGACACGCACAGGGAGGGAAGACCCGGAAAGGGAGGACAAACAAATGCGAGCACATTTACATAGAAAGTACCTGGCGGTGCACATTTCCTGTCTTTTAGCTACGGCCCCTTGCTTTCCGGTTAATATGGCGGCGTCAAAACAACATTAAACATGGACCCGGCTCGAACGCATGTCGACAGCCGGCAACCGGAAGTGAATGAATAACGCACACACTGCGTATACGTAATACGCATAAAATTTGAAAAGCAACGCACGGTAATGCGGTAATACCAATGGGGAGCCAGCGATTCGCCCATGTTTCGTTGGCTGCCCTTTGTCAGATCCCTCCACCCCTTGCCTTCTCTTCTGTTCTTCCCCTTTACCCACACATTCGCATTGTGGCACAAGCACAGTTTGCAAATTATTTTTTTAGTACTTTATTCAATGCGCATTAGGCGGAGCGCACTCAGCATCCACCTACAGCTTCAGCTTCTGCTTCATTTTTGCCATGGGATTTGGGAAAGAAGGATTCGGAAATGGGGGAGGATCGACTGTGCGCTGCTTACGTGGACTTAAATCGTAAATAAATCGTAAAGATGCGGGTTCCTTTCCGGCCAGCGATTGCCACTCGGATTGACAGTGCTTTGTGCAGTAGGCGCGCACGTGTTTCATTCTGTGTGTGTGTGTGTGTGTGTGTGAAAGGGGGTGGCAAGGGAAACTAACTAATGTGACCTTTTTAATTTATGTTGAATTTTTTACAAGGTTGCGTGTGAACTTTATGTGTGTGTGTGTTTTGGGTGCGATGATTAGGTGCACAAGGAGTGGCAATTTATTTATAAAATATATTAAAAGAAAGCACGCGTATTGAAAGAAAGAAGGATGAGCTCTTTAGTTTTTATGCGCCTTTAAATAAACAACCTAATCGGAAATGTTTATAGGAACAAAGCACATCTAAATGCTTTATTTATTATTATAATAATTGTATCCCATTTTAAATTTAAATTCAATTTTATACCACGCATAATACATATGACATATGTCAATAGTTTTTGGTTAAAAAAATATCCAAAAATATGTGGACAGTCTTTTAAATAGATATTCCGAATTTTTAACTGCTGCTGACATGATTAATTGTTGGTAATTTTAGTGCTTGCAACTAATTACGAAACGTTTTGTTATAATTATCTCTCTTTCATATGCGATATTTAAATTGAATCCTTTGTGGGTGCCCCTACTACTGTGTGTGTGTATGCATTATACAGAAACTGAACTGAGCTGAACTTAACTGTGAGGCCAACCGCAGAGTTGTTATGTTGTCAGTCAATTGGCTAATTTGCCGTGCGAATTTCATTTGGCATATTCATTATTTTGATTGAATGTTTATAATAAGCTGGTGCAACGTCAACTGATTATATTGTAAATAAATGCAAATTGCATTATTATATTTACAAAGTTTTTTTCCATGCGATGCAAAACTAATAAACACAACTATAATACGCATTCATATCGATATCTATATAAATGGTATATGCAGGTGAAGTGCGGAAAATAGAAACGCATAAAGTGGCACATTGTAATGTTTATAATTTGGTTTATTAAAAATGCTTCACATAGATAATTAATAAATTGTGCATCATTTTCGTACGCACAATAACTGACAAATCAGCATCCTCATCGAGTTCGAGCTCACCAGACTAACCAGACATTGCGGTCGAGTGCACAAATCAAATAACTGCATTCCGTATTTATATGCTAATTATTTTCATTCAAATTTAATTAGGTTTTTTTTTTTTATTGTTTTGCCTGGCATCTGAATTCGAATTCGAATTCATTTTATATTATTTGCTGCATTTTGTCGGATTACAAATAGAAATTCACATTCACAAGCAGTCAGCCGAGTTGGAGAAGATGAAACAAAAACTCAGCAAGCAAATGAGAAATTAATAATGTTCGATTTAAAATTATTGTGATGAGAATTAAATTATCTGTTATATATTCAGTGATTGTCTATAGATTTGCAGAACAATTGTGAAATGTATATTTTAATTGTTTAGATTCTGATTAGTTATATATATTGATTTCAGACTCATCAAGTAAGTCATATTAAAGGTAAAAATAATTAAACACACAAGAGTTTGAAATTTAGACTTTTACTGGGCTTAAAGAGGGCATGGTCGAATTCAATGGACAACTTAACCTTCGCATAATAATAAGGCCATATTGTAACCAAATTTCAATGTCTTAACTCTTTTGGTCACTGCGATATTGGTATTCATACGGACAGACCTTGTACATGCCTTAATTAAACTACCTTATAATTGCTTTGTCAAATTGAAATTGAAGTGAATATACGCATAATTAATATATAACTTATTTGAGCATAATCGAAAGCCTTCAACTGTGTTCTACATTCCTATAAACACATATCAAAAGCAAACACAGTTTCCCCAGCTTGCCAAGTACTATATACGTGTATACTCATCTTGATTCCCATTATGTGTGTCCCCTAAATTCCTTCAGGCTATTTAAGCTGACACATAACTGCATTGTCACATGCAAATTAATTTATAATCGATGATATTCCCTGTAATTTAAGGCGCGAGACAGAGTTTCAGGCAAATTACAATCTGCTTCTTCTCGTTGTCGTTTTAGTCTTAAGTCTATAATTAGACGTAGAACGTAAATGTTATTGCAATTATGAAATTTGCATAGAATACTTTTTGGAACCCTGAGAGAGACGACGACGAAAGTGAAACTGTTCAACTGGGCCACGCTGCGTATGCGTAACGAAGCAAATTACAAACCCGCCAGCAATTATATGGCCAAAGTTTTTGACGGCCAGTGGCAGTGGCAGTGAGGACCTTAATTGGTTTTTGATTTCGTCTTGTTGGGCTACCATGGCAGCACAACCAAAATGGCTGTGGCCAGAGACGATTATTCGGGCACTGCGAGTGCAGCAGGAGCCTGTAGGAGCCTGTTGGATCCTGTAGGAGCCTGCAAGTACGTGGTGTATATGCCTACAATTTGTCAAAAGTTGAAACTTAACGAAATTAACCCTTAAGTGCGTTTCGAGCTCGAGTGTTTTGAGCGTTAAGTTTTCGTCTCCTCTTAAGTGTGTGCCAGAATGTGTGTGCGAGAGTGTGTGTGTGTGTGTGTGTGTGTGTGTGCTTTGTAAAGTTGACTACGCTAATATGTCACTTTGTCGTGGCAAAAGTTAACTTTGCCAAGTCAGCCAAGAGCCACGCCCACTGGCAGTGCCTGCACTTTGGTTTTGCACTCAACTGAGTTTTTTATACCCTGTAATAAAACGTCTATGTGTGTGCTGAGTGAGTTAGGCAAGCAACAGCAGTTGAATTTCTTGTACAGGGTATTTGTTAGGCTTTAATTTCTTACTGCTTTTGACAACTAACAATATTGCCACTATTTTATGCATGAGAAGTATTCCATATATCACAGGGTATACATGCAGGGTATACTACAGTCAAGCTAGCTGTAGTTGCAGTCATAAA
Source organism: Zaprionus tsacasi (assembly GCA_018904105.1). Taxonomy (NCBI): domain Eukaryota; kingdom Metazoa; phylum Arthropoda; class Insecta; order Diptera; family Drosophilidae; genus Zaprionus; species Zaprionus tsacasi. The sequence goes on along the minus strand of JAEIFR010000598.1, from coordinate 7,199,082 downwards.
ATCAAAAGGCAGTCTGAGCTGCTCTGCATATCTCCTGCTCCTTTTTAGTAGATTAAAGCAAGCCAAACCACTCTACAGGGTATGCAGCAGTCGAGCAGTCAGCTTCAAGCTGCTTCTTTAGCCGTTTGGCTTGCGTTTGCCTGCATGCATGTATAAGCATGTGTGAAACCAAAAACCAAGCCAACAACGTCACACAGACACACAACGTACCCGAGCTTGGGCGACTCACCGAGTGAGAGAGAGAAGGAAGGCGAGGGGAGATGTGGTGCGGAATCGAGTGTGAGATAGTGAGATAGTGTGAGCGACATTCACCTGGTTGCGGTTGTTGGCCCGATGTTCAAAGCGGTTGGGCTGCCACCTTGTCTGGCCCCCTGCCTGCTCCCTGCCTGCCCCCCCCTGCCTGCACGTTTCGGCATTAAATTTGCACTAACACAAATTGTCGCTTACTCGTACATAGAGACTAGGACTTTACCCAGCCATATAGCTACCTAGCCCTCTCGTTCCCTCTCCCTCTCTCCCCCTCCTTCTCGCTGCGAGTGTATCTTAAAAGGCATCGCACAAAGACAACATATAAATTGAATTGTTGGCAAGCCGAACGACACGAAATTAAATGAAATTTCAAGAAAATGTCGCTGATTTGAAGTCAGTGTGTGCAGGGCGCAGGTAACAACACACACACACACGTACATTCACACACACACACACACACATCTTTAAGCTAGAGATACGCGCAGTCAGTCAACATTGCGTGAGTTTTAGGTGTCAAAAGGAATTTGCGGTTACTTCAATTATTTCCAGTCATTGGCATTAATTAATTATACAGCAATTGCAAGTTTAGCATCAAATCAATTCATATTTCATGCGTGTGATTACGGTACTTTAGGTGACAAAGACAGTGCAATCCGAGGCATATGTAATCTCTTTTGTGTATACTTAATCTGGGCATAGCTGCAGCTTGTTATTGATTTTAGTGCAGTTCGAGTATGCACAGAATTCAATGGAGTTACTAATATTATTTATATATATATTTTGCATGAATGGGCAAGTGATTTGCAATTGGCTGGATAATTATTTAAATTTCTTGCCTGAACTTTTCATAAACTAGAATTAATTATGCAGCCTCTCACACACTCCCTGTCGCTCTTTCTGTCTCTCTCACACCCTCTCTTTATATATATCTCTCTCTTTTATTCTCGTTCAACCCTTCTACATCTCTTTTTAACTTATACTGCAGCTTTTTCGTGCTCTAGCCAGATTTTCCCTTTGCGCCTATGCGTATGCAACACTTTTTTTTCCCAGCTTCGCCATTTTGCTGCATTCACTTGCGAGTGTCTTTAAAGTGCAGCCGACAGTATGTTTATTTATTTTTCATGATTTCTCACACAGCCAGCCAAGGCAAACACTTGCACACACACACACACACACACTTGGAATATTCTGGCACCTTTTTGATTATAATTTACGGGCAAATGTTGTTGTAGTGAAATTTGTAAACTTTTGCTTGAGGAAGCAGAGGAAGCGGCAACGGCAACGGCAACGGCAGCAGTCGCCGCACAACTTCTTCATATTGCAAACACATTTAGCTCCAGCCCGACTGCCAAAAGGTGGCAACCAGGTAAGCATGTGTGTGTGTGTGTGTGCGTGTGTGTGAGAATGTGGCAAAAGTAACTTTTAAAAGCCAAGCAAAAAGTTGCGGCACGTCGTTGTTCTTTTTGTGGGGAAGCAGCAGCAACGGCAACGGCAGCCGAAAAACTTTTGCTACATTTTATTAGAATTTAAAATACATGCAGACGCCATAAATTTTATGAGCTGATGCGACAAGCGAAAGTTGCAGGCAACTTGCAGTGCGCATTACTGCAGTCGATGGCGATGCTGGAGCTGCTGCAGCCGGGGCTGCTCTTAATGCGCCGACTGCTGCATAATTTATGCTCATTAAGCGCAAATGCAATGCTGACCCACATAGGCAATTGACTGCACTTACACGGCCCGACAAAGTAGCCCGCCAGCCGGCTCCAGCTGCCTTCCCCCCACACTCCCTGCTCTTGCCCTCGGGCAAACGGATTCACGCTGGAATAAATGCCTTTTACTGTTTTGGTATGCAAACTTTTTCGCACTCAAATTGCAGCAGCAGAGGCAGCTGAAAAAAAAACACACACAGCACGAGAGAGCACTGTAACTTTCACACATTCAGTACTGTGAGAGGGATGAGGGGGGTTGGGGCGGGAGCAGGGGTGGGAGCAACTCCAAGGCAGCTCGTTGGAGGCAGCCACTGCCTGGTTGCACATTTGAATGCCTCAAATTGTTTGCTGTTTTGTTGCAGCTGCATTGTTTGCCGCCCAGCTGAAACCTTCTTCTTCTTCTGCCATTCGACATTTCTTTTTGTTTTCCTTTTTTGTTTTGTTGCCTTTTTGTCACAGTCACCGGAAGCGTAGCCAGCCGCCACTTTCTCCTCCTGGCTGCCGAATGAATTGCAATGAAATTTGGAGGCAACATTTCTGCTGTCTCTGCGACGTGTTGCTGTTGTTGTTCCTACTCTACTTCTTGTTGTTGTTGTTGTTAGATTCTTTTCTTTTTTTTTTTTTTTTTTTTTTTTTTTGCATACTGCATTTTTGTCAGAGACTATAACGATGGCAACGACGACGAGCTGTGGCAGCAGTGGCTCCGTTTCTGTTTCTATTTCTGTTTCTGTTTCTGGGGGATTTGTTGTTTGGCTCTGACTCCGACTCCGACTGGGACTGGGCTCGCTCGGTTGGCTGGTTGGTTGGCTGGCTAGCTAACAGGCTGGAAGGCTGTCTGGCAGGATGGCAACGGCAACGGCAACGCCTGCCAGGCCAGTCGTCAGTCACAACTTTTGTCGTGGTTTGGCGCAAAGCCAAAGCGAATAGTTGCACTACCCTGCGTCATTTGTAGTGTCCAAAAGGGTATGCTGAGCTGGCAGAAAGCTGAGATTCGCAGGAGAATAAAAGCTGGCTTATTATATGAATAATAATGCATTTAAATATATATAAATGCCTTAAAATACTATTAATAAAATGATATAAATATAAAATATAATAAAATGCAATTCTAAAAGCATTAAAATCCTAAATTATTTATATATTCCTATTTTTCGCTGCTTAATATTTTTGTATTAATTTCCCAGCCTATCCACCAGTTCATCAATGGCCAGTAAACACTGTAGTTATGCTGGCTTGTGCCTTTTCTTTGCCGAATGCGGAAGTTTGGTTTTAGAAATCGACGCAACGATACAGACAAACCGACGACAAACGCTCCGAACTGGCGGCACAGCCTGGCCAGAGTGTTGCTGGGACTGCTAGCTGGCTGCACTGCTGCCATTGGTTACTTGGATACCTCCCCCCCCTTCCCACGCCACCCACTGGCCCCCGCTAGGAATTCATTTGAGTCGACGGATCGCATATGCGTGCAACTGGCAGCAGAAGGCAATGAATTTTGTGAGGCAACAACGTTCATGCTAATTCTGCACCCTCTCTCTCTCTCTCTCTCTCCTTCTCTCTGTCTCTTTCTCCCACTCGCTCTTGCTATCTCGCCTGCCTCGCCTTTATTTGCTTCTGTTTTGTAAGTTATTAACATGACTTTATTAACACTCAATTTGCGGTCGTTGCTCGCTTTGGGGGCGCACTTGCATTTTATTTGCACACAGACAGAGAAACAGCGCAAAGCGAAGCGTAAAAACAGCGAAAATGGCAAAGAGGATGTGGGAGAATGGGGGAAAAGGAAAACACACACACAGTGTGGAAACAGTTTTAAATACGCAACAACCGAAAAATTGCGCAAAATGTGAAAATGTTAAAAATTATAGACACGCCCGGCATTTGTTTCCACAAGCCAAACGCCGCAGAGCATGGCGAGAACCCTGTACCCAGTACCCAATAGTGACTCCTTTCTTCCTCCCCCTCCCTCTTTTTCGATGCCCACCTTTAACCATCGAGAACTGCGGACAGCGGTTGCAGCTGTGCCACACCAGAACCCTGCAGCATCCTTCCCTCCCCAACTGCAGTTGTTGTTGTTGCTCCTGTTGTGCCCAAGGTAAACTTGCAATTGAGCAGCATATGACAGCAGGAGGGGTGGGAGGGGAGAGATGGGCTCGTATACCTCGCAACCGCAGGCAAAAACCGACCTGTCAGGCCACTGGAAAATCATTTTTCTCTTTTTTTTTCCTCAGTCAAACCCCAGTGAAAATGTGCAAAGAGTAGATGAAACTGTGAGCATAAATGTCTACCATCTATAAAATATCATTTTTAAATAGTTACAAAACTATTACCACAGGATATCTTAGGGTCGAGTGTCTGCTTCTGCATCAGTTTTGTGGGCAATATGAAAAATTCTCTGCTTGGGACGGATGTCGCAATCAAACTGCGACAATATATGACAATTAAAAAACTTAACAAGTTATATATATATGAAGTGTGGGTAAAAATAAGAAAACTATTCAAAACTTTTAATATTTTTGCACTTAAAAATTGCCCAAATGGAACAAACTGACAACAGATATCTTTAAAATTATTGAGAGTCTTTTTATGATTTAAAGGAGACAGCTTTTTATAGGTTCATTTCTCTTTCGCCTGCTTTTCCTATATATTCTACCTTTTTAGTTATACGTGTTTCTACATATCGCTTGATAACTGGTTTTCTTTCTCAATCTATACTCAAACCAACATATCTTACATTTATCTTTCAAATCATTATATTATTTTTCTTTCTTTTTCCTTGTTTTCATATAACCTTCTTTCAATTACCTCCATTTGCAACACTAATATATTTTTTTATTATATCTCCCTTTTCCCGGTTCACTTTTTGTATTTCGCAATATTACTATTACTAAATATTTCCCCCCATATTTATTGTTCTCTCCTTCTATTTATTTTGTTTTCCTTATCTCAATGACTTTATCTTCCTTGCTGCACTACTTTTTCACACTTTCTCCCTCTTTTAAGAGCTTATAAACACCAAGAGAACATTTTGAAATATCTCGCAGTTAATATGCATAATCTTTCAGCTATAAATTCCTTTAATCCTTTGCCAAGCTCTGACTTAGTGACCCGCTAAACGTTCAATTATTTTCTGTTTCGGCTAAGAATTTATTTCACTTCAAATAGTCAGTAAGTGCAGATTTGCATCAATCTGCCTCTCTTTCTCTCTCTCTATATCTCTCTCTCTCTCTCGCTTGTCTTTCATTTAATTTGCCCGTTAATTACACAGCTGCCGCCATTGCAAACTCAAATTGCTTGCAGCCTCAGAGGGGGAACGGGGGCAGGTACAACAAATGGAACAGGAGCTGCACCTGTCAAGGCTGCAGAGAGTGCAGCGAGTTGTGTCCATCCAGTTGAAAGAAGAATTTTGAGTGCCTCAAAAGGCATCAAAGCAGCGCAGCAGAAAACTAATTGCAACAGCACAAACACAACACAACAAACAGTGCAAACCAGCAACAATTATACACAAAATTGAGGGTAGAAAAAGTTTATTAATTGCAAAAATGCCCTCGCCAGGCTGTGGAAATAGTTGAAATTGAGACTGAAGTGCCTCGGGGGATGGGGCTGAGCAAAAGTTGACAACTTCATTTGCAATGTTGCTCCCATTCCCCACCTGCCACCTGCCCCTCCTCCCAGCACCCCCCCTCCGGTTTGTCATTGTTGAGGTGCTCGCACCTACTTAACTTTTAATTAAAGCAAACAAAAGCGAAGGCAAAGCAGGAGGTGGGCAACTTTGAAGGGGTGGGTGGGCCATGGGGCAGCTGGAGGAGAGAAATATCAAATGGCGCCAAGTGACAAAAACCGTAAAACGAAACGTGCAAATAAAATGTTGGCTGTAACAAAAGCTGTCGAAATTAAATGGGCCGCCAAAGCGGAGACGACGAGCGGAACAGAGACAGAGCAGCTGAGTCTGGCTCTGTGACTCTGAGGATGAGGATGTCATTGTCTTCTTCCCTGAGCTTTTCGCCTTTGATGTTTTCGAGAAATTTGCATATCATGATACGCGCAGACAGAAAACTTATCCAGGGAGAGAGGAAGAGAGGGAGAGAGGCGGCACCTGGCAAAGACCCCGCAGAGATCAGCAGCGACTTTCACTTTGGAGCTGCTGTTTACAAATTCTACGAAATATTTAAATACCCCGAGCAAATACCCCCCGCCCCATTGCGAATACAAAAACTTTAAATTACGCTCTAGCTACCGCTTAACCATTAGTTTCCGATAGTTGGAGGGTATTCCGCTCTTTCTCCCTCTCTCTCTCTCTCTCATCGTGTAAATGCGTGATAATAAAATTTGTTTTAATAAATATTTAACTGGTCGTAATTAATAAAAACAAAAGCGTTAAATAGCGTTTAAAAATCATATAAATTGAGCCTTTGTTTGGCCGAGCGGCGGCAACAAGCAATTAAGCTCAGCAAATAATTTAATTTATTAATTGAATCAACGGGCGGGCAATACGTAGTTAAAAAAATATACGAAAATAAAAAAGGAAACTCACATAAATTGTTGAAATTGCAAATTATGAAAATATATGCAATTAAATACTAATGAGTGGCATTAATATTGGCTAAAGTGGTAATACGTTTCAAAAAAAAAAAATATACATATATATTATAAACGAATGCAAATAGAAAAAGGCGTGATAGGGGGAGGAGGGTGTGACTAAAGGCAAACTGCAAATGCGACTATAAATAAGTACTAATCAAATATTAAGCCCGAAGCGATACAATGAATCGTTTGATAAATGCGATTAATGCTAATACGTTGTGATATTGTTGATATGATATATATAAAATAGTCACACATAAAGAAGGTATTTGATAGGGTTTTTGGTTGCTTATAGGGTTGTATTTTTATGCTGAATGTTAATCGGAAATAGGCCTAAGCCACGCCCTCTACTTCTCATATTTAGTTTGATTTTCTGCAAACCTCGAGCTGCCTCCTGAAATCGATAACAAAATCACTACAAATTTATATGAATTTTCGTAAATATCATTAATAAAATGTCTGCACCAATACACACGCACCTTACACACACAAAGTAGCGTATATGCGTGTGCGTGTTTACATTATTTTGTTATGCCCCGAAAAAAAATGTGTTGTTTGTTTGTGTCACAAAAGCGCAAAGTGTAAGTGAGAGCCGCAGGCAGTGTGAGAGCGTGCGAGAGAGAGAGAGAGGAGGCAAGAAGGCAGCGCAATGGAGTCACGGCCACGACTGCATGGAAATTAAATGGCGTGCCATTTCCGTGTCGTGACTGTCATTTCCGTTTCCTGTATTTATACAAATCACAAAGTAAGCCAAATACATGCGAGGCACGCAAGGCACACAGCAGTGTGACTTCCTCTCCCTTTCTCTCGCTCTCTCTCTCTCTCTCGTGTGACTGTGTGAGTTTTTTATGGCAAGCGAAAAAGTTAAAAATACCAAAACGCGGCCATAAACTTTAAATGTCTTTATGAAGCCAACAACAATGAGAGACGGGCACATAAACTTAAAGCGAAATGGAATCAAATAAACAAACGTGTAGCGAAATAAAAATGAGCGAATCCTCCGCGAGTGTGTGTTTGTGTTTGTGTGTGTGTGTGTGTGTGTGTGGGGTGGGGGGTGCATATAACAGGATATTAACGAAATGTCAACATGTTTGACAAAGTGAAAATTACACAAACAGCGACAGCAGCAACAACAATGGCAGAAGAGACGAGGCAAATACCCGAAAGTCACTAAATACGCTGCATGTGTGTGTGAGTGTGTGTGGGTGTGCGATGTGGGCGCATATAAAATGAGACAAGAGCGGAAAAAAACCACCAGAGAAAGGAAAAAACGAACCGCTTAATTAAATTGTTTGCGGGCATTAAAATGACAAAATAAAACAAGTAAAAAAAAACAGCAGGGAAAAAGGAAAAACCAAAAAAAAATAAAAAAAAAAAAGAGGGCAATGGAACGCGAAACGAAATGAAAACTTGAGCTAAGGCGGGTCACAAGTGTCGCCAGAGTCGTAGTCGAGTGTCGCAATGAAGTCACAGAGCGCCGCATGGAGCATGACGAGCGGAAAAGCGACACGAGAGAGCGAGAGAGAGAGGGAGAGGGAGCGAGAGCGACCAGAGAGTACTATATCTGCGCTCATTGTGAGGGCGGATTAGCTGCTGACATTCAAGTGAATTGTAAGCGTGTCAAAGCATGGTGAAAGGATTAAGCTAAGGATTATAACTGGCGCTTAAATGCGCACACACAAACACACACATAGACAGGCATACAGATACAAAAACACACACATACAAGTGGGAAACGCTAGCGTATAAAGTTGTCAGCAAGAAAATGTTCAACTGTTGAACTAAAAGTATTGTAAGAGGTTTTTGAAAGCGCAAACTGAGACAATATAATAAAAAATGTTTATATTGAAAATATTTAATATATTTAAAATCATATTTCAATTAATTTTGAAATTAATATATTTTATTAAAGAAAACTAAATAATATTAATGTATAATAAATAGTTACAATATTAATTTCAACACAAATAGACTATAATAATAAAAAAAAATAAACTACGTACTGTTATTTTTTAACCTTATACTAGTTAATGCCACCTCACAGTAAAGCACAATTTATATCTGTAATTTTATATATGCACAGCTATTGCATACCCAATTGCTTTTCAATCCAATTATAAAATGACAGAGTTTTAAAATTGAAAATAAATTGAGAAAAGGTGAAAATTATGCTTTGATATGAAAGCCAACTTGGATACTGCAAAAAACCATAAAAAATATACTCTATAATTACTGTATTGTGAGATGGAATTTAACAGAATGCCATATAAAATAAGTGGGGGTAGTAAAAATGTGCAACAAAAAATCTAAATATGTTCAATAAAATAAAAAGCAGGACAGTATTAATTTCAATTACAATTTATATTAAGTTTTTATAAACTCTTAGCTATTATAACTTTAAAGATATAAATGCATTTAATATTATATTTTAGAGTGTATAAAATCGGAATTTCTTGAGTCACAGCTTGGCTTTCCATCTTCTTTATGCATAGTTCGTGCAACTTACTCAAGGGAAGTCATTTAAATGCATGGCAAATATGGTATACTATATATATAGTGCATTTTTAATGGCACTCACCGCACAGTTCGATGAGAGTACTTCGTTGTCGGCTATGGGGAACGGGGGGGGGCGGTGCGGGGCGTGGGCAAATAACGGATAAATTCAAGCGGCACTTAAGAATATTTTTAATGCTCGCAGCACACGTTGCACTTCGCTATACGACACGCGGCGTGGTCTGTGGCCGACCATCTCGCCTTGTCATGCTATTTACATTATTTTCATATTAATAAAATTTATGTAATGCGATAAAGCGACGTCAGTGACAACAACAGCAACAACAACAAAAGAAAAACAACAATGACAACTATAACAAGGGCGAATGTGAATTGAATGAGTTCGCAGGGAGATTTTAAAGCCAACACATTGCATTGATTTTGTTTGTGCGTGGCAAATTTAAAGAGCTGAATACATATTTGTGGACATGCCTGTGTACATACAAGTGTGCGAGTGTGTGTGTCTGTGTGTGCGTGTGAGTGTATCCAATATTATGCAATTAATTGCATTGACAGCATTATGAAACCTTTGCGAACAATGCAAACTGACAGCTTCAATAAATGCCCAGAAAGTGGAAGCTGACCAGGGATAGTTGGTAGCAGCTAGTGGGGAGGGGAATTGGTCAGAGAGGGGTGCGGGTTGGTCAGTCAGGCGGACATTCGGGCATCATTCAGGCGTGGCTTTGTCTGGATACCCAGACCACATGTTAATGGCCACTGTTGAGTGTTATTGTTGTTATGCACATTGTTGTTGCTGCTGCTGCTGTTGCTGCTGCTGTTGTTGCTGCTGCTGCTGTCGCTGTTATTGTTGTCGCCAGCAGCAATTGCAATTTAGTAGCAAAAAGCCTCGGTAAAGTGTTGCACTCGAGCAATTAACTCGGTGACCCACCACCTCACAATTTCTCCCTCTCTTTCTCTCTCTCTCTCTCTGTCTCTCTCGCACACTCTCTCATCGCACACGCAGTTACCGCTACCCCGTCAATTGCCAAAATGTCTCCTGGCCAGGTTTTCGACAGTCGCCCCTTGTGCCATGCGGCGTATGCGCAATCAGTTAAAGCGCAAATATTTTATGAGCCATGCGGCAACTGATTTGCATATTTGCTCGAATTTATAGCTGTCCCTCTCTCTCTCTCTCTCTGTCTGTCTGCCTGCAACGCTGTTTGTAATCAGCGTGACCAAAATTTGAATTCAAATTGCAAAAATGCCAGCGAGAAGTCCAAATTACCGTGCAGGAAGAGGGCAGAGATGGCCGAGAGGGCAGAGAGGGCAGTTATCTAGTTGCAGAGAGATATTCAGGCATTCAGCTGTGAGATATGACATTGAAAATGTTGATTACAACTCTAGAATGTAAGGTATGTGGCTAATAAAACAAGTTTATTGTTCCTTATCCTTTTAATTATAAACAATATTTAAATATGTTTTCTATTTCCGGCTTACAGTTTTTTATAGCATACTTATATGAGTCGCTGCTTGAAATCTAATTTATTAAAATCTTATATGAGTCCCTTTTCCCATCTTATATACATATATACAAATCACTTTCTGCACTTTACTTTCGCTTAACCTGCCTGAGCAGGCTGTGTGACATATCATGTGCTTTTAAAAAATCAAATGCAGCTTCCTCAATCCTTTGACCATAAATTCTCTACTGTTTTTTCTAATCTTTTTTCTTAATCCTTGCGCATGCCTCGAGACATTTGTGGCATATTGTGGTACCCCCTTTGGGCCTGGCCACAACTGTCACTGTGCTGCGGCGTCGTCTTTGTTGCAATCGCAGAACGCACAAGAGCATCGCCTGTCATTGTCCAGCTTTGTCTTTGATTGAATTAAATTGCCTTGCCTTGTTCGGGTGTTAGTTGCCCTCCCCCCTCTTTCTCTCTCTCTCTCTCTCTCTCTCTCTCTCCCATTTCTCTGTTTCCTGTTCACATGTCGCAATGTTGTGCGATGCATGTTGGCCAATGTACGCATTCATTCATTCATTTTCATGTCCTGACATTTGCCTGTTGTCGTCGTCGTCGTCGTCTCCACTCGAACGTGTCAGGATTCAAAGTCTCGACCAGTGTCTAAACCAAAGTTATTGGTCATCTCTAGAGAGGGATAGAGAGAGAGAGAGAAAAGAGGGAGAGAGCGAGAGTAGAGTGCAGCAAATTAAAACCACACACGCTCATAAATTAAATGCAAAACCTGCAGGCGAATCACTCGCTCTACATTCCATATTGCATATGATGTGCAAAACAACAAGCGAGATACAGAAAAAAGTAAAAAAAAAGAATTTAAAAATGTTTTTAAAATTGGCACAAAAAAAAAGGAAAGAAAAAGAGAGGAACGAAGCCACATAAAAATTGTTAAACGCCAAAAGCATCAGACAAAAATCGCCTCTGCCCAACAAACCGAATGCAGCAGCAATTTGGCGCAGATATTGTTTAATTTATTGCATTTTACAGCGTGACCGTCTTTTGCCTTTTGCTTTCCCCCTCCCTTTTCCCTACCCACTCTTCTTTTTTTTGTAGTGTATTCCCTGTTGTTGTTTTCGTTTTCGTTGCGGTTCTTATTGTTGTTGTTTTTCTCTGCTGTTAGCCCCGTCAATGGCCAACAATAAAGCAAAGGAGTGGCTCGACTGGCTGCCCGGCTAGATGACTACCCCATGCTGCAGGGGCTGCTGTTGCAGCGGGCTTGGGCTTGGGATTGGCACTGGGTTGGTTGGTTGGTTCGGGGTCTGGTTGGCAGTTTAAGCCTTTTGACAAAAGCATTTTACGCGCTGTGGGGCAGCATCCCGGGCTGCCTGTTTGAATTTTTATGAAACTGACAATACGACATCGATCATTGGGGCTTCACAGCACGCTGCAGCAGCTCAGAGTCAGCCCCAGCAGCAGCAGCAGCTGGAGGAGGAGGAGCAGCAGCTCTGGAACGAGGTCTGGCAGCAGGAGACTGTCAGAGACTGGCAGCGGCCCTGTCAACATTCACCGCAGCCGCGTGCAGCGTGCAGGACATTTGTTATTGTTTTTTCGGTCAGCAACCATTGCAGTTTTATATGGCCAGTAATTATTCGCACTCGCCTCACAGCCAGCAAGCTCTGTTTGTCGCCTCTCTCTCTCTCTCTCTCTTTGTCTTCGCTGTCTGCTCTCCTGCTCTTCACTGCTTCATCAATTCACGCCATTTGTTTCACTTTACTTGGGAGCAGCGCATTTAATGCAGTTTACTCAAAGAAATTGTGGGGGTTAATTTGAAATTCAAGCAGGGAAATTTAACTTTTCTTCAAGGGCTATAATAAATGATATATGCTTTAATATTATATATAAAGGTTGAAAAGAAATAAAATAAATGTAAAAGTAATTAAAATATGCATTATGGTGCACATTATATATAATAAAAAAGGCTCTTTGATGTATTATATTATCTATTTATTTATTTTATGGATTATATAACATTCAAATAATTATTTTATTTAATTTTAATATTTATGTATACAGGAATAATAATAATAATAATTACAACTGCAAATTGTACGAGTAATATTCTAAAAATATTATTTTATTCTTCAAGAATTTTATTCTTCCCTTTTATATTTATTTTAATACAAAGTACCGCATAAATTTACCCTAAAGGTCGTTCAACTGCTTCGTGTGCGTCTGATTGATATGTGATACGCACAGTTTGCCCATTAATTTGCCCACAAATGCTGCCTCGCTGGATGCCTGCTTAAAGCTGATCTCTCTTCTCTCTCTCTCTCTCTCTCTCTCTCTCTCTCTCTCTCTCTCTCTCTCTCTGTCTTTCTGCTTGCAATATGCGAGCCTCTTTGTCATAATCCAAGGGGGCGTATGCTCAATGAACTGGCTCATTAAGTTGATTGAACGCACGAAAGTATGCTACACTTTTATGCTAATTTCAAGCTGACGCTGAGACTGACGAAAATAACTCAAAATAACGAAAAGGGAAAAAGATGCGAAATCAAGAGGCATAAGAAATGTTTAAGCACACACACACGCCCACACACTCACAGTCACTCAGCTCTCTCTCTCTCTCTCTCTCTCTCTCTATCTGTGTGTGTGGCAAAAGGCACACAACAAAGAGGCAGTGGCTCAGGAAAAGCCCACAGACATGGCTGCCATGGCTTCCGTGTGCCTTGTACGGCATCCTGAGCCCGCTAAGCTGCGCCACTGACAGAGAATTGCAAAAAGGGAGACCTGCACGCACACACACAAAGACACATACAGGCACACACGGACAGGCACACATGCATATTCAATTGGACAAGTGCGTGTAATTGACCCAAATTGTGATGAAATTGCGCCAAAGGAGCACTTTGCCAGCTCACCAGCTCTATGGCTCCCAGAGCACAACACAACACAGCGCAGTACCATACCATACCGTACCGTACCGTACCGAAGCGACCCATACTGAACCCAACTGAACCGTAGCGAGTGAACTGAGCAGCCAAGTAAAAGTGAAATCAAACTCAAAAGCTAACCGAAACGAGGCACACAATCAACAAAAGCAAACTGCCCGGCCAGGGTTGCACTCTCCACAGCCTACTCCCCCATCTCTCTCTCTCTCTCTCTATATATATATGCCTGTGCATAGGTGAGCTGCTATGGCACACACACACACACGCACACACATAGTACCACAAGTTTTTGCGCCATTGATTGCATTTGGGCCTTGGCTGAGCAATGGTCATAACTGGAGGCTCGATTGCAGGCAGCAGGGCACAGCTGCTCCTTCTCTCTCTCTCTCTCTCTCACGTCTGTCTCTCCCTCTCCCTGTCACTTCTACTTGTCGAGGCTAATGACAACATTTGCTAATCTTTGACAGGGCTTTGTCAACTTGTTGTCGATTTTCGGCCATGTGCCTTAATAAAATTACAAAAGTTTCGGAGCACTCGCTGCACAAACAAAGCCAGTCGAAGCAGTTAAAGTTGCAGCTGAAGCTAAGTGGTTTAAGTATTAAGGAGTTAATGCGACTAGTAACTACCCTGTAGAGTGAGGAAAGGTCTAAAGCATTAACAACTTGATTTATTTTAAATAAATATTTGTTTTCTTAATTTTGTATCATTATATTACGTATACGTAATATTTTACTTTTGTTGTACTGTTGCTTTGGGAACTTGGCGTCTTTAAGGCATCCCTAGCCAGCAAGCTACCCACTCCCATGCCTGTCCAAGGCAGGGTATAAGAACTTGAGCAAGTTATCAACAATTACGCATAAACAAAAAGAGGGAAGCAAAAGTTGCGATAAAAAACACACAGCATAAAAATAAATAAATGCCAGGCAAAGCGGCAGACAAAGACAGACTTGTAGTAAGTAGAGAAAAAAGGAGTGAGACAGGGAGAGAGAGAGAGGTAGAGAGAGACAATAAAAAGCAGCTGCAACTTGGCGACAGACGAGATTTTTGGCTACTGCGCGTCGCGACCATGATGGGAACCGAGTGACTAGCGACTCATTTGCACTCAACTGCAGCTGTCCCAGGTACCAGCTGCCCCCTCCCACTCCCCTCCCCCGCCTGGCACCTGTTTCTTGCCAGGAGTTGCCTTCGAATTGGGCACTGAGCTGCTTAGCTCTTAAGCGCTGTGACAACTTTTTAAGCAACTTAAAAGTGAAGTTTCGAGCAACTTGGCCGGCACTGGCTGCTCCAAGAGTTACCTGCAGATGAAGATGCTGCCCCTACCCTGCACTTCCCTTCCCCCCCCCCCCTCTCTGTTGTTGCAAATGCAGATGCCATTGCAGTGGCACAACTCACAACTCTCGCTCGGGTTGCCTCTCAGTTTCTTTTGTTTAAGTTAAGCGAGCTGCAGTGGGAGGAGGAGGAGGCAGGAATAAATGAAGGTATCAAATTAAAATGCGCTCCAGCAGGTGCCTCTTTGCGCTATGTGAGTGACTGTGTGTGTGTGTGCGTATCTATGTGACTGTTGCGCTCGAGCAAGCAACTGCAGCAGCAGCAGCAGCTTTTTTGGGCTCCTGCTTGGCCTTTGTCTCGCGCAAACAAATGCCAGCTAAAATTTAGCAGAGCTTCCTCATCCTTCATCTCCTGCTGCTCCTCTCAGCACCTCCTCCTCCTCCTCCTGCTCCTGCTCCTGTCGAAAACTTCAGCGATACTGTGCACTCGTTTGGCATTAATTTTATTTGTTTGCCAACGCCAGCAGACAAGCAGAGAGAGAGAGAGAGAGAGGGAAGAAGAGAAGAAAGAAAGAGAGGGGGCTGAGCTAGAGCGAGCCAGCTTATTCCCTGACGAGGCTATCATCATTTGCATTACCTGAGCGCTCAAAAAACGTTGGTTGCCTAATGCAACTTATTGGATTGAGCTGGCTTAGTCCCTGAGATATATTACAGACTTATCACGCAGTCAGAATAGATTTATAAAGTTTGTGAAATTAATTTTATAGAATTTATTATTTCTAGGTGATAAAGTTTGCTATATACTAGTTTTAATATTTTAAAAAATTCAAATAAATTCTTTAATTATTTTATTAGTTTTAAAGAAACTTGATCAAACTTAAATAATGCTTTAAACTATTTTAATAAATCAAATACTTAAACACATATTTTTTTCAATGTGACACAAAATGCCTACAACATTTTTAAATAATATTCGAAAGAGTTCTCGTCCATAGAAAACTATAACAAATTATAGCTCAATCATAATTAATAATAAATAAATAAATTTAGTATATACAATAGTTTTTCTGTAAATTTATCAATATAATCCCTTCAAGCCTTGGCCATATTGATTGCCCTAAAAAATCCACTTTCCAATTTCCAATTTCGAATCGAACACACAAGGCGCCGCTTGACCTTTGACACTAGCACATCAGCATATGCCAACACTTTCAAGGCTAAGGCAGGAAGGAGGCTATACTAAAAAAAGGAGCAGATGGGGTGGGGAGGGGAGTGGGCAACTGGCACTAAATGAATGTGAATTGCGTGACAGACTGGCTAACAGACAGGGCCAACTGATGGCCTGACTGATGGGGGAAACTGTCCAGCTTGAAATGAACAAAGCGACAGGCAGACAAGCAGACAGAGGGGCGGGGGAAAGGCAGTGGGATAGATGAGCGTAGAGGCGGGCTGACAGTGCGAGAAGCCGTGGCATAGAACATGACATAGCATATGGGGCAGGGATACAGGGAATAGGGGGATAGGCGACAGCGACACATAGGTGTTTCAACTAAACGCGGAAAAAACGCAATGACTGCATGCTGCCTCTCATTCGCACCTATGCGCGCCCTCCCTCTCTCTCTGTCTCTCTCTCTCTCTCTCTCTGCCTCCCTTCAGGCTGCACTTGTCGCATAATCCACAACAATTTTTTGTTGCAACACACGCGCCGCTGCTGCTGCTGCTGCTGCAGCGTGGCCTGCTATCAACACGGATCAAAGCGGCCATCTTTCTTGCAGCAACACAATGGCGGCTTCCTGTTGTTGTCGTCTGTTGCTGCTGTTGCTGCTACTGTTGTTGTTGTTGTTGTCGTAGCTGCTACTGCTGCTGCTGCTGTATTTTACAACAATGCGACATCAAGCAGCGAACGCGTAAAGCTTATCATCAACGCATGGCCAGCTGAGCTGAGTAACGGCAACTGCAGCAGCAGCAACAGCAACAGACAGCAACAACAGCAACAACAGCAACAGCAACAACAACAACAATAACAATCAACAACAGCATTTCGTGCTGTTGACACTTTGGATTCGAGAATTTATGCAACTTAAAAGCGGTCAAGTTACGAATTTATGCATGGAACCATGCACAAACACATGCAGGCATGCACACACACACACACTCACGCACACACACACACACACAGCTGGTGGGCGCAGACATATAAATATATGTTTGCATGCAGTTTTTTTTTGCCCATTGCTGATGCATAAATTGAGCAGCGTCGGCTCCGGCTCCGGCTCCGGCCCGGCTCTGGTTCTGGTTCTGGCAACGGCTCCGGCTCTGGCTCTGTCTGCCTCCTGCCTCCTGCCTCCATGGCACAATCGTCGCTGCTGCCGTTGCTGACACTTGCTGCTTACAGACGTTTAACTGGACTCCCCCCCCCACACACACACCCCCCCCACACTGACAATTTTCATTTTTATTTTTATTTAAATTTTAAAATATTTAATCGCCAGATTTTCATTTCATTCCGTTGTGCACTTTGTTTTTTTTTTTTTTTTTTATGCCTCATCTCTCTTTAAGTTATTTGTTTTTTGTTGCTGCGCATAAATTGGAATGTTAACGGTACTGGCAAACAAAAAAATCAGAGGAGAAAGAAGAACTACCCACATAAAGAGCAGATAATGGTCGGAAATGGTTGTGGACAAGAAATAAAAGTGAGCTCCGAAAAAATAATAAAAAACAAATGAGCAGCTGCTCGAGAGTTATCTGTGGCAGTTTGAAGCGCAGCATTCCAGATTTATAAATATATATATTTATATATGAGAATATATTTGAAGCGAATAATTTACATAAAGTCTACTGATTTCGATCCGTATAAATAATACAACAAATAGATAGCAAAATATGTGGAAAAATCTACTCGGAAAAATTTCAAAACAGTTGAGCAGACTGAGGCAGTAGGAAGATATATAATTATAAGCACTGACAGCCCAGTTAATAAAAGGTTCTTTAGCCTGTTAAAAATCCCTGCAAACTTTTCCCAAAAATCGCATTAAATATGCGCAGCAAAAATCTAAAAATGAAATGAAATGAAAGCCAATATTTTAACAGTAAATGAAATTAAAATTTAACTTGCAAGTAACCCCAATTAGCTGGAAAGCGACCCTTGGGCAACAGCTCTACTCCCTCCCCTCCTTATTACACCCTTCCGCACGCATACAGAGACGTGGCTGGGGTCCATTGTGCAGCGTTAACCTCCACCTTAACCAACAGCAAAAAGCTTTCAGCTGGCCGCAAAAATGCCAAGAACTAGGCCAGCCGGCAGCCGGCAGGGCAGGCAAGACAAGAGGGAGACAAAGGGGTAAAGAGAGGGGGCTGGTGGCGGAAGCGGCATGCTGACGTGCGGTCTCATCAACGTGGCACAGTCTCAGCGCACTGACCAGGTCGCGGCATGCGGCAGAGTCTCAGCCAGGCCAGCTGCAGCCAGGCAGCTGCAGCGTCTCTCTCGACGACGACGTCAAAGTGCAACGCATTACATACATAATAAATTCCCAGCTTATTTGCATAGTTTTGTGGTTGTGAACAATGTGCGCGCGCTAAGTTAATGGAATTTCGTAATAAATTTCTTTGCAACGAGTTTGGTTAAACAGAGTTTTAACAGCTCATTGCAGTTGGCCCTAAAAAGTATGCTACGTTTTTCGCACGCCGCAAGTTAGAGGCGAATTGAGGGCAGGGCGAACTGCAGGCGAGGCAGGGCAAGGCAAGGCGAGAGGAGAAGTGCCAAGCAGGGGGGCGTGCAGGGAGGCAGCCTACAGCAATTACAACAAGTGCCAAATGCACATCAACAACATAAAAGCGCCCAGGCAATAGTAGGAAAAGGACAGAGAAACACGAGTAGAGCAAGGGGAGAAGAGTTGAAAATGGGTGGCTTAGGGGGGGAGGAGGGTGGCTATGGTCTAAAGAACTGCGCCTGCGACTTTTCAACAACTGTCGTCGTCGTCGTCGTCGTCGCTGCTGCTGCTGCTGTCGCCGGAAGCGCAAAGTTGCTGCAGGCAGAGGCAGGCAGCAAGCGGAAACGGCAGCGCAGTAAAAGTCGCACTACTTCTGTGGTTGTCAGTTGTTTTAACAGCTTAGCTGGCCCAGCTACCTCAGCTACCCTACCTCAACCCCCTCAAACGGCTGCCACATCCCCTGCTGCCTGCCACGGAAATGTGCTGTCAATTTACGCGAAAGGCGATGTCAAGTTTTAAGTTCTGCCCCTTCAGTTTGATTTGCACTTTGCTCGCTTTTGTTATGGGCACCGCCTGCTGTAACGGTAAAATTATATATCTTGCAATATTAAGTCCTGATTGAGGAACTCTTGAATTAAGCTTACTCTTTCCCTCCCTCTGCTCCTTCCCGCAACACAAGCGGAGCAACTTGAGCACAAAAAAACTAATAGGCCGCAACTTTAAATATTGACAGCAACTGTCGACAACTTTTGCTGCCGCTATTTAATAACCCTGCTGTCTTCCCTCCCCTTCCCCTACTCCCTCTCAACTTGTTGGCCACATTGATAAAACTTTTGCCTACGACTTTTTCCAGCAGCTGAAGATGTTCAGCTACAACGTGCGCAATCTTCGACAGTTTTGACTGCAATTATAAAATTTCATGCAAGCCAGATTGACTATATAACTATATACTATAACTAGAACTTTCATTAGCTATGCTGAATTGCAATGAAATTTGCCAGGGATGTGCACTGAAGACTTGCCTTTAAAAACTCTAGACAAAAATCAAGCTCAAGCTAAAACTCAAGCTAAAAATCAAGCTGCAACTCAGTCCAGCTCAATAAGTTTATAGTGCAGCTCAAGCTCAGGTTGTGGCATAAAGTACAAAGCAGAGAACTCATAGTTTATGTCTTTAAGAGCGGCCTACCTTACCGTAAATACTTCAGCAGCAGCAGCAGCAGCAGCAGGCAGAGAGTCTCTGAGACACGAGATAAGAGTGAAGGAGTGACCAGACTGGACAGAATTATTACTAATGTCATAGAGCGAGGCGACAAAAATATATAGTGCCAAGTGGCGAGTCTGCAGCTGACTGGGGCAGAAGGGGAGGAAAAGGGGGAGAAAGGGAGAGAGAGAGAGAGGCAGTGACGAGAGAAGTGGGAAGCGCATCAATCACAAAAGAATTATGTTAGGGTAAACAAAAGCATTTGTCATGAAACAGCAGAGGCAACAACAATAGCAGCAAGTGCCAACGGATTGAGGACATTAGCTTGAAAAGCTGCTGCCGGACAAGAGGCAGGGCAGGGGAGGGCAGGGCAGGCTGGAATGGAAGAGGAAGGTGGAGACAGGCAGTAGGGAGACAGGCGATTGAGGAGCTTGTCTGTCAAAAGTACAGAGAAAAACCAAGGCACATAAATCTGTGCACGACAAAAAGGTGCACATGCGAGAGAGGCAGAGAAGGAGAGAAAGAGAGAGTAGAAGAGAGATAGGAGTACAGAGAGAGAGAGAGCGCCTTTTTCTTCTGAGTAATTGCACACATTAAAAATTCTTTTCACACTTAACGCCCCAAAGGCAACACGCAAGCCACAAGCCATAGCCGTAGGCAAAAGAGGAGGCAGCAGAGGCGTCCCACTTGGGGTCAACATACGCCGATTTTTCATCAAGTATTTATGCATAATTTCCCAAAGTGCAGGCGCAGGCAAGGCTCGCCCTGGGGCGTCAATTTCGCTCTCTCTCTCTCTCTGACTAAATACTTGCAAGTAGTTATTAAATTTTATGCACTTGCTGCAAGTAATTTGAAGCAGCCTCCCCACATGCCACGCCCCTTCTATCGTACTCCTTCTCGGGAAGCACACACATATGTATTGCCTGGCAAAAGACGTTGCGCTGCTGCGCGCTGCGCTGCCAGCTTCGAGCTGCTTGGCTCAAAAATTTGCATTTAAATGAGTTTGGCCCAAAGGCAGCGTATCGAAACTAAATATTTGCCATGTGCGGGTACTCCATGGTGCACAGTGGGTGTGGTTGCCGTTTGCCAGCCATCAGGTTATTTTTACAACTTATGCAACAATGCACACGCACACATGTACACAAATATTTTGCAACAACAATACACACACACTCGCACACACACACTCCCTTTGGTAGGTGTGGCAAGCTGTTTGCCCAGCAGACACGTTCGTTGCTTAGAGATGTGCACGCTAAGCGATAGTTTAGGAGATTAAAGTGGGTTCTAATCGGAGTTTTAGTTGCCCCAGAAAACAAAAGTTTTCCAATTTCTGTTGAGTACGAAAAACGAGTTTGAAACTGGCTCAAATAGCAAACTTACTGTGCAACATTAAGTAGCTGCCCAGTATGCCAGAATTAAGTTACTATAAAATATTAAGTATACGCCTTGTATGCAAGTTAGAAGTTACAATTAAATAATAATGAGCCGAGTAGGGTGCCAGTATTAAGTTACTTTAAAATATTTAGTATACGCCTTGTATACCAGTAGGAAGTTACAATTAAATATTAATTAAATACTATAAAATAAAAGACAGCCGGAATATATGGCAGTTAGAAGTTGCTATAAATTAGACTAGTATGGCAGTACAAAGTAACTATAAAATACGCCAGTACGCAGTTACGATAAAATCATTACGTAGCCGCCCAGTATGCCAGTGCGAAGTTACCATAAATTATTAGGCAGCCGAAAAGTATGCTACAATTTTTTGAAATATATCAAGCACATTTCTTGCTAAGTGAACCAACTTTCCACCATATGAAAAGACAATTACTTTTGCTAGTTTTATTTCACGCTTTAAGTGATCCCAACTTGTTGCTTTTTCGTTGCCTTACAATTGCATTTGTTTCTTCTTGCAATCCTTAAGAAAACAATTTCGACTTTAAGCCTCAGAGTCATTTAAAGCTTCTGCCGCCTCATTTTTCAACCAAAAGTTTTTAGTTTTAATGCCCGAAAGCCAAAACCAACAAGCAACATGCTTCAAAGCCAAATTCGACAGTCAACAACAACACAAGCTATATAAATATATGCATATATTATATATACAGTTATATATATGGGGAATGGCATGTAAAATGAAGCTAAAAGCTCTGGCTGCTGCAGCCAGCCAGCTGGAAAACAAAGTGACCAAAACTGTTTTGCAATTTGTTGCTTATTTTCTTCAACATATTTTTATAACATTTTACTAAATTACTTACACAATTTTCTCTCTCGGTCGCAGCTGTTGCCCGAGCAAAGCAGCAGCAGCAGCAGCATGTTGGGAATGCATGCAAACAGCAGTGCAAGAGAGAGAGGAAAAGAGAGAGAGAGAGAGGGGAAATTGTGTAGGCTAATTGGAGTTGCCTTGGAGAAGTGTGCCAAATTGTGAGCAGCTTGTGGTTTGCCTACTTTAAAATTTACTGAGCTCCCACAAAATTCAAAACCAGTAAGACTCGAACAACAACAACAACTACAACAACAGAAGCAGCAGCAGGTTATCTGCTGCGTGTCTGGCGATGTGCTCTGTCAACTCTTTCAGGCCATTTGCCGTCTACCGTTAGTAGTTTACCAAACCAATGACCTTTTGACATGCACTTGCGAAAAACCTAAGCAACGTAATCAAACAGCCAGCCAAGGCAAAAAAAAAACAAAACAATCGCAACAACAATGCACTATTGCATGGGGCTGGGTGTACTCAAGATACCCTGTAAGAAAATATAGATTAAACTATTTCCATTTTTTAAATAGTCTGTACGCACCTTGAATAAGAACACTTTATAAAATATATGAAATAAATTAAAATAAATATTAATATCAAGTATATTAACAGAAGAAAATTAGAATAAGTATTTCATTATACATTTATTAATTTAATTAATTATGTTAGCGAAATGAAGTCTTAATAATTTAATAAATATTTGCTTTAAATTAATTAATTTGCATTAAATTAAAATAATAAAAATTATAAAAGTGAACCTGATATGTTATAAGAGTTTAAAGTCTGCTTTTAATTTTATAGCTTCATAAAATTGAATAACTTTCATCTCATGTCCCAAACACATTGTATATACATATATATTTTATTATTATTTATAGCAAATAGTACCATTTAATTTCTTTGAATACATTTATTACTTTATTTAAATTTATTTAATTTGTTGTTTCTCTAACCAACCGCAGTCTACAAGTCATGCACACCCCACAGTCTGGAACATGTATTTCACAGCAACAACAACTTAACTACATAAGCGTTACATGCCTCTCTCTCTCTCTCTTTCTCCCACTCTTTAACCACTCTCCTCCCCTCTTCCTATCATCCTCTTGGCTGTTCTCTATTTCTATTCATTTGCCCGGCGACTGGGGGCACTTTTTGCACAGCGTTGATTTCCGTTTCTGTATGTAAAAGTGCAACTTGAGGCGCACTCACACTCAAGTGTGTGTTGCTGTGTGTGTGTGTGGTGTGTGTGTGTGTGTGTGGGTGTGTAGACTGGCAGCAAGTGGTTGGAAAACTAAACTGTTGCCATGTGACAAGTGGAAGCTTGACGACTATTATAGGAATGAAGGAGATGCCGACGACGACGACGATGGCGACGAGGACGATGGCGACGAGGACTCCAACGACGGCAACGGCAACGGCGACTGCGACATCAACATCAACGTCAGCATCAATGACGCTTGGCGCGCACTTTGCAACAAACAAAACAAAACAAAAACAAAACGAGGCGAAAGCCAACTTGCGCCTGCTGCAGCACCTGCACCTGCACAGTGGGGCAAGAAGCTGGCAACGTTTGTTGCGCCTGTTGTTGCTGCTGCTGCTGTTGGCCTCTTGTTGTTTTAGCTAAAAACTGTAGTGCACACTCAAAATTGCCACAAAAGGCAGCACGAGGAGCAGGGGGGCAGCAACGGGGGCAACTACACGCCGTAGCAGACGCGCATTTAAGCACTCAAGTAATGAGCCGCCTCGCATGTGGAAGCGAGACGGGTGAGCCGAGTGTGTGAAAGAGAAGTCAAAGGGGTTAAGTACAGGAATTCAAGGGACTCGCATCCGACAATGTCTATTGAACCCAGCGACACGAGGTTAAAGTTGACGTAGCTGCCGGGCAAGAAGAAACTCACTTGGCTGACACAATACGTGGAAAATCATTTAACAACGATATCGTATTATGAAGCTCATATGGGGGAACAAATCAATACATAAGATGGGTGGGAGGGGGAGGATTGTCAATCCGGACGGACAGTGGCAACAATTGGAAATCATTTGAAACCTTTCAAGCGACGCACAAAAGAAATTGATTTCATTTCAACGTTCGCTTCGTGTAGATTTGATTTAAATTTACACCCTCTCTCTCTCTCTCTCTCTCTCTTTCTGCTGCTGCACTGCCGTCTCTTTCTTAGCTAAGGGTCCATCGCAACTGTCTGTTGCATTTGCCGATTCAAAGTGTGAGAAATGCATAAAAGATATGACTTGCAGAAATTCAATAATGCGAACAGACGTTGCGGCGTTGCCAACCAACTGGGGCGTATTTAATCGCGCGCTCGAAAGTAGGCAATGCAAAAGCAGTGCAGCTGCCTTGCCCCGCATTTACTCGCCCGCCTGAAAGTAGGCAATGCAAATGCTACGCTAGCGACTGCACACTGAAGGATGCAATTATTTGTGTAAAGCAGCAAGAGAAGAAATTATCACGATGCTGCCCTCGGCTTAAAGCCCTAAGCGAAAACAATGCAAAATGCTTAAGTGTCCAGGAAACTGGAATGGACAGGCGGGTTGCTGGTGGAGTGGGGGGGGGGAGGAAAATAATAATAAACCGATTGCCTAACAAGCAGAAAATTTCAAAATAAATTGCACTCTCACCTTGCCGCCACGAGTCGTCTCTCTCTCTCTCTCTGTCTCTTCTGTCTCTAAGTCTTTCCTAATCTTTGCATAATTTATTTGCAATTGAAGTTTGAAGGGTCAAACTAACTGGAGCTCGTCCGACGGAAAATCCCCATAAATCTCAGATGGGCATAGCAAATTAACCCAATTTAAAACAACTCACACACTGCTGCTCTACCTTTTTTGGGTGAGACGTAGCCTTCCAGTCAGTTAGCTTCCAGCACATTTAGTTTCCGAAATCAGCTTAACTAATTTTCACATCTACGAAAAACCCTTCTTAGTAATTCAATTAGCAGTAAATCTTTACAAATAGGAGACTGGACTCACTTTTCTCTCTCTCTCTCCTTCTCTGTCTCTCTTGTAGTTTTTAATATAAATTATGTGAAACTCTGGGTAAAAAGCCGGAGCAGTTAATAGTTTTGCCTTTTGGTAAAAAAGGCTTACCTCCGGCCAGCCGTGGGCGGATTTATCTATTCTATTTTGTAATTTTTAATTTCGCAACTAATGCGATTATTCACGCCTCACGGAGCACGCTGGCAATAAAAATGACCAACGTGTAAGCCACGTTTAACACTCGGTTTATTTTTAGTTAACGGCACCAGCCCAAAAAAATACAACAACAACAGCAACAAGAAGCTACACCCGCACACACACTGTGAAAACAAAACTATTCGCACACAAGCGCTGAGCTCAAACTTTAAGCTTTATAGTTGCAAGCCAAAATCTAATAGGATCACGACGAGAAGAAGCAGCCATATGCAAGTCGACGAGTGTATACTCTAGAAAAATTGTGAGGAGACTGAAAATTAATATTTAAATCTAATAAACCTAATAAATATATTTAATTTATGTGTGGCCTTAAACTTAAATGCATTTTAATAGATTAAATAATTTTTTAAATTTATATAACTAAAGAAATTAATAAGGAAATTAAGCTCTGATAATTAGTAAACCATATTCCTCAGCATATAAAATCGATTTAATTTAAATATTTTGTGCAAGTTCTAATATTTTAATAATATAAGAGCTAAACTTATAATCAATTTGTGCATTTATAAAATTAAGAAGTAAATAAGCATACGATTTAAAAATACTATTAAATATATATATGGTTCAAAAATATAAAAATAATAGTGATAGATCAATAAAATAAAATTAAATATCATAAAAAAGTACAATAATAATCTAGAAACGATTTAAATAAATCGAAACTAATTGATCACCTTGGTATAAGCTCATTAGAAATTGAAATATATTATAAATACATAGTTCGTCTCAGACATAGTCCATTAGATAGTCGTGCAACCCGCTGCGGGTCCATTAGAAGCGAGAAAAATTGTCACAGAATGCAGCGAGGCGTGTAAATCGCACGGAAAGTTAAAAATGACCACGGGCCCGGTTCCCGGACAGCCAGAGCCAGAGGAGCCCTTCCCTCCCAGCCATGCTCGCCCCACTGCACTCTGGCCAGCTGATAGCCAAGAGGGCTGACCATTTGACATGGAACTGGACATGGATGTTAAAGCCCCGCCACGTGCCCATTTACAGTTATGAGCGCTTAAAGAAGTGCCCCCGACACTTAACATTTAATTAAAATTTCGCAATTACCGTGCAACAGCAGCAGCAGCAGCTCGAGGGAGCTCGAGGTGGAGGGGCCTGAGGGCGAGGAAGCTAAAGCAGGGCAAGATGCAGACCTTGAGGAGCAATGACAATGTTGCACTTGCAGTCGCATTGTTGCTACCTTAACTGTTATTCCAAGCAGACGACACTACACTGTGCTACATACACTACACAATACACTAATTGGCCAAGTGTAAAGTGCTTCCGGTGCATTGTAACGATATTAGCCCAAGGATTGCTGCCATCGACTTGGTATTTTCTGCAATTAATTAGTTTGATTGTGCATCCTTCTTCTTCTTCTGCCAGCTGCATCGGAGTCCCGGTCTGCTTCGCTCCCGGGCGAGAGCTGCTCCTTACGCATATCCCGAATGTCTTTGCGAATTCCTCTGTGTGCATGCACGTGCCAACAATGTATGCATATACATAACATACTGTGGGCGTGGGGGAGGAAGGAGGGAGTCAGCTGGGAGGGGGCGTGGCATCAAAGTGCATGCAAAATACGTGCCATGCATGCCCAAGCCGCGTGCTATTTATTTTTATTACGCAAAGCATGCAAAGTTTTGCGCATTATTTTCATTCCTTACTCCGCTCGAGCTACTGGAATGGAGTACAAAATGGCATAGGTGGCCACGGAGTACCCTGCTCCCTGCTCCCTGCATCCTCTTTCCCGCCTTACTGCTGCAGCTGTCCCGCCTGACATGTTTAATAAATGGCAGAAGCTGTCAAGAGGCCGCATTGTTTGTGTTGCTTAACCTTCAAGCAACTGACTGGGAAAGTTTGCCCCCCCCTCTTTCCCCTGGCTATATAGAGTCTATGAATTATGAGTTCGAGCTGCGCCCTGCATGTTCTAGTATCCGTCGTCGTCGTAACAGGTATGCGGATCAACTCCCGATGGTTTATTCATACAAATTGTTCGCACTCACCGACAACATATGTTCGCCAGTCTTGCCTCTCCCTCTCTCTCTCTCCTCTGATCTGTCTCATTCTCCCTCTCTCTCCCTCTCTTTAAATAATTTTAATATTTTGCTGCATTTTTCATACCATGGGGAATTGCATAATATTCTTATTCTGGCATTTGTCGGGATTCTTAGAAACCTCAGCAAATATTTCAATCAATCGAAATTAATTTATACACATTTTCCTATACATTTTACCATCGTTTTTGGCATTTCTATATATATAGTTTTGTTTAATTTATTGTTATACATCAAATATATTTATGTACATTTTGTAACCAAATATTATTCAAGGCTTTAAAGTTCGTCTACTTTTTTGCTTCACTGAAACAACTAGTTGCATTTTTGTATAAAAGATGTAACAATTCGAGATAGAGTGAGCTAATTAATTTAATTTGATATTATTGTCGGAAATTGGAGATTCTTAATTATTTAATTGTTTATTTATAATGAAAACTTTAAATAAACATAAAGAAATATTTTTCGGTTTATAAAGCCTATATTAGCCCGAAAAAGACTAACATAAAATAATCAAAATATACTGAAATATATTCAAACTTTTTCTTATAACAAAAAATGATATTAAATTATTTTTATTTAAACAAAATAGTAAAAAATAGTTTTCCTGCTTGCGCCTACGATGGTAGGGCATTCCCGTATTCGTTGTCGCTTCCATTTTTGAAAGCCAGCAAAATATTTGCCAATTGTGTGGGCTTTTTGAGCGCATATGAAAAATGTATAAATTATGCAATTGGCCAAAACGAGCGCAACGAGCGAGAGGGCCCAGTGCCATAAGCCTAATTAGCCAGTGGGCTGAAGCGAGGGCGCGTAATCAAATTAGCTACAAAACGCGATGAGCGGCCAATTAGTGAGTAAGGGTGAGTGGAAATATTCGGAATTTTCATTATAAATCAAAAATTGATGGCAAAAATTTGGCATGCAATTAGGCAGGGATGGGCTGGGAGTGAACACACGCACTCGTTGCGCACTCATACACGCACTCATTGTTTAGCACCTCGCGATGACTATAAAAATGTGCAATTTTGCAACACATATTTCCCTTTTGGCAACAAGCCAAAAAAAAAAAAAAAGGAAAACTGCAAGAAAATTGTAGAAAAAAAAATGGAAAAGAGAAGTGAGCGAGAAATTTGCAGGCCGTAAATAACCCGGAAAAGCCAAGTAAACAGCGAGTGGCAGCCGCAAAAGCCAAAACTCACAGCGAATACGGAATATTCTTGGAATTTTCATTTGTTGTAGCGAGTTTTTGGGGAAAGCCCAACCCCAACTCTCCGCACTTCACTCTCCCCTCTCTCTACCCTCTTGCCAATGCTGCAGTTGTTGGCGGAGTTGTTCTTGTTGCTGCGCTGGTGTTGAGGTCGCATAGTTAGAAATGCCCCATCCGATGCTGTCAGACCAATTTGTCGCGTTCCCGCTCGTTCTCACTCTCTCTGTCTCTCTCTCTCTCTCTCTTCTCTCTGTGTGCGTGTATATATAGATGAGTGTGTGTGTGTGTGTGTTTGTGGCGTAATGGCCTGGCCTTGCTGCTGCCACTGCCGCTGCCTCTGCCTCTGCCGCTGCATTGTCGCTTCATTTCTGCAGCAAAGTGTGGCAAAATATGTTGACAGGAAATGTTATGCGAATTTCACTGCGTATAAAATGAAATTTACGTGAGTTTTTGGCGCGTGCTTTCTTTACCTTTATTGTAGTTGTAGCTGTAGTTGTTGCTGTAGTTGTTGCTGTAGTTGTCGCAAAATTTCCCTTCTTGACTGTGATATTAATAGAAAAATACCTAGGCGCGGGTTGCTGACATTTGCAACTACAACGAAACCAGCTTAACCTTTACCTTGTTCAGTTATATATATAGAAAACGATATACAAGTTTTAATAATACAAAAAAACTAAACTCAATCAGTTATTGCGGAAATATTTTAATGAAATGAGACACGCGAGCTGCAAATGGAAATTGTCATGCTTACTATATAAATAAATAATCATTATATATACATTACTACTTAAATAACTATATGATTGGAAATAAATATATATAGATATTATCTGGCTTTAATAATTACATTTTTAAAAAATCAAATAAAAAATACAAACATAAATAAACAATAAAAAGTAATAAATATCTATTAAAATTGCTAATAAAATAATAAAATAAATAGCAATTAATCATTAAGTGCATGTAACCTTAAATAGATTTCGGAAATATATAAGTAACCCTTTCAATTTGGCCTCGTCAATAGGTTTGTGTGCCTACCCGGAATTTTTAGAAAACGTGTCGATATAATTCTGATAACTCACTGTTTTTCCAACTTAGTAATTAATTAACTTGTTGTTTTTTCTTATCAAAGATCACTCTACATGCGCTGCGACTATAAAATAAATATACGAATAGCTAAAATGATCAGTTGCATTTTCACTACCCAATCCCAAAGAGAGCAAAAAGTTTTGGCAAAATGTGTATTAATTCGCGAAAGATAGTTCCAGCCATTATTTTACTCTCCCTACTATTCCTAATCGAGGCAAGTTAAAGGCAAATTTCTAAAATATCTAAAATAATCCTAACTTACTCTTATCTCACAGGCTCGTGACTTCGATAAGATGATCGAAAAATGTATGGCTGAGCATGATATTAGCAAAGATGAATACGAAGCGGTAATGAATCAGGCCAGTTCTGAGGAAGATCTCGATAATGTTGAAATGAAATTCAAATGTGCCATACAATGTTTGGCCACGAAAATGGAAATGGTGGACTCCAATGGATATTGGGACGTAGAACTCTTTTCAAATTATCAAGAACTGTCCGATGAACAACGTGGTTATTTCTATGAGTGTAAGCGAGTGCATGATGTGGAGTTAGATATGTGTGAATACGGATTTCAAATGTCACTCTGTCTCAAAGAGAAAATGGGCTCAGACTATTATTCGGGAAGTGGAGAGTCAGAGGAAGAACAGAGATAGAAAATGTATTATAATTTGTAATATGTAAATGAGCGCAAATAAAATTTGAAGGCATTAGGTCTCATAATTGAAGATATAAAATTAATAATAATCTTTATTTCTGATTGATTGTTTCTATAAATATTATAGTAATATATTGAACATATAGCTTAATAAATTATATAAATGATATATTGCTGATTTAAGTTGTTTTGTCATATTTAGGTATTATAAAATTAATTTTAGAAAACAAACTAAAATAATATGTCACAGCTGTGATTACGTATACTTAATATATGATTTATTTCCATTTACACTGCAATTATAATCTTTTTCTTGAGTCTCAATTGCTTTGGGCTTTTTTTCTCCCCCGTGTGCTTGTGTTTGTTCTACTTCCGTCGATTTACGAAATTATAATTGCAATGACAGTCGAAAACGAAGGAGTAAAATACAAAAAAAAGAAGAATAACAAGTTGGCCTGGCATGGCATACAGCCATTGGCCACGCCTCATCATTTTTCGAGGCGTTGCATAGGGGGAGTCGTGTTGCGTTTACAATGCGCTTCCGCCTCATTGTTGTTCTGCATGTTGACATGGCGCACGAAACGTGGCAGACGCGGCCACGTTACTCATACGACGCGTGGGCGCATGGTGGGGCCGGAGGAGCGGGCGTACACGGGGGATTGTTGACAATACACAAGCATATTTCTCTTTTTTCCGCTAATGTGGCACGCCCCCGCGGGCTTACCCTCAAGCAGGCCACACACACACACACACACACACACACACATACGTATGCAAAGCGCGTAAAGTTGAAATGACAATCGAAAGCCAACAACAATGGCAGCCAGAGGCAAAACCGGAGCCAGTCAAGTGTGTGGGTGTTGCAGCTGCTGCTGCTGCTGCTCCTACTGCTGCTACTGCTCGTCCTTTCTTTTCAGGCACAACGGCAACAACAGCAGCAACAACAGCAGCAGCAACAGCAGCAACAACAGCTGCAACAATGCAACGTGACAACTTCCGTTGCATTCGCTGTTGGCATGAAGAAAAACAGCGTAAAACTGTAACGGAATTGCATTGTGAAAGGCAAAATGTTTTTTCCTTGCACACGGCAAACAACAACAGTAACAGCAGCAGCAACAACATCGACAGCAACAGCAACAGCAACACAACCACAACAACACATGGCAGACCTGCTGCTTGATAACTGCAATCAGACACAGATAATGATATAGAGTATTAGTGCAAATACATACATATCCACATAGTCGATTTCTAACTACACCTGCCTGAGTATTTACATTGTCGCAATCAATTAAAATCGCCCGCCAATCGCAACTATCGCAATTAATTTGATTCATACGCCCCGTGGTACGCAGTACAATTTCATTTAATTATGCAAATCAGACACACGCGATACGCTTATTAATTAATTGCATTTGACAGATGCTTTAACGACACATAAAATGTTATAGTTTGTATTTTTTTTTTTGTTGCGTAATTCAATTTCTTCATAAATTAAATAAATCAAGGATTTATCAGATGAGAATATTAGAGCGGCATACTGTGTTTCGCACACGCCAGTAACCTGGCAGCAAATTCACACCTGTCTCCATTTTGATTTCCACCACAAAAGTCTTTGACATGATGCTTCTTTGCGAGAACTGTATATTTTCCTTTCAGATTAAGATATCCAATATCAACGAAAAAGCATAGATATGCACATTTGTTGGCATTCGCATTAATTCTCGGATTGCCATAATTTGCTACCCTTCTATACTCTTCGTGTGTTACTTTATTTTTCCTTAAACATTTTTTTAATTGCGCGTTCTCCACTGCGGCTAGGCTCTTGAATATACAATCCATTTACTAACTCTATTACTAATCTTTGAAGTCTTAAAACTCACCTGTAAAACCAACAGAAGAACGCCAAAAATTATTCCAGTATTACGCCACAATTCGATCATTTTAAATAGAAAAAAAATTCAAATATTCCAGTTGTCAAACCCAGCTGCAGTCTGTCTTCTCTGATCGGTATTTTTCAATAAAATTTACTTTTATTGGCGATCTTTGACATACCATTTAATTACAATTTGTCACCGTAGTTTAAGAAATTATTTAATAAATCATTTACCCCAAGATTACACAAGCAAGTTATACTACTCCCTTCGACTTCAATTTACTTGCCATTATCTTTTCTGAACACAGTCTTATCTGGAATTCAATTTCACACTTATCGCTCTTCTTTTTAGGACCACTCCAGTGTTTGGTATAACTTTCCATAATATACGTAATCTTATGATTCCCATCCTCATAAACATAACCGAAATCAACATACTCACAGAAATACGAGAATTTCTTCACTTTTAAGTATTAACTATTGACAGCCTTACTTACGCCCTCAACGTACACAATATGGGTAATATTATGATCCCTTAAACATTTCTTTAATTTATTTTCTTCTGATGATTTTGATGATGATGGAAGGTTCTTTAGAAGAACCCCAAATATGATTCCAGTACTGCGCCATACATTTATTTCAGCTCTAGTCTCTTCATTCTGATCAGTATTTTTTTTATGAAAGTTTCTTTTATTAGCGATATTTCTCAAACCATTAAATTAAAATTATTCACATTTATACAACTCGCTTTAGATTTATCGTATTATTTAACTAAAATATTATACATTTTTAGAAATTTTCCTTATCTCAATTGATTAAGGAATACATAGGGAAGTTATTTTGCTCATTTTACACTACAGTCCTTGACAAAATATTAAGTTTAAGATTATAGCAAATTAAGGCTTATTTATATACTCACTGACTATTACATTTTCTTGAAACTATTGTAAGTCAATATAATAGGAATAATGAACATAAAATTATTTATTACGCGTCGCTCAATTAAGTAAGACGCTTGAGAAAATCCTATCGTTACACATCCTTATCAGAAACGCTTTTTCACACTTGTCTCCGGACGGTTCATGTGCCCCGCAGTGTTTAAAATACATAGACATCATATGTGTGTGCTTATAATTTCCATTCTCATTTATAAAACCGGAATCGACGTATTGACAATAATATGAACATTTATTCACATTTATATCTGATCTGGTAACGTTCTTATTCATGTCTTCTACATATGCTTTCCGTGTAATACGATGAACTTTAAGGCATTTATGTAAGTCATATGCTTCTGATGTCCGGAGGTTCTTAAGATTGAAAAATATATACTTATTTTATTTCTGATTTATGAGACTGAATACCCACCTGCAATACCAAGAGAAACAGGCTAATAAAGGATTCCAGTAGTGCACCACAGATAAATCATTTTAAATATATGTATATTTACAGCCTCACATAAATATTGCAGTTTTCAACTGTAGCTTCAGTCTATACTTTCGGATCTGTGACTCTCAACAAATGTTTTTATTATTGACGATCTTAAACATACCATATAATTACAATTTGCCACACTATTGTTGCATATTTTTTTTAATAAGCCATTTAATTGAGGATTATAAGCAGAAGTTTAAGATTTTTGCAATTACTTTGAGAAGCATAAAGTAAGAAATAATCTCCAATAAATCTCAAGCATTTGCATCCTCAACTCATCCGTTATAAATATTCTCTTTTTAGGGTAATCATATCGTTCAAAAAGTACTCTAAGCTTTACCTTTTCCAATGACATTTTTAATTGGATATATATGTGCTTTTGGATTCCACTTGATAGTAGTACACAAAGAAGAACGGAAGAGTTCTTAGCTTCCGAGAGATTACAATTCTGTCTTTTCCAGGGACAAGAAATTAAATTCCAAGAACAAACTTACACTGTACTACACACTTGAGCAACTGCCAATAAAGTACTTGGCGTAGAGGAAAAAAAAAAAAAAAAAAAAACTAAAAGGAAACGAAAACGAAAAAAACTTTATAAACTTCTGATGCGACGGGATCGAAAAAGCAAAGCATCCCGACGAGGCTGTGGAATACTAGAATGTTGGGATGTTCGAATGCCTCTCTCTCTCTATCTCTCTCTCTCTGCTGCAGTAGCTCAAGGATGCTTATCAAAGGACACATGAGGCACTGACATGCACTCTCAAAGCAAGGTGTGGCAAGGGGGCGGTAGGGAGGCAGTTGCAGTGGCATGACGAGGCGGCAAAGCGAAGCGCGTAAGTTTTCAGTTTTTCTGCTGCGTTTTCCTTTGGGAAACTCTCTCGCAAGTTCTGCATATGACTGCAGGCACGTCCCCGCGTCTGCCTCCCTCGCTCCCTCTCTCTCCCCCTCTCTCTCTCTCCCTGTCTGCGTGGGTGTGTAAGTTGATTTATGCCACTTTGTACACAGCATCACTGCGCCGCGTGTGTGTGTGTGTGTGCATTTGTGCGAGTGTGTGTTTCTGTGCGTGTGTGTGTGTCTGGGTGAGTAAGTGCAAGGCTGCTGCATAAATGATTTATTGCTATTCCCGCGACAGTTTCGTTTCGCTTTCGTTTGCCGCTCTGCAACAACTGGCAACATTTGCTCGCACACACACACATGGGACATGCACACACACACACACACACACTCCCACACATGGCACCCACTGGCAGCGCAAGACAATGGTTCGCAGACACAGAAAGTGTCGCACTTTTTGCTATAATAAATAATTATAATTGTTTTCCTTTTCGCCTTGCTCTCCCCCACCCCGTCCTGCCTCACACCCCCCGCTCCAACAGGCCGTGGCGTGCCGCGTGCTGCAAGTGCTGCATGCTACATGCTGCACGCTGCCTGCCGTGTGGCCCACATGCGCATTAATAAACCTTATAAATATTTAAGTTGTGTGAAAAATTGCCGTGCCGAGGTGACAGTTAATGGAAATGCGGGTAATTGAATGTGCCACCGGAAAGCGCAGCAGTGCAGCAGCAGAATCAGGAAGAGCAGCAGCAGCAGCAGCAGCGGCAGCGGCAGGTAGACAGGCAGCAAGCAGCAGGTAACCAGGTGTTAAGGCACGTTGTAAGTTGCGTCTTAAATTTGCATAATGTCGATATGACAGCCGATGCAAGCTCTCACTATCCCCCATCTCCCTATCTCTTTCTCTCCCTCCTTCCTCGATCTTTCTTCTACTACTCAGCCTGTACAATGTCAATGGCGTGGCATTTGACAAATGGCGGCTTCCGGTTGCAGGCGTTATCGTGATAATGAATCGAGCACAGATATGCAAATAAATGTAGCATACTTTTGCGATGACGCTGAAATTGTTACTATATTGAGCGTTTCAAATAAATAAAGCATACTTTTAGGATGTCGCTGTAATTTTTATTAATTTAATCATTATGTTTGGTATTTCTTTAAAATATAATATTGATACAAGCTCGCAACCTTCTAAACTGGTAACCAACATATATTTTGGCTACCTCTCTCTCTCTGTCTCCATCTCTCTTGGCCTGTATTTAGTTGACAATTTTTCTTGGCAACAGCGCTTGTAAACGCAACTTTTTTTTAACTTCCGTCGCTGACTGTGTGGCAAGTTCTACTTTGACTTCTCGACATCAAAGTTCAAATGGGAAACTTCGAGTTTGGCCACCCGAAATTCTCAGCTTCCGTTGATTTTCATCATCATTGCCACGAAAAGGAAAATGCGCCCACAGGAAGCAGGAAGTGCGCTTCGTGCAGCATTTATGAAAAATCCCAAAAACAAGCAGAACAAACAGAATTTCAGCAAAAGTAGACATAGAGAGAGAGAGACAGAGACAGAGAGAGAAAGCAGCAGCGAAACTATGTGACCGAAAGGCGTTAGAGCCAACAAACAAAGTTGACGCGGAAAAATGTCACAAAATGTAAATATCGAAAAAGCCGAAACAACAAAAATAAAACACAATATTCTATCCTCAAAACAATTGCATGGATTTAATTAAATTTCAACTTTCATGCTGTGAGATAAACAAAAATGCCGAAAATTGACCACAAGCATATTGCAATCGGAATTGGGGAGGGGCGGAGAAAGAACACAACAATGATATATATAGAGTGTGAGAGGGGAGGTCGTTGTAAATATTTGAAAAATCTTCGCACATGAATAATTTCGTTTCAATTGCATATATAATTTTTAGTCGACAATTTAATAAATATTTCGGGATTTCACTTGAATTTTCATTTCTCACTTACTTGGGCACCCAATGTGAATTGCAAAATAATATCGTAGATAACACACGCACACAAGCAAGTGTGTATAAATAAATATGTGAATGCACTTGGCAATTCGATCAAGTTGCTCTAAGCCTGCCACATTTTGAGGCACATTCCTGGCATCAAGTTTCATATAAACTCACAGAACTGCCACAAATTTTTGCAAATTGAAGAAAGTCAAAAAATATCTAAAAAAAAATACAATCATGCGTATCATTAAATAATAGAAAAATGTAAATGAAAATTGAAATACTTAATAATTTATTATATTAAATGAAACTGACTTTTAATAAAGGAATATTTTATTTATTTATTTTTAAATTATTATTTGTAAATTTAATAATAGTTATATTATAAACTGTTTTTCTTCTAACATCATATATATATATATATATTATCATATATATTAAAATATTCCAAATTCAATCTAGTATTTTATTTGAAGAATTCGGAAAGCTTTAATCTTGATTCCTTATTCACGCCTGCAGCCCTGGAAACGCGCACGTTTCACAGCTCAGTCAACCAACACCTGCGTCCTCGTCTCTGCTCGATCATGCCACATGCCACATGCCACAGCTAAGCTGCAGTCTTGTGGGCCTCTTTTGCCTGACTCTTAACTCTGTGTGCGTGTGTGTCTGATGACATCAGGGCAAGACACGCAGCCTGTTGGTGTTGGGGCACGCATAAAGCGGAAAACATTTTTACACATGTGACTGACGCTGATTGCGTTTGTCACGTCGCCCAAATAAAATTGCAACCCATTCCGCAAACCTGATCCGGCTGCCGATGCCCTCTCTCTCTCTCTTCCCCTCTGTCGTAGCCCTGGCAACTCAACGACCCACAAAAGGTGCTACGAGCGCAGCACATAAGAAAAAACCGCAAAAGGCGAAGCAAAAAAAAAAGAGATATCGAAACGGAGGAAGCAGAGAGAAATATGAAAGCAAGCTAGGCGTAACCGTAACCGAAACGGAGGTCGCTTGTTGGCCATGCTGACAGTTGTAGCCGGCCGGCCGGCCTGCTGTGCCTCATCCTCTGTCATATCCACTTCCACGTAGTTGCTTCATTTTTTTTTGGGGGTGCGCCCAAAACTAGGCAACGGAATTGCAGCAAAATCGTCATCGATGAACTCGATGTCGCGACGCGACGACCTCTTTGTACACACACACACACACACACATATATATACTGTACACACACGAGCGGAGCTCAGCTCACATGCTCGCGCTGTCGCGCTTGGCCACGCGGCGTATACGTAACGCTGTGCATATTGGGTCGCCATCACAGATTGTCGCAGTTGCGGCATATTTGCATAATTTAGCGATTGAATTTTATGCTCAAAAGCAAAGCAGCACAGATAGAGAGAGAGGGAGAGAGAAAATGGCCCACTCGAACACATCAAACGGCCTGCGGATTTATCCATTTGCTTTTTACTTATTAATTAAATAATTTTTCGTCGCATTTCCCATAGGTGTGAGATCGTGAGTGGGGTGGGGAGGGGAATGGGAGCGGGACAAGCTACCGCTAGTGCTGCCAGTCGATGACAATAATTGCATGCAACATAATTAAAGCCATTAAAGCACTTAAGCTTCCGGAAAACCAACGACGCCATCGACAGGGGAGCGAGAACAGGCGGGAAGGGCAGGGAGGGCAGAGAGGCAGACAGGAACAGCAGGCTGGGGCTCTGACTCTGGCGAATTGGTCGAGTCATGTTTGCATATGCATAATTATGATGAAAACACATTTAAATGCATTTAATCGGCCAACTGACCGACCATCCGACGGCTCTCTGTCCGGCCGGCTGGCTGGCAGGTAGCTTATGGCCATGGCCCACCCAGAAGGCTTTTAACGTTTATTGGTTTTTATTAAATATGCGAGCGTGCCATATTATATGACCAGCCTGCTCTCTCTCTCTCTCTATCTCTCTCTCTCTCTCTCTCTCTGTTCAAAAGGCATATTTAGTTAGATGCGACAGCGACAGCTGTTTGTGGACTCTCCACATTATTGGTTTAAAGTGCAACAATCATTGCTGCCAATTCGGTTGGAGTGGAGTACTACGTAGTCCATATATGTATATATAAAATAAAGTGCTTTCCGTACATCGAGCATAATTCATATAGTTCCAACATATACATATTCTTACTCATTCTCGACTCTTTAAACAGTTATGCAGTCAGTTTACTTAGTTTAAGCAAAATCGAATAGGAATTAATCCTTATAAATTGGAGAAATTGCAGCTGATAATGATAAGAAACATGAGAATTTCTGCAAGATGCTTAGGCCTATAAAAACCATATGAAAAATAAAATATATATAATAATTTAAATGCAGTTTCATTATAAATAATTGTTTTAACCTTCTTTATATAGATACTTCACATAACCCTTAAATAATAATATAAAGATATAATTATATATAAATAATAACATAAATATAATTGCTTTTATAAAATATGACAATCAGCATCCAATATTACGGTTTTTGTTTTACTTAATCTATTTTTGAAATAGCTAAATATAATAGTAATTTTTTTAATACTTTTCACGCATTCTAAGAGTTGCTAAGAATACAAATATTAGCTAAATATAACAAAACATTATATTTCTTATCCTAAATAAATTATTTCAGCTTTTTCTTACCGCAAAGTAGTTTTTAGTTTTATAAAGATAATTAACAACATTAAAATCGGTGCAAATATTAAAAATAAATGATTGATTAGGCCTATGGAAGCACCTTATCTTAGATCTATTTAAAGTCGCAGCTGCCTTTAAGTCAACCAAATCAGAAATCACAAAATGAACTATGTAAGAGCTTTGTCATGTCACTGTCCGCCTCTGTCTACCTCCTTTCTCTCTCTCTCTCTTTAGGCCAACAACTGCTACATTTGCTGCCAATTTACGAGTAGAGAGAGAGAGGGAGAGTGGGAGGGATGCATCCGCACGTTGACTTAATTAAAGTTGTACTCGGCAGGCGCAATCAACAACAAAAAATGGGTCCCACAAAAGGCAAAAGGATGGATGCAGGCAGGCAATGCTGGGCAAAGGCAACGACGAGAGCTAAAACACATGTGTGAAAACTGGCAAAGTAAAAGGCCAAAACAAATTGCCAAAGTCGGAGCAGCAGGAGCAGTGGCAGTAGCTGCCATGGGCGCACTTCTCTGCCTGGGCAGAGGCACAGAGCAAGAGGGGGCGCCCTACGGGGATGGGCAAATGGCAATTTATAAAATCCTTTGAAGTGTCGAAAATCAGTAATTGTAGTCAAAGTGCAAATTGATTGCCAGTCAGATACAGACACACACTGCAAATTTTGAGTGTCTGTGTGTGTGTGTGAGAGAGAGAGAGTTCCGAAAATCAGTGTGTGCCAGCCATGTTTTATTGAGTGTAATTTGTAGTTGCAAATTAATGGCCACACTTCACTTTTAATTAAAACGCACCAAAAGAAGAACTCAAATATCGGAAATGAAAACGTTTTTAAATCGTTACGAATTGCAGATGATCTATAAAGGGTATTCTTAACAATAATTGACAAAATGTGTAGTTTTGTTTAATTTATTTTAAGATTTTATTTATATTTTATCTATATATTTTTTTATTTATTTATTTTTAGTATTTTATTTTCTTATATATAAATTGCACGTGTCACGGGATTTTTTGGCACTTTCTTTCGCGAATGCGGTAAAGATTTTTATAAAACTTCTTGTGCATATTGTATAGGTCTGAAAATGTATAAACATATATATATTTTTTAAGCCCCTAAACTTTCTAGAAAATTCTATAAATAATTTTTCATAAACTTACACATATAAAAAGTACCCCCTTGCTGCTCTCACATGTCTGCTATGCCCTGCAATAGAGTATAATAAATTTCTGACATACCGAGCTAATATGTGTGTGTGTGTGTGTGGATGCAGGGTGCTTAGAAAAGAGTAAGGTAAGTAACTCAATTGTCTGTAGACAGAGCAGGGCAGCTGTAAGGGAGACAACGAGCATAAGGACATCGCCATCGCCATCGCCATTGCCATCGCAGTCTCTTCTTTGGCTTCTGCTTTGAGTTTGCTTTACCTGCAGCTCTTGCTTTGCTTACTTCATTCTCGTTTCGCTTACCCTTTGCGCCCTTTTTAGCCGCGGGGCTGGCACGTTTCGCGTTTGCTTAAGTGACTTCATAACCTCCAAAGTGGCTCTGGTGTTTTTTAGTGCAGCTCAAACTTCTACGCTAAATCCGTGTGGAGGAGCTGGGTGTGTGTGTGGTGTGTGTGTGTTCATTTCGTATGTTGCTTTTGCCATCTGCTTGTGTCGCCTGTTGCATAAACATCGCTTTAATGTTGCAGTTGAATGCAAAAGTTTTGAATAAATTTGCGCCATTTGCTACGGGGAGAAAGAAAATGAATAAAGTGGCTTGCTTGACTGGCAGCAGCGAAATGCAGATATCTCCCTCTCCTCACTCCTCGCATACAGTGCATCATCAATTTTGGTTTGGGTTGGGAGAACTCATCAATAAAACATAACAGCAGCAAATGGAGACACATGTGACAATCCTTGCCGGCAACTCCCTGAAGGATGTGCATACACCACGACTAAGGACGCCGCCAACTCTGAGCAATGTTTTCCTTTTTTTTTCAGATTCTGCATTGTCTTCTTGCTCTTCTCCTGCTGCTGCCAGTTAATTTCTAAAAACAAGGCAGCTTAAAGAGATGGAAAAAAGTGAATAGAAATCAAAAAAGAAACAAGACACAAAATTTTCAATCGACTCGGCTAGTGATCCTGAGCAAGGATTTATATTTTTGTCCACGTTTTTTTTTTTTTAAAAAAAATCAATTTGGATTTATTTTCGAGTGTTTTCCAAGGTTCTCTTAAGATGCACATACTATAGAACTCAAAAAAATTTAAAAAAGTTTAAGTAGTTTTTGACTCGATAAATCTATGAATTCGTTATAGTTTTAGGCAATCGATAAATAGTTTTGTATTGTAGCACGCTTTCAATTCTGATTTATTAGTCAGTAAGTACTCGAAAAAATATATAAAAAAATCGCGTCACATTAATCGATACATGGAAAATCGTAGCGTTGCCCGCTCTAATTCGATGTTATTTTCAGAAATCGCATCACTAAAACTGCACAAAGTTTCCATGCACTCAGCTTTTGTTTAATTGTTTTAATCTGCCACAAGTTTCATAACATGCAGCTTCTGCTGCCCCAACCCCCAACGGTTACTATCTATCTGGGCAGCTGTCTGGCAACGCTGTCACAACTCCAAGTGCTGCAGCCGAGTTTGTCGAGCTGCTGATTTGATTACATTTACACACATCCGACAGTTGTTGGTTTGGCAGCGGCAACTGTTTTTCGCCCAAGTGCGCGGCGAAATTTTCTTGTCAACACTTCGGAAAAAGGGGGGAATATGGAGTCGGAGTCGGAATCGGAATCGGAATACGGATACGTAGCTCTGTGTCAGGGTGTCGGGTCAACAATGGCGGGCAGCCTTGTTGTAGTTGAGTTGGCTTTGTGTCGTCGCTGTTGGCATGCGAGCTGGGGCCGATTTTGGCTTCGCAGCGGGATTGGCCCAGTGCCAGGGTGTGCCAAGTCTTTGTTTGCTGCCAATTGAATTGAAACTTTATTTTCCACGCTCTCTGACCCCATCCCCATCCCCATACCCATTCCTGCAGGTTAACCCACAATAATATTGGTGATGGGTATGTGCAGCAGTTTGATGATGTAGCCAAGAAAGCCCATTATAAGAAATCCCAGAGTGGTGGCCAGCAGAGAGTTACGAAACTCATGATGATCGGGTTTGGTGCATAGTCTGATCACATTGCACAGATCCTTGAAATATTGCAGCCAAATCGTAATAAGCATCTCAAGCAGATTGAATGTCTGATCCATATAAGTATTGAGTGTGGCAATGTTACGTACCAAGTCCCTAAGATATCTGATTAAGCTGCAAGTAAATGGGGGATTATTAGAAGTATATTGATTGTAATTCTAGCTCTAGTCTACCCATTCTTTGAGGTACATTTAACTCGTCGACGTCGCTGCAAACGTTGATTCATTTCAACTTAAGGAAGATTCAAACAGAGAGAGAGACAGCTACGCTCTGAATCTTTTTTTTTTTTGACAGTACTAGCGCCTTGCCCCGCCTATTATGATGCTCCCTCTCACTCGCTCTCTCTCTCTCTTCAACCCTCTCCTTAACTTTTCTCATTACAAAAGTTTTACTATTTCCCTTTAACACAGAAATAAAAGTGTTGCAGTTCCATTTGCAACTGACATCGCAATTTGAAGCGTGTTTTTTTCACTCCGAAATTATGCAGAAAAAACTATGGATAATATTAAAAAATATGCATAAATTATCAAGGGATTATTCAATGCAATTTTCCTATTTATGCCTAATAGGCTTAAATTTTCTGTAAATTCTTGACGAGCCTAGAAAAATGAATAAATTAATAAAATAAATAAAAAATTACAATAATAAAGCATTTTTCAAGCTCTTAAAATTTTTAAATATTTCTTTAGCATTTTTAAAGAATTTCTGCATATTCCTAATGTATTTTATTATAGGCCTCAAGGCTTTTCTGCGGCTTTTGCTGATCAAGTTTTTGCCTCAACTTCACTTGTTTCCATTAGTTGAAAATAAGCAAAAAGTATAAACAATTTTTGTATATTTGTCTTTTGATCTTAAGTATTTTATAGATTACAATCAGTGCTCGGTGCCACTCATGCTCAACATATCGAACAATGCGGCTTCATTTGGGGTTACTAGCAGGGGGAAGAGAGTGAAGATTGGAGACTCTAGGGAACTTGGATTACACACTTAATCAAACTTTATGCAAAACTACTGCCTGCCGCCTCCCGCTGCCCACAAAATGTTCAACAATTTGCTGGCGCTGCACACGCACAGATAGAGAAGACAAGACAAACAGCGACTAAGTGCTTGCCAGGATTAGGACAGAGAGAGAGAGAGGAGGGAGCAGGGAAGCAAGGAGGACACTTGGACAGAGGTCTTAAATGCTGCAATTTGTTTTGCTGCCGAATCGTTGCTGTCTTCACTCTCAGCTTAGAGAGAGAGCAAGAAGAAGAAGCGCCCCAAAATTCTAGCAACTGTTTCTGTTTCTATTTCTACTGCTGCACCCACTTCTCCTGCTCCAGCTCCTCCTCCTCCATGGCTGCTTCGCTTGAGCTCCCAGGACAATTCACTGCAAAATTGATAGACAAAGCAGGCAGGGCAGGGCAGGGCAGGGCAGGGCAGGGCAGGGCGGAGCAGCTCAAGCCTGCTACTAGTTATGCGTGCACAGGCTGCAGCATTGGGTCAATCGGCTACACGCACACACCCACAAGTTGTCTGTATGTGTTGCAGTTCCATCGTCGCCATTGAGATTGAAAAATGTTAAAAAATTGCTTTTAAATGCCGCAAAATACAATTTATTATTCAGCAGAGGCAAACGCCAAACACGGCCACAATGTCTGCCCTGGGAGTGGGCGGGCGGTGTGATTGTGGGCGTGCCTGTGGCAAAGGCGTGACACTCATATATAGTAGTTGTAGTGGTAGTAGTAGTGGTAGTGGTAGTAGTAGTGGTGCGGCCAGAGTGTGTTGTAGCAAGGCTCAACAGTGCGGCTGCTTGGCCGTAAATTCAAATAAAGCACACACGCACACACACACACACACACACACACACACAGGCAGCCGTAAGCATACATAAACACAGACACAGACGCAATCACGACGGCAATTGTAGCTGCAGTTGTTTTGTTTATTACGCATACGCACTGTGCGACGCCGCAGCCCAAAACAATTCAGTGCGCTGCTGCTGCTGGAGGAGCGGAAGGAGGAGGAGCAGGGAGGAGGAGCAGGGAGGGGAGGTTTAAGACCATGTACGGCCACACTAAGCAGGCAGTTTGCTATCCTTGGGTTTTAAGCTTTCGGCAACACTTTGAAGTACGACAATGTCTCCGCAGATAATTACAAAAAATGTGTACGCCATAGTTTTTGGGCCTGGCAGAGGCAGTTTGAGGCGTTGTTCTTGGCGAAATTAAGGCACAGTGTGCCTTATGCTATTTAATTTGCCAAAATAATATACAAAATATTCTGCAATGTAATTGAAGCTCTCTTTTTATCATTGAATGCATTTTAAGCACATAAACAATCAAGGAAATATTAATTCTTGAATATGATCAGCAATAGGTAGTTTTTTTTAATAGTATTTCATTTGTTAAA
This sequence comes from Zaprionus tsacasi, assembly GCA_018904105.1. Taxonomy (NCBI): domain Eukaryota; kingdom Metazoa; phylum Arthropoda; class Insecta; order Diptera; family Drosophilidae; genus Zaprionus; species Zaprionus tsacasi. Next base: position 7,154,681 of record JAEIFR010000598.1, on the reverse strand, counting down.
TTATTAGCATAAACTATACAAAAATGCAATAATAAATAAAACTTAGGCTCAAATAATAAGAAAAATATAGTCTAAATAATTAAAAAATCGTTTTATTTTATTTTAATTGAATACGTCGAAAATAGGTTCACATTTAGTTTAACTGGACTTGCCATAATTATTAATATTAATAATTAATTTTTAATTATATCAATTTTTTTAAATACTTTCAATAGATTTAATGGAAAATTCTTTCCGTTTACATAACTTCTTCACATGGGCAACACTTTCTTTACTCCAAAACTTACACCACATGTCAGTGCAAGAGAGAGAGAGAGAGAGAGAGGGGTAGAGAGAGGGCAGTTATAAACAAGACAGTTTAATGAAAACGATTTAATTAAATTTATTTGCGCGCTAATGCCATTTGCCACACTGCCGACGGCGGCAACTCTGGCAGCTGGCAAACATCAAAAGACACTGGGAAATTAATCAGGCGCACACTGGCCCGACGCCCCGTTTGGCCTGGGGCACATATAATTGCATTAATTTATGCGTTAAAGCCACACAGAAATGAAAAATAATAATATGTAATATGTATAATCCAAATATGCCGAATGCCTTCTCCGAAAATGTTTCAATATGAAAATGTGCGTCAGCTGGAAACTTGTGGAGTTTCGGGCAGCAGCAGGAGGGATGTTGGGAGGGAGTTGCCCCGAGGCCTAAACAGCGGACCAGTTGAAAGACTAATTTTCACATTTGAACTGGTAAACTCCCATCCCTTGTGGCAGGAGGAGGCGGGCGATTTGGGGCGTGGCTTGGCCAGCCAATTTCATGGTTAAATGATTCAGAAACAGAATTACAAAATTAGTCGGCCCGTTAACACAATGTAATTAACTTTTGCGCGACCGCTCTCTATCGCCCTCTCTCTCTCTCTCTCTCTCAATATATATTTGATATTTATTTACCCAACTGTCCGACCTACCTACCCTATCCCACCCTGCTCTGAACTAGGCCCCTGTTTGAGGCCCCCGGGGTGCACTTTGCTTTGCTGCCGGGACCCTGTTGACAACTTTGGAGCAGCAACTACTGTGCCCGATTCTACTATATATACATATATATATGTATATGTAGAGTAACCAACAAGAAGAGCTTCCAATTATCCAATTTTGTCTCGCACTCTTCGCACTCACTCGCCAAAGCTTTTTCCGAAAAGCAATTTGAAACAAATTTTATTGCCAAAGTTTCGAGCACATGGAAAATGGTTCAAGTACCGCAAAAAGTTGCACTTGGCGCGTGCCTCAGCCACAGTGCCTGCTGGTGTCTAGTGCCACAATTAGCCGGGCCTACACAAGTATCCAAAGGGTCCCATTCAGAAAGAGAGAGAAGAGAGAGAGAAAACGAGAGACAGAAAGACATTAGCAACATCCATGGAACATTAAAGTGTGCGATATTGTGAGTGCGGCAGGTGAAAAAGAAATACTAATGAGCTCATATGCTTAAAGATTTTATACCTATATAATACTTAGCTTATCGAATAAGCTGTGTGAAAAAAATAGATAGACAAGCTAATCCTTATACTATCTATACAAGCAAATAATAAGCAAAGTTCATATAATTTATTTCTTAAATAACTCTTTTGTTTATCAACCGATATCAAGCAAATTTACATATTTTATATACATAAAACTAATTATTGTACACAACAGAAATAATAATAATAACTTTAAAATTACGCTGGCATTTACTATTTAATTTACGAGGGCGTGGCAAAATTTCAAATCCGTGTATAAAATATTGCTACAAAAATTTGACAGCTCTAGTTTATATGGACTCTCATATCATTGACACAAACTGAGAATACCCTTCCAGCCCATGTGTATCGGGTATAATAAGCCAACTTCAAATTCTTTTCCCTTTCTCAATTTCAACTAGATTCGATTGCTGCACTCGACTCGATTTAAGTAAATATTCCGGCAACAAATGTCTGCAACACTCTAAAGAAATCAACATAAATTTTTAATTCAACCGACTGGAAATGGACTTTACTACTTCTAGAGTGGAAAACACACACACACACACACACACACACTCGCACACACACGTGTGTGTAGTGCCAAATCAAGTCTTGAGGAAACCTGCGCAATGATTGCCAAAAGGAAAGAGCATTCACTTCTATTACGATTACTTGTACCATTACTATTGCAATTGCTGCAATAACAACAACCACAACTACTGCAAACTTGTAGTGCAGTGTACGAATATGTGTGTGTGTGTGTGTGTGTGTGCCACTGCCATTACCAATTTTTGCGCTTAACGCTTCACTGAGTAAATCATTGAGAAACTGAGATACGCAGACAGCTAGACAAAGCGAGACAGCAAGAGATAGAGAGAGAGAGAGAGAGGGCTGAAGGCGTGGGTTTCCGTTCGCTGTTGCTGCTTATGCCATCAGCATGTCATCATGGCAAAATCAGACGACATGCAACATTGCATAAAGATTTGTCAAAGCTAAAGCCCCCAAAATGCAATGCCAGACTGCAACGACAACGCAGGACAACACACGCAGCGCACTACTGCACGCACTGCAAGGAAGAGAGAGAGAGAGAGAGAGGGAGAGAGACATTACAGGACGGCAGGCGAACGGCATGGGGCCAGCGGGATGAGCTCAAATCGCATTTTCGCATGTCGAAATTCGACAAACAACAACAAGGAGTGTGAGAAAGGGAGAGAGAGAGAGAGAGATCTGAAACTGAAGCCAGCGCTGCTGTAAGTACTTAGACGAGGGTTGGCACAAGAAATTAAAGCTAAAGTTTCTATCTAAATATGGAAATTATTTAATTTTAAAAATATTGTCTATTAAATTATACATTTTAATAATTTAATGATAGTTAACAAAGAGCTCCAGCTAATTATTATACTCTTCCTTTATTTATTATTATTTTTAATATTACTTTTTATTCCTTTGTTTTAATTATTTTTCATTTAATTTAAATTGTTAACAAGAGCTCACAATTATTAAACTTCCTTATTTATTATTATTTTAATATTACTTTTTATTCCTTTGTTTTAATTATTTTTTAATTTAATTTAAATTTAGTTAACAAAGAGCTCCAGTTAATTATTATACTCTTCCTTTATTTATTATTATTGTTAATATTACTTTTTATTCCTTTGTTTATTATTATTTTTCTTATTTAATTTAAATTGTGCAACACTGTAAACAAAACAATTTTTGCTCGACTAATCGATTAACTTGGGAGCAAAGCAATCGAATCACGCGTTGCCTGACTTTCAACTGAAACTACTGTGGCAACCCTGGCAACGCTGCCACGGCTAAGCGGCAGCAACTTGCAGCAAATTCAATTTCGTGCAGCTCGATTGCATTGCGGCACATTGGCCCGCAGTCTGTGTGAATTTGTATGCGAATGCCAAAGCGAATGGCAGACGCAAAGCAGAAGAGAACGAGAGAGAGAGAGTGGGGAAAGAGAGGCAGGAAAGACTAGTAGTAGTTTTTCTTTTACGCTGCTTCTGCAGCTCATCGATTCGCATTGCATTTCAATATATAAATATTTATACACAAGTAAATTTGCGCACAGCTGAGCAGCGTATCGGGCGCAGTCACAGTGGCAGTCGCAGTCGCAGTCACAATCGACGTTCACAGCACGCCAGACTCATTGACAAACTAGAAATGAAGATATATGAAGCTGCTGCTGGCAGCGGAAGTGACTAATGCTAACTCGCCGAATCCCTGCCAGCTTAAGCAGCCTAGCCACGCCCCCTCCAACAAAGCAACTTCCTCCCCGCCCCTCCCCATCCTCTTAGACGACTTCGTAAATCGTTTAGTTTCACATTTGTTTTGCTTTGCCCCAGCATGTTGTGGCCTTAATTCGTTTTATTAGCCCAGTCTCGTCGGGAATTTGACACGCCAAGTGCGACTATATATACTATATATGTACATAGTATATATATATATAAATCAGAGCTAAGCCCTTATGACATATGCTAAAATGTAGCAGCCTAACTGCCCCCACTTGCAACCCATTCGAGCTCACCTCGTTTCACGCCATGGCATCACCTGTATGAAGGAATCGCCGCAGTTGACGGTCCTGCCCGGTCGCGTTTTTGTTTAGTGTTTTTGGGCCAACGCGTGACAAAATGATTAAACGGTTAGCTAGAGCAGGAGCCAGCCAGTTCCCGGTAGAGCCCGGCACAGGCTGCCAAAGCCGATGCCATTGTTCGCCAATGACAGTGCAAAATTGTTGATGATGATAACGATGTGATTAGATGAGTGGTTATTTGCCCCCAGACCAGGCTGTTTCCACTGCTCCCACAGAGCTCGTCGAGTGTGTGTATGTGTGCGGGCTGCTGCGGGTCAGCGGTTCAATGGTTGAGTGGGAGATTGAAAGGATGCGCGAGAAAGAGAGAGAGAGAGAGAGGTGGGAAAGCGGTTTTGGGAACTCTCCCTTGTTTTGCAGGCTGCCTGAAGTGTTGCTACTAAGTAGCACATTGAAATTTTTGAAGTGTACGAAATGTTCGCGCTCCCAGAATATTTAATAGATAATTTCAGTTAATGATCATCATATTTAACGTTGAGGTGGACAAAAACCCGTCGGGGTTTATGGTAACAACAAGATAACTACGCATTAAAGCACATTATTCATAACAATACTGGTGAATATTCATAGGCAAAACACTTGGGTACTATAAAAAGGATGCTTAATTTATTATAATATTCTATAAAATATTACTTGAATATTATTTCAAATATGTAATGTGTTTCCTGACAGATTTACAAGATTAAGTAACTTTAAATTACACCTATGCAGTTATACCTATGCAGACGTATAATACTAAAGATATCTTATGATAGAACCATTATATGGTTATATAAGCAGTACCCATACAGAGCCTCTGGTATGAAAAACCTCGTCAAAATTCCAATTTTCTTGAGAGATGACATTTTATCCATTATTTGGCCGCTATATTGATTCTGCATCAAAAAATAATGCATTTGATGTGTTTACAAATTTTGACATTTTCACTCAATTTGAATACCTATTTAGAGCCTCTAGTATGAAAAACTTCGTCAAAAATCATCCGATTTTCTTGAGAGAGGACATTTTATCCATTATTTGGCCTCTAGATTGATTCTACATCAAAAAATAATGCATTTGAAATTTTGTGTCTTTAAAATGTTTGACTATCCCTTTTACTCAATTTCAGTACCCTATTTAGAGACTCTAGTATGGAAAACTTCGTCAAAAATCATCCGATTTTCTTGAGAGAGGACATTTTATCCATTATTTGGCCTCTAGATTGATTCTGCATTAAAAAATACTGAGTATAACGCTTTTCAAATTTTGGGTCTTTCGCATGTCTTCCATACTATCCCTTTTCTCGATTTCAGTACCCCTATAGAGCCTCTAGTATGGAAAACTTCGTCAAAAATCATCCGATTTTCTTGAGAGATGACATTTTATCCATTATTTGGCCGCTATATTGATTCTGCATCAAAAAATAATGCAGTATAACGCTGTTTCAAAATTTTGGGTCTTTCGCATGTCTTCCATACTATCCCTTTTCTCGATTTCAGTACCCCTATTTAGAGCCTCTAGTATGGAAAACTTCGTCAAAAATCATCCGATTTTCTTGAGAGATGACATTTTATCCATTATTTGGCCTCTAGATTGATTCTGCATCAAAAAATAATGCAGTATAACGCTTTTCAAATTTTGGGTCTTTCGCATGTCTTCCATACTAACCCTTTTCTCGATTTCAGTACCCCTTTAGAGCCTCTAGTATGGAAAACTTCGTCAAAAATCATCCGATTTTCTTGAGAGAGGACATTTTATCCATTATTTGGCCGCTATATTGATTCTGCATCAAAAAATAATGAGTATAACGCTTTTCAAATTTTGGGTCTTACACATGTCTTCCATACTATCCCTTTTCTCGATTTCAGTACCCCTTTAGAGCCTCTAGTATGGAAAACTTCGTCAAAAATCATCCGATTTTCTTGAGAGATGACATTTTATCCATTATTTGGCCTCTAGATTGATTCTACATCAAAAAATAATGAGTATAACGCTTTTCAAATTTTGGGTCTTTCGCATGCTTCCATACTATCCCTTTTCTCGATTTCAGTACCCCTATAGAGCCTCTAGTATGGAAAACTTCGTCAAAAATCATCCGATTTTCTTGAGAGATGACATTTTATCCATTATTTGGCCTCTAGATTGATTCTGCATTTAAAAATAATGAGTATAACGCTTTTCAAATTTTGGGTCTTTCGCATGTCTTCCATACTATCCCTTTTCTCGATTTCAGTACCCCTATAGAGCCTCTAGTATGGAAAACTTCGTCAAAAATCATCCGATTTTCTTGAGAGATGACATTTTATCCATTATTTGGCCTCTAGATTGATTCTGCATCAAAAAATAATGAGTATAACGCTTTTCAAATTTTGGGTCTTTCGCATGTCTTCCATACTATCCCTTTTCTCGATTTCAGTACCCCTATAGAGCCTCTAGTATGGAAAACTTCGTCAAAAATCATCCGATTTTGTTGAGAGAGGACATTTTATCCATTATTTGGCCTCTAGATTGATTCTACATCAAAAAATAATGCATTTGATGTGTTTAAAAATTTTGACATTTTCACTCAATTTGAGTACCTATTTAGAGCCTCTAGTATGGAAAACTTCGTCAAAAATCATCCGATTTTCTTGAGAGAGGACATTTTATCCAATATTTGGCCTCTAGATTGATTCTACATCAAAAAATAATGCATTTGATGTGTTTAAAAATTTTGACATTTTCACTCAATTTGAGTACCTATTTAGAGCCTCTAGTATGGAAAACTTCGTCAAAAATCATCCGATTTTCTTGAGAGATGACATTTTATCCATTATTTGGCCTCTAGATTGATTCTGCATTTAAAAATAATGAGTATAACGCTTTTCAAATTTTGGGTCTTTCGCATGTCTTCCATACTATCCCTTTTCTCGATTTCAGTACCCCTATAGAGCCTCTAGTATGGAAAACTTCGTCAAAAATCATCCGATTTTCTTGAGAGAGGACATTTTATCCATTATTTGGCCGCTATATTGATTCTGCATCAAAAAATAATGAGTATAACGCTTTTCAAATTTTGGGTCTTTCGCATGTCTTCCATACTATCCCTTTTCTCGATTTCAGTACCCCTATATAGCCTCTAGTATGGAAAACTTCGTCAAAAATCATCCGATTTTCTTGAGAGAGGACATTTTATCCATTATTTGGCCTCTAGATTGATTCTACATCAAAAAATAATGCATTTGATGTGTTTAAAAATTTTGACATTTTCACTCAATTTGAGTACCTATTTAGAGCCTCTAGTATGGAAAACTTCGTCAAAAATCATCCGATTTTCTTGAGAGAGGACATTTTATCCATTATTTGGCCTCTAGATTGATTCTGCATTAAAAAATAATGAATTTTATGTGTTTAAAAATTTTGACATTTTCACTCAATTTGAGTACCTATTTAGAGCCTCTAGTATGGAAAACTTCGTCAAAAATCATCCGATTTTCTTGAGAGAGGACATTTTATCCATTATTTGGCCTCTAGATTGATTCTACATCAAAAAATAATGCATTTGATGTGTTTAAAAATTTTGACATTTTCACTCAATTTGAGTACCTATTTAGAGCCTCTAGTATGGAAAACTTCGTCAAAAATCATCCGATTTTCTTGAGAGAGGACATTTTATCCATTATTTGGCCTCTAGATTGATTCTGCATTAAAAAATAATGAATTTTATGTGTTTAAAAATTTTGACATTTTCACTCAATTTGAGTACCTACGAGGGTCGTTTGATAAGTCCGTGACTTTTTGAATAAAATATATTTTTTTCGTCAAAGAAGCGTTTTATTTCTCAACATAATCTCCTTTTAGCTCTATACATTTAGTCCAGCGTTTTTCCAATTTTTTTATTCCTTCCAAATAATAGGTTTTCTCAAGGCCCTCAAAATAGTCGTTTGTTTCTGTGATGACCTCTTCATTTGACCCGAATCTCTTACCGCCGAGCCATTTCTTCATGTTTGGAAACAAAAAATAGTCACAGGGGGCTAAATCTGGAGAATATGCTGGATGGGGTAGCAGTTCGTAGCCCAATTTATGAAATTTTGCCATGCTGACTACACACGTGTGCACCCGTGCATTGTCCTGATGGAACAGCACTTTTTTTCGCCAAATGCGGTCGTTTCTGCTTCAAATCAATATCGAATCTGTCCAAAAGCTCTGAATAATATTCGCCGGTGATCGTTTTACCCTTTTCAAGGTAATCGATGTGAATGATACCTTGTGCATCCCAAAAAACTGTGGCCATGACCTTGTTGGCCGACAGACCCACCTTGGCCTTCTTTGGTGCACGTTCACCCGGAGAAACCCACTGTCTTGATTGTTCTTTGGTCTCTGGTGTGGTGTGGTGGATCCATGTTTCGTCTACGGTAACGAAACGGCGCAAAAATTCGTTTGGATTGCGGTTGAACATCGCCAAACACTCCTTTGAAATGGTCACACGGTTGCGCTTATGGTCGTGTGTGAGCAATCGCGGCACCCATCGCGCGGAAAGCTTTTTCATGTCCAAATATTCATGTAAAATGTGATGTACCCGTTCAGTTGAGATGCCTACAGCCTCAGCTACCTCACGCACTTTCATTCTCCGATCATCCAATATCATTCCATGGATTTTGTCGACGATTTCTGGCATGACGACCTCTTTTGGGCGACCTGAACGTTCGGCATCACTTGTACTGGTACGACCACAACGGAACTCAGTAAACCATTTCTTAACCATTGAAATTGATGGTGCAGAGTCCCCATAATATTTATCAAGTCTTTCCTTGGTTTCGGTGATGGATTTTTTACGCAAAAAATAATGCTTAATTAGCACACGAAATTCACTTTTTTCCATTTTCGTTAAAATTCACGAGATCGTCTGCTTTCAATGCCTATAAAACGCAAACCAAAAAACGCAGCTTTCTCAAAATTTTACAGTCAGCTGTTAATCGATAACTGCTGACAGGAGCAGTGTTGTATTTAGAGCAGGTGCGCGGCAAATACAAAAAGTCACGGACTTATCAAACGACCCTCGTATTTAGAGCCTCTAGTATGGAAAACTTCGTCAAAAATCATCCGATTTTCTTGAGAGAGGACATTTTATCCAATATTTGGCCTCTAGATTGATTCTACATCAAAAAATAATGCATTTGATGTGTTTAAAAATTTTGACATTTTCACTCAATTTGAGTACCTATTTAGAGCCTCTAGTATGGAAAACTTCGTCAAAAATCATCCGATTTTCTTGAGAGATGACATTTTATCCATTATTTGGCCTCTAGATTGATTCTGCATTTAAAAATAATGAGTATAACGCTTTTCAAATTTTGGGTCTTTCGCATGTCTTCCATACTATCCCTTTTCTCGATTTCAGTACCCCTATAGAGCCTCTAGTATGGAAAACTTCGTCAAAAATCATCCGATTTTCTTGAGAGAGGACATTTTATCCATTATTTGGCCGCTATATTGATTCTGCATCAAAAAATAATGAGTATAACGCTTTTCAAATTTTGGGTCTTTCGCATGTCTTCCATACTATCCCTTTTCTCGATTTCAGTACCCCTATATAGCCTCTAGTATGGAAAACTTCGTCAAAAATCATCCGATTTTCTTGAGAGAGGACATTTTATCCATTATTTGGCCTCTAGATTGATTCTACATCAAAAAATAATGCATTTGATGTGTTTAAAAATTTTGACATTTTCACTCAATTTGAGTACCTATTTAGAGCCTCTAGTATGGAAAACTTCGTCAAAAATCATCCGATTTTCTTGAGAGATGACATTTTATCCATTATTTGGCCTCTAGATTGATTCTGCATTTAAAAATAATGAGTATAACGCTTTTCAAATTTTGGGTCTTTCGCATGTCTTCCATACTATCCCTTTTCTCGATTTCAGTACCCCTATAGAGCCTCTAGTATGGAAAACTTCGTCAAAAATCATCCGATTTTCTTGAGAGATGACATTTTATCCATTATTTGGCCGCTATATTGATTCTGCATCAAAAAATAATGAGTATAACGCTTTTCAAATTTTGGGTCTTTCGCATGTCTTCCATACTATCCCTTTTCTCGATTTCAGTACCCCTATAGAGCCTCTAGTATGGAAAACTTCGTCAAAAATCATCCGATTTTCTTGAGAGATGACATTTTATCCATTATTTGGCCTCTAGATTGATTCTGCATCAAAAAATAATGAGTATAACGCTTTTCAAATTTTGGGTCTTTCGCATGTCTTCCATACTATCCCTTTTCTCGATTTCAGTACCCCTATATAGCCTCTAGTATGGAAAACTTCGTCAAAAATCATCCGATTTTCTTGAGAGATGACATTTTATCCATTATTTGGCCGCTATATTGATTCTGCATTTAAAAATAATGAGTATAACGCTTTTCAAATTTTGGGTCTTTCGCATGTCTTCCATACTATCCCTTTTCTCGATTTCAGTACCCCTATAGAGCCTCTAGTATGGAAAACTTCGTCAAAAATCATCCGATTTTCTTGAGAGATGACATTTTATCCATTATTTGGCCTCTAGATTGATTCTGCATCAAAAAATACTGAGTATAACGCTTTTCAAATTTTGGGTCTTTCGCATGTCTTCCATACTATCCCTTTTCTCGATTTCAGTACCCCTATAGAGCCTCTAGTATGGAAAACTTCGTCAAAAATCATCCGATTTTCTTGAGAGATGACATTTTATCCATTATTTGGCCGCTATATTGATTCTGCATCAAAAAATAATGAGTATAACGCTTTTCAAATTTTGGGTCTTTCGCATGTCTTCCATACTATCCCTTTTCTCGATTTCAGTACCCCTATAGAGCCTCTAGTATGGAAAACTTCGTCAAAAATCATCCGATTTTCTTGAGAGATGACATTTTATCCATTATTTGGCCGCTATATTGATTCTGCATCAAAAAATAATGAGTATAACGCTTTTCAAATTTTGGGTCTTTCGCATGTCTTCCATACTATCCCTTTTCTCGATTTCAGTACCCCTATATAGCCTCTAGTATGGAAAACTTCGTCAAAAATCATCCGATTTTCTTGAGAGATGACATTTTATCCATTATTTGGCCGCTATATTGATTCTGCATTTAAAAATAATGAGTATAACGCTTTTCAAATTTTGGGTCTTTCGCATGTCTTCCATACTATCCCTTTTCTCGATTTCAGTACCCCTATAGAGCCTCTAGTATGGAAAACTTCGTCAAAAATCATCCGATTTTCTTGAGAGATGACATTTTATCCATTATTTGGCCGCTATATTGATTCTGCATTAAAAAATAATGAGTATAACGCTTTTCAAATTTTGGGTCTTTCGCATGTCTTCCATACTATCCCTTTTCTCGATTTCAGTACCCCTATAGAGCCTCTAGTATGGAAAACTTCGTCAAAAATCATCCGATTTTCTTGAGAAAGGACATTTTATCCATTATTTGGCCGCTATATTGATTCTGCATCAAAAAATAATGAGTATAACGCTTTTCAAATTTTGGGTCTTTCGCATGTCTTCCATACTATCCCTTTTCTCGATTTCAGTACCCCTATAGAGCCTCTAGTATGGAAAACTTCGTCAAAAATCATCCGATTTTCTTGAGAGAGGACATTTTATCCATTATTTGGCCTCTAGATTGATTCTGCATTAAAAAATAATGAATTTTATGTGTTTAAAAATTTTGACATTTTCACTCAATTTGATTACCTATTTAGAGCCTCTAGTATGGAAAACTTCGTCAAAAATCATCCGATTTTCTTGAGAGAGGACATTTTATCCAATATTTGGCCTCTAGATTGATTCTACATCAAAAAATAATGCATTTGATGTGTTTAAAACTTTTGACATTTTCACTCAATTTGAGTACCTATTTAGAGCCCCTAGTATGGAAAACTTCGTCAAAAATCATCCGATTTTCTTGAGAGAGGACATTTTATCCATTATTTGGCCTCTAGATTGATTCTGCATTTAAAAATAATGAGTATAACGCTTTTCAAATTTTGGGTCTTTCGCATGTCTTCCATACTATCCCTTTTCTCGATTTCAGTACCCCTATAGAGCCTCTAGTATGGAAAACTTCGTCAAAAATCATCCGATTTTCTTGAGAGATGACATTTTATCCATTATTTGGCCGCTATATTGATTCTGCATCAAAAAATAATGAGTATAACGCTTTTCAAATGTTGGGTCTTTCGCATGTCTTCCATACTATCCCTTTTCTCGATTTCAGTACCCCTATAGAGCCTCTAGTATGGAAAACTTCGTCAAAAATCATCCGATTTTCTTGAGAGATGACATTTTATCCATTATTTGGCCGCTATATTGATTCTGCATCAAAAAATAATGAGTATAACGCTTTTCAAATGTTGGGTCTTTCGCATGTCTTCCATACTATCCCTTTTCTCGATTTCAGTACCCCTATATAGCCTCTAGTATGGAAAACTTCGTCAAAAATCATCCGATTTTCTTGAGAGAGGACATTTTATCTATTATTTGGCCTCTAGATTGATTCTACATCAAAAAATAATGCATTTGATGTGTTTAAAGATTTTGACCTTTTCACTCAATTTGAGAACCTATTTAGAGCCTCTAGTATGAAAAACTTCGTCAAAAATCATCCGATTTTCTTGAGAGATGACATTTTATCCATGATTTGGGGTCTATATTGATTCTACATCAAAAAATAATGAGTATAACGCTTTTCAAATTTTGGGTCTTTCACATGTCTTCCATACTATCCCTTTTCTCGATTTCAGTACCCCTATATAGCCTATAGTATGGAAAACTTCGTCAAAAATCATCCGATTTTCTTGAGAGAGGACATTTTATCCATTATTTGGCCTCTAGATTGATTCTACATCAAAAAATAATGCATTTGATGTGTTTAAAGATTTTGACCTTTTCACTCAATTTGAGAACCTATTTAGAGCCTCTAGTATGAAAAACTTCGTCAAAAATCATCCGATTTTCTTGAGAGATGACATTTTATCCATGATTTGGGGTCTATATTGATTCTGCATCAAAAAATACTGAGTATAACGCTTTTCAAATTTTGGGTCTTTCGCATGTCTTCCATACTATCCCTTTTCTCGATTTCAGTACCTCTATACAGCCTCTAGTATGAAAAACTTCGTCAAAAATCATCCGATTTTCTTGAGAGATGACATTTTATCCATGATTTGGGGTCTATATTGATTCTGCATTTAAAAATAATGAGTATAACGCTTTTCAAATTTTGGGTCTTTCGCATGTCTTCCATACTATCCCTTTTCTCGATTTCAGTACCCCTATATAGCCTATAGTATGGAAAACTTCGTCAAAAATCATCCGATTTTCTTGAGAGAGGACATTTTATCCATTATTTGGCCTCTAGATTGATTCTACATCAAAAAATAATGCATTTGATGTGTTTAAAGATTTTGACCTTTTCACTCAATTTGAGAACCTATTTAGAGCCTCTAGTATGAAAAACTTCGTCAAAAATCATCCGATTTTCTTGAGAGATGACATTTTATCCATGATTTGGGGTCTATATTGATTCTGCATCAAAAAATACTGAGTATAACGCTTTTCAAATTTTGGGTCTTTCGCATGTCTTCCATACTATCCCTTTTCTCGATTTCAGTACCTCTATACAGCCTCTAGTATGGAAAACTTCGTCAAAAATCATCCGATTTTCTTGAGAGATGACATTTTATCCATGATTTGGCCTCTAGATTGATTCTACATCAAAAAATAATGCATTTGATGTGTTTAAAAATTTTGACATTTTCACTCAATTTGAGTACCTATTTAGAGCATCTAGTATGGAAAACTTCGTCAAAAATCATCCGATTTTCTTGAGAGAGGACATTTTATCCATTATTTGGCCTCTAGATTGATTCTGCATCAAAAAATACTGAGTATAACGCTTTTCAAATTTTGGGTCTTTCGCATGTCTTCCATACTATCCCTTTTCTCGATTTCAGTACCCCTATAGAGCCTCTAGTATGGAAAACTTCGTCAAAAATCATCCGATTTTCTTGAGAGATGACATTTTATCCATTATTTGGCCGCTATATTGATTCTGCATCAAAATATAATGAGTATAACGCTTTTCAAATTTTGGGTCTTTCGCATCTCTTCCATACTATCCCTTTTCTCGATTTCAGTACCTCTATAGAGCCTCTAGTATGGAAAACTTCGTCAAAAATCATCCGATTTTCTTGAGAGAGGACATTTTATCCATTATTTGGCCGCTATATTGATTCTGCATCAAAAAATAATGAGTATAACGCTTTTCAAATTTTGGGTCTTTCGCATGTCTTCCATACTATCCCTTTTCTCGATTTCAGTACCCCTATAGAGCCTCTAGTATGAAAAACTTCGTCAAAAATCATCCGATTTTGTTGAGAGAGGACATTTTATCCATTATTTGGCCTCTAGATTGATTCTACATCAAAAAATAATGCATTTGATGTGTTTAAAGATTTTGACCTTTTCACTCAATTTGAGAACCTATTTAGAGCCTCTAGTATGAAAAACTTCGTCAAAAATCATCCGATTTTGTTGAGAGAGGACATTTTATCCATTATTTGGCCTCTAGATTGATTCTACATCAAAAAATAATGCATTTGATGTGTTTAAAACTTTTGACATTTTCACTCAATTTGAGTACCTATTTAGAGCCTCTAGTATGAAAAACTTCGTCAAAAATCATCCGATTTTGTTGAGAGAGGACATTTTATCCATTATTTGGCCTCTAGATTGATTCTACATCAAAAAATAATGCATTTGATGTGTTTAAAACTTTTGACATTTTCACTCAATTTGAGTACCTATTTAGAGCCTCTAGTATGGAAAACTTCGTGAAATTTCATCCGATTTTCTTGAGAGATGACATTTTATCCATTATTTGGCCTCTAGATTGATTCTGCATTTAAAAATAATGAGTATAACGCTTTTCAAATTTTGGGTCTTTCGCATGTCTTCCATACTATCCCTTTTCTCGATTTCAGTACCCCTATAGAGCCTCTAGTATGGAAAACTTCGTCAAAAATCATCCGATTTTCTTGAGAGAGGACATTTTATTCATTATTTGGCCGCTTTATTGATTCTGCATCAAAAAATAATGAGTATAACGCTTTTCAAATTTTGGGTCTTTCGCATGTCTTCCATACTATCCCTTTTCTCGATTTCAGTACCCCTATATAGCCTCTAGTATGGAAAACTTCGTCAAAAATCATCCGATTTTCTTGAGAGAGGACATTTTATCCATTATTTGGCCTCTAGATTGATTCTACATCAAAAAATACTGAGTATAACGCTTTTCAAATTTTGGGTCTTTCGCATGTCTTCCATACTATCCCTTTTCTCGATTTCAGTACCCCTATAGAGCCTCTAGTATGGAAAACTTCGTCAAAAATCATCCGATTTTCTTGAGAGATGACATTTTATCCATTATTTGGCCGCTATATTGATTCTGCATCAAAAAATAATGAGTATAACGCTTTTCAAATTTTGGGTCTTTCGCATGTCTTCCATACTATCCCTTTTCTCGATTTCAGTACCCCTATAGAGCCTCTAGTATGGAAAACTTCGTCAAAAATCATCCGATTTTGTTGAGAGAGGACATTTTATCCATTATTTGGCCTCTAGATTGATTCTACATCAAAAAATAATGCATTTGATGTGTTTAAAACTTTTGACATTTTCACTCAATTTGAGTACCTATTTAGAGCCTCTAGTATGGAAAACTTCGTCAAAAATCATCCAATTTTCTTGAGAGAGGACATTTTATCCATTATTTGGCCTCTAGATTGATTCTACATCAAAAAATAATGCATTTGATGTGTTTAAAACTTTTGACATTTTCACTCAATTTGAGTACCTATTTAGAGCCTCTAGTATGAAAAACTTCGTCAAAAATCATCCGATTTTGTTGAGAGAGGACATTTTATCCATTATTTGGCCTCTAGATTGATTCTACATCAAAAAATAATGCATTTGATGTGTTTAAAACTTTTGACATTTTCACTCAATTTGAGTACCTATTTAGAGCCTCTAGTATGGAAAACTTCGTGAAATTTCATCCGATTTTGTTGAGAGAGGACATTTTATCCATTATTTGGCCTCTAGATTGATTCTGCATCAAAAAATAATGAGTATAGCGCTTTTCAAATTTTGGGTCTTTCGCATGTCTTCCATACTATCCCTTTTCTCGATTTCAGTACCCCTATAGAGCCTCTAGTATGGAAAACTTCGTCAAAAATCATCCGATTTTCTTGAGAGAGGACATTTTATCCATTATTTGGCCGCTTTATTGATTCTGCATCAAAAAATAATGAGTATAACGCTTTTCAAATTTTGGGTCTTTCGCATGTCTTCCATACTATCCCTTTTCTCGATTTCAGTACCCCTATATAGCCTCTAGTATGGAAAACTTCGTCAAAAATCATCCGATTTTCTTGAGAGAGGACATTTTATCTATTATTTGGCCTCTAGATTGATTCTACATCAAAAAATAATGCATTTGATGTGTTTAAAAATTTTGACATTTTCACTCAATTTGAGTACCTATTTAGAGCCTCAAGTATGGAAAACTTCGTCAAAAATCATCCGATTTTCTTGAGAGAGGACATTTTATCCATTATTTGGCCTCTAGATTGATTCTACATCAAAAAATACTGAGTATAACGCTTTTCAAATTTTGGGTCTTTCGCATGTCTTCCATACTATCCCTTTTCTCGATTTCAGTACCCCTATAGAGCCTCTAGTATGGAAAACTTCGTCAAAAATCATCCGATTTTCTTGAGAGATGACATTTTATCCATTATTTGGCCGCTATATTGATTCTGCATCAAAAAATAATGAGTATAACGCTTTTCAAATTTTGGGTCTTTCGCATGTCTTCCATACTATCCCTTTTCTCGATTTCAGTACCCCTATAGAGCCTCTAGTATGGAAAACTTCGTCAAAAATCATCCGATTTTGTTGAGAGAGGACATTTTATCCATTATTTGGCCTCTAGATTGATTCTACATCAAAAAATAATGCATTTGATGTGTTTAAAACTTTTGACATTTTCACTCAATTTGAGTACCTATTTAGAGCCTCTAGTATGGAAAACTTCGTCAAAAATCATCCAATTTTCTTGAGAGAGGACATTTTATCCATTATTTGGCCTCTAGATTGATTCTACATCAAAAAATAATGCATTTGATGTGTTTAAAACTTTTGACATTTTCACTCAATTTGAGTACCTATTTAGAGCCTCTAGTATGAAAAACTTCGTCAAAAATCATCCGATTTTGTTGAGAGAGGACATTTTATCCATTATTTGGCCTCTAGATTGATTCTACATCAAAAAATAATGCATTTGATGTGTTTAAAACTTTTGACATTTTCACTCAATTTGAGTACCTATTTAGAGCCTCTAGTATGGAAAACTTCGTGAAATTTCATCCGATTTTGTTGAGAGAGGACATTTTATCCATTATTTGGCCTCTAGATTGATTCTGCATCAAAAAATAATGAGTATAGCGCTTTTCAAATTTTGGGTCTTTCGCATGTCTTCCATACTATCCCTTTTCTCGATTTCAGTACCCCTATAGAGCCTCTAGTATGGAAAACTTCGTCAAAAATCATCCGATTTTCTTGAGAGAGGACATTTTATCCATTATTTGGCCGCTTTATTGATTCTGCATCAAAAAATAATGAGTATAACGCTTTTCAAATTTTGGGTCTTTCGCATGTCTTCCATACTATCCCTTTTCTCGATTTCAGTACCCCTATATAGCCTCTAGTATGGAAAACTTCGTCAAAAATCATCCGATTTTCTTGAGAGAGGACATTTTATCTATTATTTGGCCTCTAGATTGATTCTACATCAAAAAATAATGCATTTGATGTGTTTAAAGATTTTGACATTTTCACTCAATTTGAGTACCTATTTAGAGCCTCAAGTATGGAAAACTTCGTCAAAAATCATCCGATTTTCTTGAGAGAGGACATTTTATCCATTATTTGGCCTCTAGATTGATTCTACATCAAAAAATACTGAGTATAACGCTTTTCAAATTTTGGGTCTTTCGCATGTCTTCCATACTATCCCTTTTCTCGATTTCAGTACCCCTATAGAGCCTCTAGTATGGAAAACTTCGTCAAAAATCATCCGATTTTCTTGAGAGATGACATTTTATCCATTATTTGGCCGCTATATTGATTCTGCATCAAAAAATAATGAGTATAACGCTTTTCAAATTTTGGGTCTTTCGCATGTCTTCCATACTATCCCTTTTCTCGATTTCAGTACCCCTATAGAGCCTCTAGTATGGAAAACTTCGTCAAAAATCATCCGATTTTGTTGAGAGAGGACATTTTATCCATTATTTGGCCTCTAGATTGATTCTACATCAAAAAATAATGCATTTGATGTGTTTAAAACTTTTGACATTTTCACTCAATTTGAGTACCTATTTAGAGCCTCTAGTATGGAAAACTTCGTCAAAAATCATCCAATTTTCTTGAGAGAGGACATTTTATCCATTATTTGGCCTCTAGATTGATTCTACATCAAAAAATAATGCATTTGATGTGTTTAAAACTTTTGACATTTTCACTCAATTTGAGTACCTATTTAGAGCCTCTAGTATGAAAAACTTCGTCAAAAATCATCCGATTTTGTTGAGAGAGGACATTTTATCCATTATTTGGCCTCTAGATTGATTCTACATCAAAAAATAATGCATTTGATGTGTTTAAAACTTTTGACATTTTCACTCAATTTGAGTACCTATTTAGAGCCTCTAGTATGGAAAACTTCGTGAAATTTCATCCGATTTTGTTGAGAGAGGACATTTTATCCATTATTTGGCCTCTAGATTGATTCTGCATCAAAAAATAATGAGTATAGCGCTTTTCAAATTTTGGGTCTTTCGCATGTCTTCCATACTATCCCTTTTCTCGATTTCAGTACCCCTATAGAGCCTCTAGTATGGAAAACTTCGTCAAAAATCATCCGATTTTCTTGAGAGAGGACATTTTATCCATTATTTGGCCGCTTTATTGATTCTGCATCAAAAAATAATGAGTATAACGCTTTTCAAATTTTGGGTCTTTCGCATGTCTTCCATACTATCCCTTTTCTCGATTTCAGTACCCCTATATAGCCTCTAGTATGGAAAACTTCGTCAAAAATCATCCGATTTTCTTGAGAGAGGACATTTTATTCATTATTTGGCCGCTTTATTGATTCTGCATCAAAAAATAATGAGTATAACGCTTTTCAAATTTTGGGTCTTTCGCATGTCTTCCATACTATCCCTTTTCTCGATTTCAGTACCCCTATATAGCCTCTAGTATGGAAAACTTCGTCAAAAATCATCCGATTTTCTTGAGAGAGGACATTTTATCTATTATTTGGCCTCTAGATTGATTCTACATCAAAAAATAATGCATTTGATGTGTTTAAAAATTTTGACATTTTCACTCAATTTGAGTACCTATTTAGAGCCTCAAGTATGGAAAACTTCGTCAAAAATCATCCGATTTTCTTGAGAGAGGACATTTTATCCATTATTTGGCCTCTAGATTGATTCTACATCAAAAAATACTGAGTATAACGCTTTTCAAATTTTGGGTCTTTCGCATGTCTTCCATACTATCCCTTTTCTCGATTTCAGTACCCCTATAGAGCCTCTAGTATGGAAAACTTCGTCAAAAATCATCCGATTTTCTTGAGAGATGACATTTTATCCATTATTTGGCCGCTATATTGATTCTGCATCAAAAAATAATGAGTATAACGCTTTTCAAATTTTGGGTCTTTCGCATGTCTTCCATACTATCCCTTTTCTCGATTTCAGTACCCCTATAGAGCCTCTAGTATGGAAAACTTCGTCAAAAATCATCCGATTTTGTTGAGAGAGGACATTTTATCCATTATTTGGCCTCTAGATTGATTCTACATCAAAAAATAATGCATTTGATGTGTTTAAAACTTTTGACATTTTCACTCAATTTGAGTACCTATTTAGAGCCTCTAGTATGGAAAACTTCGTCAAAAATCATCCAATTTTCTTGAGAGAGGACATTTTATCCATTATTTGGCCTCTAGATTGATTCTACATCAAAAAATAATGCATTTGATGTGTTTAAAACTTTTGACATTTTCACTCAATTTGAGTACCTATTTAGAGCCTCTAGTATGAAAAACTTCGTCAAAAATCATCCGATTTTGTTGAGAGAGGACATTTTATCCATTATTTGGCCTCTAGATTGATTCTACATCAAAAAATAATGCATTTGATGTGTTTAAAACTTTTGACATTTTCACTCAATTTGAGTACCTATTTAGAGCCTCTAGTATGGAAAACTTCGTGAAATTTCATCCGATTTTGTTGAGAGAGGACATTTTATCCATTATTTGGCCTCTAGATTGATTCTGCATCAAAAAATAATGAGTATAGCGCTTTTCAAATTTTGGGTCTTTCGCATGTCTTCCATACTATCCCTTTTCTCGATTTCAGTACCCCTATAGAGCCTCTAGTATGGAAAACTTCGTCAAAAATCATCCGATTTTCTTGAGAGAGGACATTTTATCCATTATTTGGCCGCTTTATTGATTCTGCATCAAAAAATAATGAGTATAACGCTTTTCAAATTTTGGGTCTTTCGCATGTCTTCCATACTATCCCTTTTCTCGATTTCAGTACCCCTATATAGCCTCTAGTATGGAAAACTTCGTCAAAAATCATCCGATTTTCTTGAGAGAGGACATTTTATCTATTATTTGGCCTCTAGATTGATTCTACATCAAAAAATAATGCATTTGATGTGTTTAAAGATTTTGACATTTTCACTCAATTTGAGTACCTATTTAGAGCCTCAAGTATGGAAAACTTCGTCAAAAATCATCCGATTTTCTTGAGAGAGGACATTTTATCCATTATTTGGCCTCTAGATTGATTCTACATCAAAAAATAATGCATTTGATGTGTTTAAAAATTTTGACATTTTCACTCAATTTGAGTACCTATTTAGAGCATCTAGTATGGAAAACTTCGTCAAAAATCATCCGATTTTCTTGAGAGAGGACATTTTATCCATTATTTGGCCTCTAGATTGATTCTGCATCAAAAAATAATGAGTATAACGCTTTTCAAATTTTGGGTCTTTCGCATGTCTTCCATACTATCCCTTTTCTCGATTTCAGTACCCCTATAGAGCCTCTAGTATGGAAAACTTCGTCAAAAATCATCCGATTTTCTTGAGAGAGGACATTTTATCCATTATTTGGCCTCTAGATTGATTCTACATGAAAAAATAATGCATTTGATGTGTTTAAAAATTTTGACATTTTCACTCAATTTGAGTACCTATTTAGAGCCTCTAGTATGGAAAACTTCGTCAAAAATCATCCGATTTTCTTGAGAGAGGACATTTTATCCATTATTTGGCCTCTAGATTGATTCTACATCAAAAAATAATGCATTTGATGTGTTTAAAAATTTTGACATTTTCACTCAATTTGAGTACCTATTTAGAGCCTCTATGAGTATAACGTTTTTCAAATTTTGGGTCTTTCGCATGTCTTCCATACTATCTCTTTTCTTGATTTCAGTACCCCTATAGAGCCTCTAGTATGGAAAACTTCGTCAAAAATCATCCGATTTTCTTGAGAGGTGACATTTTATCCATGATTTGAGGTCTATATTGATTCTGCATCAAAAAATACTGAGTATAACGCTTTTCAAATTTTAGGTCTTTCGCATGTCTTCCATACTATCCCTTTTCTCGATTTCAGTACCTCTATAGAGCCTCTAGTATGGAAAACTTCGTCAAAAATCATCCGATTTTCTTGAGAGAGGACATTTTATCCATTATTTGGCCTCTAGATTGATTCTACATCAAAAAATAATGCATTTGATGTGTTTAAAAATTTTGACATTTTCACTCAATTTGAGTACCTATTTAGAGCCTCTAGTATGGAAAACTTCGTCAAAAATCATCCGATTTTCTTGAGAGAGGACATTTTATCCATTATTTGGCCTCTAGATTGATTCTACATCAAAAAATAATGCATTTGATGTGTTTAAAATTTTTGACATTTTCACTCAATCTGAGTACCTATTTAGAGCCTCTAGTATGGAAAACTTCGTCAAAAATCATCCGATTTTCTTGAGAGAGGACATTTTATCCATTATTTGGCCTCTAGATTGATTCTGCATCAAAAAATAATGAGTATAACGTTTTTCAAATTTTGGGTCTTTCGCATGTCTTCCATACTATCTCTTTTCTTGATTTCAGTACCCCTATAGAGCCTCTAGTATGGAAAACTTCGTCAAAAATCATCCGATTTTCTTGAGAGATGACATTTTATCCATGATTTGGGGTCTATATTGATTCTGCATCAAAAAATACTGAGTATAACGCTTTTTAAATTTTGGGTCTTTCGCATGTCTTCCATACTATCTCTTTTCTCGATTTCAGTACCTCTATAGAGCCTCTAGCATGGAAAACTTCGTCAAAAATCATCCGATTTTCTTGAGAGAGGACATTTTATCCATTATTTGGCCTCTAGATTGATTCTACATCAAAAAATAATGCATTTGATGTGTTTAAAAATTTTGACATTTTCACTCAATTTCAGTACCTATTTAGAGCCTCTAGTATGGAAAACTTCGTCAAAAATCATCCGATTTTCTTGAGAGAGGACATTTTATCCATTATTTGGCCTCTAGATTGATTCTGCATCAAAAAATAATGAGTATAACGTTTTTCAAATTTTGGGTCTTTCGCATGTCTTCCATACTATCTCTTTTCTCGATTTCAGTACCCCTATAGAGCCTCTAGTATGGAAAACTTCGTCAAAAATCATCCGATTTTCTTGAGAGAGGACATTTTATCCATTATTTGGCCTCTAGATTGATTCTGCATCAAAATATAATGAGTATAACGTTTTTCAAATTTTGGGTCCTTCGCATGTCTTCCATACTATCTCTTTTCTCGATTTCAGTACCCCTATAGAGCCTCTAGTATGGAAAACTTCGTTAAAAATCATCCGATTTTCTTGAGAGATGACATTTTATCCATTATTTGGCCTCTAGATTGATTCTGCATCAAAAAATAATGAGTATAACGCTTTTTAAATTTTGGGTCTTTCGCATGTCTTCCATACTATCCCTTTTCTCGATTTCAGTACCCCTATAGAGCCTCTAGTATGGAAAACTTCGTCAAAAATCATCCGATTTTCTTGAGAGATGACATTTTATCCATTATTTGGCCTCTAGATTGATTCTGCATCAAAAAATACTGAGTATAACGCTTTTCAAATTTTGGGTCTTTCGCATGTCTTCCATACTATCCCTTTTCTCGATTTCAGTACCCCTATAGAGCCTCTAGTATGGAAAACTTCGTCAAAAATCATCCGATTTTCTTGAGAGATGACATTTTATCCATTATTTGGCCGCTATATTGATTCTGCATCAAAAAATAATGAGTATAACGCTTTTCAAATTTTGGGTCTTTCGCATGTCTTCCATACTATCCCTTTTCTCGATTTCAGTACCCCTATAGAGCCTCTAGTATGAAAAACTTCGTCAAAAATCATCCGATTTTCTTGAGAGAGGACATTTTATCTATTATTTGGCCTCTAGATTGATTATACATCAAAAAATAATGCATTTGATGTGTTTAAAAATTTTGACATTTTCACTCAATTTGAGTACCTATTTAGAGCCTCTAGTATGGAAAACTTCGTCAAAAATCATCCGATTTTCTTGAGAGAGGACATTTTATCCATTATTTGGCCTCTAGATTGATTCTACATCATTTTATCCATTATTTGTCCGCTATATTGATTCTGCATCAAAAAATAATGAGTATAACGCTTTTCAAATTTTGGATCTTTCGCATGTCTTCCATACTATCCCTTTTCTCGATTTCAGTACCCCTATAGAGCCACTAGTATGGAAAACTTCGTCAAAAATCATCCGATTTTCTTGAGAGAGGACATTTTATCCATTATTTGGCCTCTAGATTGATTCTGCATCAAAAAATAATGAGTATAACGCTTTTTAAATTTTGGGTCCTTCGCATGTCTTCCATACTATCCCTTTTCTCGATTTCAGTACCCCTATAGAGCCTCTAGTATGGAAAACTTCGTCAAAAATCATCCGATTTTCTTGAGAGATGACATTTTATCCATTATTTGGCCTCTAGATTGATTCTGCATCAAAAAATACTGAGTATAACGCTTTTCAAATTTTGGGTCTTTCGCATGTCTTCCATACTATCCCTTTTCTCGATTTCAGTACCCCTATAGAGCCTCTAGTATGGAAAACTTCGTCAAAAATCATCCGATTTTCTTGAGAGAGGACATTTTATCCATTATTTGGCCTCTAGATTGATTCTACATCAAAAAATAATGCATTTGATGTGTTTAAAATTTTTGACATTTTCACTCAATCTGAGTACCTATTTAGAGCCTCTAGTATGGAAAACTTCGTCAAAAATTATCCGATTTTCTTGAGAGAGGACATTTTATCCATTATTTGGCCTCTAGATTGATTCTACATCAAAAAATAATGCATTTGATGTGTTTAAAAATTTTGACATTTTCACTCAATTTCAGTACCTATTTAGAGCCTCTAGTATGGAAAACTTCGTCAAAAATCATCCGATTTTCTTGAGAGAGGACATTTTATCCATTATTTGGCCTCTAGATTGATTCTGCATCAAAAAATAATGAGTATAACGTTTTTCAAATTTTGGGTCTTTCGCATGTCTTCCATACTATCTCTTTTCTCGATTTCAGTACCCCTATAGAGCCTCTAGTATGGAAAACTTCGTCAAAAATCATCCGATTTTCTTGAGAGAGGACATTTTATCCATTATTTGGCCTCTAGATTGATTCTACATCAAAAAATAATGCATTTGATGTGTTTAAAATTTTTGACATTTTCACTCAATCTGAGTACCTATTTAGAGCCTCTAGTATGGAAAACTTCGTCAAAAATTATCCGATTTTCTTGAGAGAGGACATTTTATCCATTATTTGGCCTCTAGATTGATTCTACATCAAAAAATAATGCATTTGATGTGTTTAAAAATTTTGACATTTTCACTCAATTTCAGTACCTATTTAGAGCCTCTAGTATGGAAAACTTCGTCAAAAATCATCCGATTTTCTTGAGAGAGGACATTTTATCCATTATTTGGCCTCTAGATTGATTCTGCATCAAAAAATAATGAGTATAACGTTTTTCAAATTTTGGGTCTTTCGCATGTCTTCCATACTATCTCTTTTCTCGATTTCAGTACCCCTATAGAGCCTCTAGTATGGAAAACTTCGTCAAAAATCATCCGATTTTCTTGAGAGAGGACATTTTATCCATTATTTGGCCGCTATATTGATTCTGCATCAAAAAATACTGAGTATAACGCTTTTCAAATTTTGGGTCTTTCGCATGTCTTCCATACTATCCCTTTTCTCGATTTCAGTACCCCTATAGAGCCTCTAGTATGGAAAACTTCGTCAAAAATCATCCGATTTTCTTGAGAGATGACATTTTATCCTTTATTTGGCCTCTAGATTGATTCTGCATCAAAAAATACTGAGTATAACGCTTTTCAAATTTTGGGTCTTTCGCATGTCTTCCATACTATCTCTTTTCTCGATTTCAGTACCCCTATAGAGCCTCTAGTATGGAAAACTTCTTCAAAAATCATCCGATTTTCTTGAGAGATGACATTTTATCCATTATTTGGCCTCTATATTGATTATGCATCAAAAAATACTGAGTATAACGCTTTTCAAATTTTGGGTCTTTCGAATGTCTTCCATACTATCCCTTTTCTCGATTTCAGTACCCCTATAGAGCCTCTAGTATGGAAAACTTCGTCAAAAATCATCCGATTTTCTTGAGAGATGACATTTTATCCATTATTTGGCCGCTATATTGATTCTGCATCAAAAAATAATGAGTATAACGCTTTTCAAATTTTGGGTCTTTCGCATGTCTTCCATACTATCCCTTTTCTCGATTTTAGTACCCCTATAGAGCCTCTAGTATGGAAAACTTCGTCAAAAATCATCCGATTTTCTTGAGAGAGGACATTTTATCCATTATTTGGCCGCTATATTGATTCTGCATCAAAAAATAATGAGTATAACGCTTTTCAAATTTTGGGTCTTTCGCATGTCTTCCATACTATCCCTTTTCTCGATTTCAGTACCCCTATAGAGCCTCTAGTATGAAAAACTTCGTCAAAAATCATCCGATTTTGTTGAGGGAGGACATTTTATCCATTATTTGGCCTCTAGATTGATTCTACATCAAAAAATAATGCATTTGATGTGTTTAAAGATTTTGACCTTTTCACTCAATTTGAGAACCTATTTAGAGCCTCTAGTATGAAAAACTTCGTCAAAAATCATCCGATTTCGTTGAGAGAGGACATTTTATCCATTATTTGGCCTCTAGATTGATTCTACATCAAAAAATAATGCATTTGATGTGTTTAAAAATTTTGACATTTTCACTCAATTTGAGTACCTATTTAGAGCCTCTAGTATGGAAAACTTCGTCAAAAATCATCCGATTTTCTTGAGAGAGGACATTTTATCCATTATTTGGCCTCTAGATTGATTCTGCATTAAAAAATAATGAATTTTATGTGTTTAAAAATTTTTGACATTTTCACTCAATTTGAGTACCTATTTAGAGCCTCTAGTATGGAAAACTTCGTCAAAAATCATCCGATTTTCTTGAGAGAGGACATTTTATCCATTATTTGGCCTCTAGATTGATTCTACATCAAAAAATAATGCATTTGATGTGTTTAAAATTTTTGACATTTTCACTCAATTTGAGTACCTATTTAGAGCCTCTAGTATGGAAAACTTCGTCCAAAATCATCCGATTTTCTTGAGAGAGGACATTTTATCCATTATTTGGCCTCTAGATTGATTCTACATCAAAAAATAATGCATTTGATGTGATTAAAATTTTTGACATTTTCACTCAATTTGAGTACCTATTTAGAGCATCTAGTATGGAAAACTTCGTCAAAAATCATCCGATTTTCTTGAGAGATGACATTTTATCCATTATTTGGCCTCTAGATTGATTCTGCATCAAAAAATAATGAGTATAACGCTTTTCAAATTTTGGGTCTTTCGCATGTCTTCCATACTAGTATCCCTTTTCTCGATTTCAGTACCCCTAAAGAGCCTCTAGTATGGAAAACTTCGTCAAAAATCATCCGATTTTGTTGAGAGAGGACATTTTATCTATTATTTGGCCTCTGGATTGATTCTACATCAAAAAATAATGCATTTGATGTATTTAAAAATTTTGACATTTTCACTCAATTTGAGTACCTATTTAGAGCCTCTAGTATGGAAAACTTCGTCAAAAATCATCCGATTTTCTTGAGAGAGGACATTTTATCCATTATTTGGCCTCTAGATTGATTCTGCATTTAAAAATAATGAGTATAACGCTTTTCAAATTTTGGGTCTTTCGCATGTCTTCCATACTATCCCTTTTCTCGATTTCAGTACCCCTATAGAGCCTCTAGTATGGAAAACTTCGTCAAAAATCATCCGATTTTCTTGAGAGAGGACATTTTATCCATTATTTGGCCTCTAGATTGATTCTGCATCAAAAAATAATGAGTATAACGCTTTTCAAATTTTGGGTCTTTCGCATGTCTTCCATACTATCCCTTTTCTCGATTTCAGTACCCCTATAGAGCCTCTAGTATGGAAAACTTCGTCAAAAATCATCCGATTTTCTTGAGAGAGGACATTTTATCCATTATTTGGCCTCTAGATTGATTCTGCATCAAAAAATAATGAGTATAACGCTTTTCAAATTTTGGGTCTTTCGCATGTCTTCCATACTATCCCTTTTCTCGATTTCAGTACCCCTATAGAGCCTCTAGTATGGAAAACTTCGTCAAAAATCATCCGATTTTCTTGAGAGAGGACATTTTATCCATTATTTGGCCTCTAGATTGATTCTACATCAAAAAATAATGCATTTAATATGTTTAAAAATTTTGACATTTTCACTCAATTTGAGTACCTAAAAATCATCAGGTTTCCTTGTGAGAGGACATTTTATTCATGATTTGGCCTCTTTATTGATTCTACATCAAAAAATAATGCATTTGATGTGTTTAAAAATTTTGACATTTTCACTGGATTTGAGTACCTATTTAGAGCCTCTAGAATGGAAAACTTCGTCACAAAATCATCAGAATTACTTGAGAGACGAGTTTTTATCTATTAATTGGGCTCCAGTTTGATTTGAATTGAAAAATAATGCATTTTTAGTTTTTCAAAATTTGACATCTTCTAATATGGCTTCCGTGCTTTTTCTCAATTTAGAGCCTCTAGTATGGAAAACTTCGTCAAAAATAATAAGATTTACTAGACCCCTTTTTTTTTTACTTTGACCTCTAGATTGTTTCTACATCACAGATCTTAAAGCTGCTATTATATTCACAAATCCCATTGAGAAATCAAATCCCTCTCCAAATTGAAATTTTAATTTGTTACATTTATTTATATTGCTGAAGAACACCCCTTAGGCTTCCCTCAAAAGGCATATGCAGACGTATTTACTTTATGGCAACGATTTGACAATTTTCATATGCTAATTACGTGCTATAAATTTGGATAAGGCGATAAATCGCTCAAGTCGCAGCCGACTTAACGTGGCCATAAAAAATAATGCGCCTGTACCGCGTGGTCCAACTCCGTGTGGAGCTGCGGCTACAATTGCTAAGTGCCTGCCTCGACTCGTGCTTAAAGGTGCCCCCAGGCAGCAGAAGGAGGAGCAGCAGCAATTCGAGCTGCCTACTCCAGCTAGGGCAGCATGAGCGGGTGTGGGACTAGGAGGCACAAAGCCAAAACTATAGACAGACAATTTCCTTATGAAATGAAAATAAACATGACATTTCTAGGTTTATGTACTTTTGTGCAGCAGCTGGTGTCTTTGACTCGACTCGACTCGACTCGAGTCGACTCGACTCGGCTGCTTAGGCCAAAACCTGATACCCCTTAACCGCGACCCGTACCCCACTTGGCTGTGACTGCTATAAAATGTCATCTTTTATTATGGCAAGGCTCAACTGGCGCAGACTGCGCCTAGACTAAGGCGCCCTGGCTCGGTGCTGGCTCCATGGCTGTCTCTCCTTGTCTCTGTCCCAGTCTCTGCCCCGTTTGTCTTCTCCGCCAGCAAACAATGCCACTGTGCAACTGTGGAGCTGTGGCTGCGTCTCCTCCTGTTCCTCTCCTGCGCCTGCTCTGCAGTTTATACGCTTGGCTACACATTGCTCCCGGCTTCATGCTGCGAGTTTCATTTCCGGTGCGACATTTTGTTACAAAACTTTATTTTCAATTTGTGCACATATTACACAGCTTGCCACGCCCCTTTTTCGGTATCTCCCTCTCGCTCTCTCCTTTTCTTTCTCTCTGTGTGTGTGTGTGTGTTCCACTTATCTGGCTTTTGTTTTTATTTTTAGTGTAATTGTTCTATTTTTGCCCTGCCATGGCAATTCCTGTTCCTCCTCGTTCTCTCTCTCTCTCTCTTCCTGCCTCTCTCCCTCTCCCTCTCCCTTTCTCTGCCCATGTGTCCATGCTACTTATCATCTGTGGATACGTACGGTCCATTCTCCACGGCAGGCTCATGCTGTTGATTATTATTACGAGCATTATGACCGGATTTCTCTGACGGCACAGAACGTCAGCTGCGCCAGCTGCTGGTAATGAAATTAGTTTGTCACTCAGGCAGAGAGGGGGAGAGGGGGAAGAGGCCACAATTCATTGCCGGCTGCTTAGTATGTTGCCTGCTATCATCATCGTCATCATTGCGTTCATCAGGCAGAGGCCGGCAGCCTATTTTGATTGCAATGGCTTTTGCAGTGGGTCAAGTGCGCTGCCACTTCCGTTTCCGCTTTAGGCGGCCATTGCTGCTGTTGCTGCTGCTGTTGTTTTATTGAATTCCATTTTAATGTGGTTTTTATTGTTAGAACATGCACTTGAGCAAGAGTCCAGTCTCCCGGCCGAGATTTGCATGCAAATTGACTTTTATGACTGCGTCTGAAATTCAATTCCTATGCTTGATCCCAAAATAATAATCAATTTTAATGAGCTCGTCTCCTCGTGGCCTGCGACATCTTTGCATTACGCATACGCAGCGTTGCCAGCTAAGCTTAATCAAATTAAAACAAGATGCTGAGAGCGAGAGAGAGAGCACGCTCTCTAACTGATTAATTAAAATCATTTTCGATACGCACCCGCATCAAGCTGAAATGGCAAATTTCCCCACAAAAAGAAAAGCCAAAGAAAAGCGGGCAAAGGAGAAAGAAAAAAGGGAAATTATTAAAAACTCTGGTGAAATTGAAGCAGTAGTTCTCGACTCGAGTCGCCTGCTGAGTTCATGTAATCAATCAACTTTGATTAGTATTTTGCCTCGCCCCCCCCGCCTAGGTCGGCTCACAGTGCTGCGTATAAGTAATCGGCTAATCTGAAACTGAGGCCCGAAAAGTTTTTTTCCCCCTTCCCTTTCCTTCTTGGTCAATTTATCGTCGTACGTAAAAGACAAAAATCAATATGTCTTGATGTGAGATAAAGGCAAAATAAATCGCTCCGGGCTCACCACGGTGTCAAATGACCAGGCAAATGAAAAGTGAAGATCTCAAGATGTATGATATGTGTGCTGGGCTTGGCTCCTCGAGCGCGACTTTAAGCGGCAATAAATACTTTTGCAAGATAAATAAATCCCTGACGCAAACACCAATCAATGTCAGGTTAGGGCCAGGCCAGGGGCAGACCGCATAGAGCAGGCAGCTCAAGCGGCTTAGCTATAAGGCCGTAGAGCGCCACCTATGTTTCGAGCTTAGCAAAAAAAAAAAAAAAAAAAAAAAACCAAAGCCAAAACAAAAAAAAATAAAACAGAAGAAAAAGCCAGAAAAAAGTGTCAAGAAATGCACAAGCCGAAGAGGTATTCTTTTTTATCACACGCTCGCCAGTGAAGCGTGAATTAACAGAGCAAAAGAGAGAGAGAGAGAAAGAACTAGAGAAAGAGAAAGAGAGAGTGTGACAGCTAGCTAAGCAGCCTGTGGAAAGCCTCAAAAAGTTAAAAGTTACCAAGAGGCAATTGCAAATAAAATTCTCACAGCAAATGTCAAAGAAGAAGACCAAGAAGAAGAAGAAGAAGAGGGAGATGAAGAAGAAAACGAGATGTGCAACGGAATTTAATTAAGTGAGCTGTCAAACGAATGACCAATAGGTGGCGCCACCTAAGAACAAAAAAAAAAACAATGAGTGGTCAGTGGACTAAGCGGATTGTGAGGTTAAGTGAAGCAGAAAGCAAAGAGCAAAGAGGACAAAGGGAAGAAGAAACGAGAGACCGAAAACTACTCTATGAGATTTAGAAAAATATCGCAGGCCTTAAGAGCTTTAATTGGCTATAAAGAGTCGAGGCAACGCTGCACTTGCTCGAGCAACGTTGCGTATGCGCAATTTTATTACGTATACGTAGCAGAATCAAAGATATAGACTGATTAAAAAAGCTTTAAATAGTAGATTGAAGTAATAAGCACTTCAAGTGCTTAAGATAACAGTGCATTTTATTTTTTTTTTATTTTTCTTTTTGCCCAACAAAATTGAACGAGGCGGTAAAGTCACATGCGACGCGCCTCTCGTGTTGCCATCTTTTATTAACTGCAGCTACGTGTGTGTGTGTGGGAGTGTATGGATGTGTGTGTGTGTCTCGTTGATTGCTTACACTGCAGCTTTATTAAAAAATGGCAACGAACTTTGCCTTTGGCTCACTCGCTGGCAGCAGCAGCTGCTCATTAAATCGACCCTGGCCGAAAGGTTTACGGTCTCCCGCCTACGGCCTGCGGGCCTTGGCCAATAATTGTAAGCCAAAAATCTCATTTCGCATGCAATCGAGCGTTGTTGAGCGTGGCCAGAGAGAGACAGAGAGAGAGAGAGAGAGAGAGAGAGAGAGAGAAGGAGAGGCAGTCAGTGAGGCGAGCTTATCAATGCAGTGCAAACAGAAAGGCCTTCATTAAAACGTAAATATCAAATTTGCAACATTTATCTGTGTGTGTGTGCGAGTGTGTGTGTGTGTGTGCAGTCGGTCCATTGTGCTCTGCAATCAAGCGGAGGTTTCAATTGCAGCCGCAATTACGCTAAACAAAATTACGTATTTGTAAAATAACCAAATGAAAAGCCAGCTGAGGTTTGAGTCTGTAATCCACATACATGTGTACTGCACATGTATGTGTGTGTGTGTGTGTGTGTGTGTGTGTTCTGCGGCTTTCGTGTGATTCCCCCCCCCAGCTTCTCCTCCCCCGCTCACTAACAAATTGACTGATTCGCTTTACATTGAGCTGAAAAACGCAAATAAAATATCAATTTGTTGCATTCATTTTCCATGCATTTTCCAGGCACGCGCCTCCACATTCCATTCCAAAATTTTCTTTACCATTTGATAATTCCGCAAATTACACAAACAAAAAAGGAACTATTAGAAAAGGATTTAATGGCACAACGACGCAAGTTCTGCCTTGAATACGATGCACATTTCAAGGATTTTATTTAATGGCATAAGGTAAATTAATGAAAATTTAAAAGGCATTGAAATGTAGAAAGGTTTTTTAGTTTTTTTGTAGGTCTCTTTCTTTTATAGGTGCCTTTTTTTATTAAACTAAATTTTTAACATGGAATTAAATTTTTTTAACAAAATAAATTAATTTTCTACAAAGTTTTTAGTTTTTCAAGTCTAGGGAGATCTCGCAGATCTTTGCAAGTGCTATATTCTTAGTGTTTATAATATTCTTTTTATTTTCTTTAAAGACTTGGGGAGTTATGCATATTTGAAGTATTTTAATTAATAATTTGAATTGCGTTTGTTTAAATTTCATCAAGTTATGCAGTCTAGAAAGGTCTCTTAGTACATTAAGGATATGTAGGTCTCCGAAGCAAATCTTAAACTTCACAATTTTAGAAACCTTTTTTTTTTGCTGCTAAATTAAACTAAAATTAATACACTGCAAAAATAAATTTCTAAAAAAAAAATAAAAAACAAATTAAGAGTAATTAAGATTACTGCAAGTTTAAAAAAGGTTTTTAGGTCTTTGAAAATGATCTACCCTTAGTCGCCTAAGAATTACTCAAATAAAAGTTCTGCAAGATGATAATATATGCATAAATTAAATAATTAGAGTCCCCAGAATTATTCTAAGCCCTATAGAGCTAAAATTCCTAATATATCAAACAGTTAAGCTAAATAGTTCAAGAACCCCGTCTTACCTCATTGAAATCAATGCTTAAATATACAGTTATTATGGCTCTAATAGCGAACTCTTCCATTTGGCAGTTAACACTGCGTCTAGTAAGTATATTAACCAGTTTCACAGTTTGGTACACGTTGACGTTGCTAAAGCGGATATTTAACAGCGGCCATTAGCAGCTTTGCCAAAGAAGCATGTGCGGCATATCGAGAATGGCAAACACACACACACACACACACCTATACACCTTTACACACACAGAGACACACACACACACAGACAGAGAGTTAGTGGCATGCCTTTGGTTACAACAATGCCAAAGTCTTTTTGGCCAGTGGAAAATGGCGAGCGCACTTTATGAGCGTGTACAAAAGTGCCTAGGCAACCACGCAGCGACACTCCCTCTCTCTCTCTCTCTCTCTCTCTCTCCCCCGCCCCCTCGACGCACTCGTGC
This sequence comes from Zaprionus tsacasi, assembly GCA_018904105.1. Lineage (NCBI taxonomy): Eukaryota > Metazoa > Arthropoda > Insecta > Diptera > Drosophilidae > Zaprionus > Zaprionus tsacasi. The sequence continues at coordinate 7,120,847 of JAEIFR010000598.1, read as the reverse complement.
TTTTCCAATTTCCGGCTGCAGCTGAGGAAAACAGAACAGTTGCACTTGCTGGCAGTGTGGATCCATTTAGGTGCATTGTATTTGTGTGCTTGCCACGCTGCAGCGTGTGGCGTGTTGCATAACTCACGCACACACACACACACACACACACACACACATAGCCACTGCCACGCAACACACTCACTTAGCCAAAAACGCATCAGCAACGCATTAATAATGTGCTCAGGCAATCGAAAATGCCTTTTCTGGCCAGAACAATGATACACGCCGCCACCATGTGGAGCAGGAGGAGCAGAAGGAGCAGGAGTTGCCTTTTGGCTACCATAATGAACGCCAGCTTATGCAGAATTTGAACACAAGTCTGCCCCTGCCCCCCCTCCGGAGAGCAGAGTCTCTTGTAATCTTGTCGAGTAATTAATTTGTTCAATGACATCCTCAAGGTGTAAGCGAAACCATTTAAAGTTGATGACAACCACGACGACGACGACGACGACGACGACGATGGAGACACTTGAAAACTCAAAAGTTACTACACCCTACTCCCCCTACAACTTACAGCAGTCCTGAAGATGGTAGGATAGTGTAGGGTAGGGCACGCTGCACAGGTGTTACTGTATGCTGGAGAAACTTGTCATGCCTGCCCGGCGAAGTGTGTATCCGGCGTGGCCAGAGAGAGACAGAGAGAGAGAGAGAGAGAAGTCAAGACAAATCGCACGCAGCAGGCTCGCACACGCATGCGAGGGGCGCTAGAAAAGTTTAGCTTCTACACTGCTCAAGAAATATGTATTTATTTATTTATTTATCTAACGTCAACTAAGAGTAGTCGAGCCAATAATATTAAAAAAATAAAAATTAAAAATATAAATTGAATTACAAATATATAATTAATTTAATATTAAGTAGAACTAGAAATATTAAAATTAATTTTTTTTTAAATTTAAAAGTATTTTTTAAATTTAAAATTATTTAATCATTTAAAATTATTTAATCATTTAAAATTATTTAATCATTTAATCTGGGAAGAAAAGGACAATTTTAGTTGATCCAACATTTGTTGCAAAGGATATAAATATCAATAAAATATCGATAAAAGTATCGAAAACTTAAGTGTTTCTACACATCGCTATTTCTTCGGCTCCAGTGTTGAGTAACTGCTTTTAAAGCGCTTTTCCTGTATACTATGAAAATACCCTGTATTTGTATTTTTTCAATAATTTATAAGGCCAACTACAATTTTATCTGTTCTATACCAAAATACCCTTTATCAGGTGTGTAAAAAACGCTTAAAAATCCACAAAAAAATACTGAATAAAGTCGCAAATTGTTTTCGCACAGACACACTTAGCAGAGCGCAGACAGCGCTGCTCGAAACTAAGGCAAATGTTACCTTAAATTAACTGCTGTGTTTTTTGAACGATCTCATTGAAATTTTAAAATTAATTTCCTTTAATATACATCTATGTCTATGCCAAAGCAGCATTTTAAGACTTGAGAACTTTGCATAATAACTGCAAAAACAAAATTTTTAGCTATTTAGCGTTCATAATATTATACAAATTTTTGTATATTTTGCAGTACTGCTGAAACTACCCAATCAAAAGTGACTCCAGCCTAGGTCTTCTACTACGAACTCAAAGTAACTCGGGTTCCTCTCTCTCTCTCTCTCTCTCTACACTGCGTTTGAAGTCGGAAGTGGCTGCTGCGCTGCTGCTGACTTGAGTTGTAGTCGTCTACAGTCCGTGGTTACTTGGTCTTATGGACACTCTCTCCCTGGTACTCCCTCTCTCTCTCACTCCTCCTGCGTGTGTGTGTCGATGCCGGGACTGGGCGACAGGTGCTTCCGCATTTGAATGTCAACGGAAACCGCAACGGTACAACTTAGATAAACGTTTGCTCTTTAAATATGTGCGCTGTCGCTCTCGTCGCGTAGCCGTACCCCCTCCCCCTGCCTACCTACCTACCTACCAACCTCACATACCCAGATCGAGCTATGTAATCAGGGGAGGCAGCTTTATTGAGCGACAGCAGCGACGTGTTTGAGCAGAACTATACGAGGCAATGTTACAGCGACCAGTTACATGTCAAGTGGTTTTGCACATAGGATACCATGTCGTACATATATGTTAGTATACCCAGGTCTGGCTCCTCAGCATGGGTTGCGGTTATGGACTGCTGCTCTTGATTGGATAGGTCTTTGCTTAGCTTATTGCTATCTGTGCCCAAGCCAAGCACAGAGTCTGTCATCCAAGATAGTCGAGCTGTTTGCTCAGTTCCCGAGACTACGGTAAATTGATTATGCACTGTGCAAAAATGGTGTAATATCTGGGTTGAGATACGTGGTTGTAGTGTTCTAACCAGCTTAGTTAAATTTGCTATATATTAATTAAAATTTTAAAGAGTTTTCCAACACTGCAGGGTATATTTATTCTGGTTAATCATCAATTAACCTACGAATGGCTTAAATAACTTGTTTTTATATAAGCAAAGTTACAATAATAATATAGATCTCTTATTATTTAAGATATCTTCAGCAAACTCTACATATCTTACTTCTACAGTCTTGGCTATATTTCCTACAAATTTGAACATAATTTGTTGAACATTTCATAAAATGTGGGATAATCTATGAGAAATAATTTTATTTATTACAATAATCTAGCAGAAAACAACAGATATGCTGTTTTAAACCATATAAAAAGGTTTTTAAAAGTTTTCAATTTTTTTAATTAAAATTTAAGTAGACATCCTCAAAATCTGTCTTTAAAATTGAAAAAATACCCAACAAAACATGAGACTAGCTTCAATTTAAAAAAATTATTCTCTTTAATTTCTTCACTGCATTTTATTTTAAAATATTCCTAAAAATTAAAGTTGTTAATTGTTATATTGAAATTAAATTGCTGCTTCATTTTGGCAAATTATTTAGCGCGACTCGACTCTCGAAATGGAATTGGAAATGAAAATGACAAAGTCAGAGAATTTTTGAGCATTTGTAGTTCGATTAAATTTAAATCAATTTTCATTCAATTTAGGCAAATGCCTAAACGAATTAAAACAAGCTGCAAATGCGATGGGCAAATTCACCTGCTGGAAAAACAGGAAAACAGGAAAAACTGACGAAAAAAAACTCCTAGTAAATTGCGAAAAATGAAATCAATTAACAATAAATGCGCGCAATTAAATTCAATGTGTACAGTGGGACGATGGTATTGTGGGCGTGGGGGCGTGGCATCCACAAACGCCAAACAGGCCACTTAATTAAGCTACGGCAAAAAAGTAGAGTAGCCTAGCCTAGCCACATTTACACTGCACAACATGAGACAACAAAACACATGCAAAGTGCGAAACAATGTAATTTCATGGTAATCAGTGCGGGGGCGGGAGCGGGGGTGTCGTCAGGGTTTAGAATTGCAATTCAGTCTAACTATACAAATTTCCGGCTGAGGGAGAGAGAGGAAGAGGGCAGAGAGCGAGAGCGATATAGAGCCCCCTGATCGAGCGAAAATTGTCAGTTAGCAATTTTCTATGCCATTTAAAATAAATGAAAATTGCCGGAGCCGGAGCTGGAGCGGGAACCGGAGCTGGAACCAGAGCTGAAGCCGTAGCATAGTTTTAGGCGCTGCCCGGCGCGTGTTAACGTAAATAAATTACACACACACACACACACATGCACAGGACAATCAAGTGGTCGGCATGCAGCTTATAAATCAGCGCAAAGCGCCAAAACATCCCCCTCCCCCCACCCGCAGCAACTGCCCCCGATTTGGTCAACCAGTTGGGTCCATCGGTCCATCGAGATAGATAGATAGATGAGCGACCCGCATTGCCAGACCCAGAGAAATTGACACGAGTTCGAGTTGAGTCGACGATGAACGAGCGACTGAGTGAATGAGTGAATGAGTGAATGAATAGTTGAATAGCTGAATAGATGAATGGATAGCTAGTACAAATGGTTAGCTATTTAGTTTCGGTTTCGTCTGCGGTTTGACTTTGTTTTGAGTGTTTCGCGTGGAAAATTTGGGGTGATCTATGCGCTGGGGTTACTTATAACGCCGCTTGCCAAAGGGAATCGAAAGAGCGGGGCAATTATAAATTAACTATCGACTGGTTGCAACACTAATAGATCTCTTGAAAGCGAAGTTAAATTGTTTATATGTGAGTTAATATATTTAGTTGAATAGATAATGTTTAAATGCATATATATTCTTATAAATAAACTTCTTTACAGCATTAACAAAGTTATATTATTATTTTGTGAGGTTAGAATGAATTATCTGTGTATATTATGCTGTATATAAATTTATTTTATATATTTATGATATAATAATAATACATACACACTTTTAGCCTATTTATAGTGCAAACAAGGCAAATTGCAGAAATATATCGCATAAACTATCGGCTTAACTATGCTAAAAATTATAATATCTCAAACAAACTCAGCATAAATAACACTGTATATAAACTGCTTGCTATGCCAAAATTTCATTACAATCGCAGCTTAAAGAAGGCCAGAAATTGGGAAATTTTACTTTTGCTGAATAATAAAAATTTAAAAAAAAATATAACTATAAATATTTCTTGGTTTTTTTTTTATATATATAAATATATATCTATATTTATAAGTCAGTCCTGCTCCCCTGAGCTTATATCATTACAATTAACACTAACCTACAATGTATCGTATATATTTCGTTTAGACCAAAATGTGTTTATTATTATTATGTCAACCCGTTAAATGTGCTGCACAGGTCAAGCTCGTTTAACTGACAATTGTGGTATTTCTGCGAGGTGTGTGTAACGTACACACACACACACAACACACACTCTAGAAGACACACACACACACACACATACATACACTGTCACATGCCTCGCATTCCTTGGCTCTTGACAGCATTAACAACCGTAACTGTTTAAGTATCTGCCGCAGTTGTCTTCAGCCGCTGCTTGGCAGAGAGAGAGGAGAGCGAGGGGCCTGGGCAGAGCTGCAACAATGCCATAGATTGTTGTGGCAATGCGAGTAACTGGCACAAAGAGCAGCAGCAGCAGCAGCAGCAGCAGCCGCAAGGAGCGAGAGCTTCATAAGTTAAAGCTTTAAGCTCTCTTCACACACATGCAGCAACAACAACAAGAGAGCAGAGTGAAGTGAAGAGAGAAGAGAGCAGAGAAGCGAAGAGAGACTATTGCAAGTTATTTAAATCGTTTTGTGTTGCATACTTTTCGGCTGGCGCGCAATTCGCCGTCGCCTGCAGCTCCAAGCGGGGGGAAATCCCACACTGCAGCACAGAAATCCCGCATCCCCGGGCACAGTCAAGATAAGTTCGTAGTTCGTAGTTCCCAGTTCCCAGCTACTACATAAGCCACAACATCACGCTCTCTTCAATATCAGTTGCAATGGAGAAATCAACGTCTCAGCTTGTCGCTGCATCACTTGCCCTGTGGCTCGTGTGCCTGGTCAGCAGTGGCTCTGCCTACGAGGTGCCACAGGCCACAGTGAAGGTGCTGCATCCCAAGGGTTTTGAGGTATCCATACCGGATGAGCCGGGCATCTCCCTCTTCGCCTTTCACGGCAAACTCAATGAGGAAATGTCGGATCTGAGTGATCAGACCTGGGCCACAGATGTGGTCAGTGCACGCAATGGACGCTGGATATATCGCAATCGTCAGCAGAAGCTACAACCAGGTGATATTCTGTACTATTGGACTACAGCGCGTTATAAGGGGTTGGACTATCATAACTATAATCAGCGATATGTGGTGAGCAGGGAGGATCTCTCCAATGTGGAGCAGCAGGAGCAGGCAAAGCAACCCCAACGAATTGATATACAGGCCCAGGGCGCTGGGGGTTCCAGGCAGCCCATCTATGTCAATGGAAATCCCACAATAAATATATTTGTTTCGAAATAAACTGAAATACGCAAATAATTTTATATTATATTATTAATAAAAATATATTATCCCACATTGTATATATATAATACTATACTATAATAAACTTACAATCGTACTATGCACCCAGAGTATTGATTAAAGCTAAACTAAACAATTTATTCCCATTGTGAATCGTTTGAACAATGTCAAATTCTCAGAATATGCAAATTACCCAGTATAGAGGGAAAGAAAAGACTACTGAATTCTAAGATATAGTATAGAAGTCGTGAAATGAAGTAATTACCATATAAAAGGCGCAACACAACTTGATTATAGTATCAAATTCCGTATAAAAATTCTAGAGATTAATTAACTATGATATTTCACAAGATCTTCACCACAATTATTCCCGTTTATGGAACTCGTGGCCTGCCATAAAATATTCACAATTTTTCACATTTTATTCGAGTTCTTTCGAGTGACAACAAGAAAAAACAATTTTGGGACTCTGCACTTGTCAAACTCATTGCGGGTTTGCATTGTTTTCCAAAGTATCATAAATCATGGGAGCACTTTGTCACAGATACGCAAGTAAGTATCCGGGGCGTATAAATCATCAATTTTCGAAAAGTTCCTGTGAAATATCATATATTTACTATGCTACTGCGAAATTACACACACACACACACACCAAGAATGAAGCACAACAGCGAAAATAATAAAAGTGGAGATGCGAAAAACAATCAAAAGGTAGAAAAACAAACATCCACAAGAAGAAGAAAAAATGCAGAATACTTTCATCATAAAACTCATTGGGCAGGTGATCCCCAAAAAACTAAGAGAGGCAGCAATATTAAACGCGGGGGTATAAGACACGGGTATAAGAGCGCGCAGAAATGTAAGCAGCACACGCACCTAATGCAGTATGTATGTATGTGAAAGGAACGAAAGAGAAGAGAAATAGATCAAATATATGCAGTAGCTACGTTTGTAGACAGCAATGCAAAACTAGCGGGGTGCGGGGTGACAGCAAGTGCAAGCGAAAGCGAACTCCAAAGTAATAAGCTGGAGCAAAAAATAACGATAACGTGGCCCTTTGAATCAAAATAGCCTATTTAGAAAAAAAATTTTTTGTTTCTTGTTTAAAAAGAGTCTCAGAAGAAAACAAAAAATACCCAATCGAAGTACAAAACAGCCAGCCTCATAATATCCACGTTTGCGGGAGGTGAGGGGTACCGCAATCTCTGTATATTTAATTATCTTTGGAGTGTAATCCGGGAGAGCAACGAGAGAGCAACGTGAGAGCAGTGGGAGAAGCGGTATGTATGTATGTCTGTATGTATGTATGTATATGCAAATGTGTATGTATAATTGATGTTTTGTCGCTTGGGGATTAGTCGGTCATATATACATACATACATTAGTTTATATGTAAATCCAAATGCATGCATGTACATATGTATGTAGCAGTAATCACGCACACACGTACATATGCGTGCCAAAATTTGAGCTGATTAGTCCATTAATGTATGTAAGTATGTATGTGCAGAAAATATGAATTCGCTAAGAGCATATTCTAATGCACTTCTTCGCGTGCTCTCTTAATTATCAGCTTAACTAACATTATTTAATATACATTTCTTCAACAACATTGTACTTCTACTTGGTGTAACGTATCATGTTCATAAAAGTTTGAGTATAATTTTGTATTATTTTATTTAATAAATATTTCATATATACATTTTCACTTGAGATCCTTAGTAAATTTACACGGGAAATTTGCTTTATATTAGTTTTACTTTCTTTTACAAATTCCATCTGGACTCTCCATTAGTCTGAAGGTCTGTTCTATGTTTCTGCGACAGACGAGCGACCCATGAGGCTGACCGCTTTTAGTGCGAGTTGCTGTTAATATTCATAGGGTATACTCGACTAATAGTTAGAAAAATCTTCAGAAAAAATAATATTCTATCTGTTCTCAAAGTTTTCCAAAATTAGTTAATATAACAACCCTATAAAATACTTTAAAATATCTAAATAATAAATATCAGCTATCTACTTATATTTACTATAAAAATATATCATATACCATATGTATATCCTCAGTTTGATCTACATTTAACTAATTTCATATGAGCTGCATTTGTCATGGTTCATTTGCAGGCCTCAAGCCCAAACCTGATGCAATTTTTCACACTGCCAACGCCAGTTACCAACACACTATAACCTCCCACATATATCCTAGATATAATGCACACTCACACACATATGGTATATGGTAGAAACACATGGGAAACGGGGGCCCTGTCAGCAACATTTGCGAACTGTTCTCATTTTCTCATTTCGCGCGATGTGTGAGAAGTGAAAAACGTAAGCTAACGGCAAGTTTGTGTCACTTGCAGCACACCCCAAACCCGGGGAAAATCCTCACACACACACACACACACTTACAACACTTAGAGGAAACCCCCACACACACTTGAACAACATTTTGCACGTGGCAAGGCGTTAAACTGACTTGGGACAACTTTGTGCGTCTGTCCGAGTAGAAAAGGAAATGTTTCAAAATTATGTCATCGAGTCAAGGCATTAGTTACCTTTAGAAATCCCTTTCCAGATATCGGTATTATAAAAGAAAATGCTTAAAAATTGATTAAATAAAAATACTTTAAGTAGCATTTTAGTTTTAAAGAGAAATCTACGGTTCAAAAAAGAATATTCTTTAGTTTTAAAATAAACGTATTGTGTAGATGGTATATGGGTAACTTAATGCCAAATTTGATAGAACTAGCCTTAAAGATAACCGAGAACAAGATGTTCATACAAACAGAAAAACAGAAATGGGCTAAATAACTCGCCTCATTGTTTTTGAGCACTTGCAATAGGTTAATAAATAATTATTTTAATATTTTATAGATTTTAATGCAGTATAAAATATATATTCCTTCAGATTTGCCTTATAAAAGCAGCGCATAGTCTGCTGCAGAATTAATTATATGCTACAGATTCCGGCAGGTTAAATATTTCACTCGATTTATGAGAAAAGTTGGTACAGTGGCGTCACAGCGTGGAATAAGTTGCCAGTAACTTGACGCACATTTGTCACACACACACACACACACACACGACGCGGCATCCAAAGCCGAAGGGGTTAGACCCGGTCTACAACAGGTGGCAATGGCAATGGGGCTTGTCACTTGTGGAATTTGCGTAGCTTTGGCTGCCAAGTGGGGGAGGTGGCCACGCCCCCTTTTGCCAGCTCAACTGATATATGGCACTTTGAAATTAGTCTAAGTGCAAAACGTAGGACCGCACAACACAGGACACAGGGTTGTGGGATTTTTCATGCTCCGTTTGAAAAATGTGTATAATATGTATTACTTAGTCATGGAAGATGTCGCGATGGGGAAGAAGCTGCGAGTAAATATACGTAGTATTCATCTATATATACTCGTAACTCGGTTTAAGTAAATCCAAAAGTATACGTTGACCCTATACACAAAATCGAAATTAATTTTGCAAACAGCGAGGGTTGCTTCACCTTAAGATACCCCGTTGTCTATATATAACTCAAAAATAAATGTATTACTGGTTAAATTTCATAGTAGAGCCCTTTTAGCTGCTCTTTTTTTGGATCAAAACTTTGATTTTATAAGAATATGTTAGTAGAATCTTTATTTAACTAATCTTAACTATATTCTACATAAATTTGGCTTTAAATTTCCAGGTTCGTAAGTGTGTATGCTAATATATTAAATAATTCTTATATATGTATTGCCTAGTAGAAGTATCATACCTAATTTGATAGCTCTAGCCTTTATAATAACTTAGAGCTAAAGCTTTACATATCATTCTACTTTGTTAGTACTCATGAATATATAGACCCTCTCTGATATTTTACTAATTTAGTAAGACATTTAATAGTGGTAATATAATATAAGAAGACTATATACACTTTAAAATTGAAATACAGAGTATCTCACAGTCTAGCAACCGCAACAAACAAACTCCCAATGGCTTTCTTCATCGATCAACAATTATCGCTATAATTCTTCCTTATTTGTTTACGTGTTTTTGAGTTCTCTTCCAAACAAGTACGTCGTAATATCTTATCAATAGCAAAGCATGACGACATCGCGTCAAAAATGCAAATATATTCAACTAGACTCGACTTGAAACACCCCAGACAAGCCATGGCGATCTTAAAATCATCGATCGTCTCTCTTATAGCAATTCTGGCACGTTCCATATAATTCTGGGGCAATACGTAGATATACTAGCTTAGAAAACAATTGAGTATGAACATGGTTAACTCAATTAAGCTCAAGCTCAATTGTGAGTGTAAAACTTAAGTGTAGATATTTTAATTATCATATATTATATATTCATTTCATATATCATACATTATATAGTCACGTTTCCTCTTTCTTATTTATTTATCTATACGAGAACTGGAAAATCCCTTTATCATTTTAGCAAATATTTGCATATATAGTACTACGCTTCTATTTATTCACTCATAAACCAATTATCTTCGATTGGAAAAACATCGAGCGTTGATCTGTGCTATATATCACCGGGAAAAACAATACAGAAATACCCTACATAATTTATATTTTGTTTTTTGTTAACTTCATGAAATAGTCTTAAATTGTTAAGAATAATTTTCGTATTATTTTATGCATATTCATTATTCTCCAAGTTCGAGATCTTCAACAAAAACTTCTGTTTTGACTCAGATCTCCCATTAAGAAGAGTATAATGAAAACTCAATTAGAATTTATTATTCGTTTACTTCAAAGCTGTAGGAAATTTATTATACAAAAGAACAAGGTTCTATAAATTTCAAAAGATTTAGAAACATATTAGAATCGTATATTGCCCAAGGTCAGTTGCAGATTCTCTTGGAGTTGCTTCATCTGAGCGGCGAGATTCTCCTGCAGATCCCTTTGCAAATTGGCGATATGCTGCTGCACTTGCTCCGCCTCACGGGCGGCATCTTCCTGGATTTTCTTGCGATTATCATAGGACTGACGATCGCTACCACTGAATAGACCCGTTTCGGTCTTGGCCAACACCGTGCCATCGGCCAACTGCACCACAATGTTACCATTCTCATAATCCACCGTGGCCTGTTGTCCATTGATATCGACCTTCTCCTGCGTATTGGTATCCTTGGGCAAGAAGTTGTACTCCTTTCCGCCCACCGTGAGTTGTAGTCCTCCGTTAACCAGGCGCAACTGATAGTTATTATAGCTCTGGTAGCTACCCTCACCACCATGATTGACCAACACAGAGCCACCGTTACCGGTGAAGATGCTGCCTCCACGCCCATTGATAACCACATTATTGCTATGGAAAGATGGTCCAGAAATATCATCATCATCCAGATCATCCTCATCGCTGTCCCTGCCGTTGGTAACAAGAGTTTGTCCATCGGATCCGATCAGTACGGTACTGCCATCGGGTCGTGTATGTATGCTACCCGCCTCGTTCTGGAGCACAGTGTTTCCACCACGATTGTACAACAGAGAAGGCACCGGCTGAGGCTGCGCCTGGGCCTGCGGCTGCTGCTGAGTTGTGCCAGGTATGGAGGTCTCTACGCCATTGCTACGATCCACATAGGTGCCCGATTTATCGGCCGCCGTTTGCTGAGCTGCAAATCATATAGAACACATTATATATATATATATATATTTCGAGATTCGGGTCTCTCGCTTACCGCTGGCCCAGCAGGCAGCGAGGATCATCAGGCTGACGATCATCAGAGTGTTGCGAGTCGTTACCATTTTGCACGATCGGTTAACTTTGTATGTGCCGATCCGTGCTATAAACTCGCTATTTATACAGTCAGCCGATCGATCCGAGTGTAATGTAATATTATATAGAATGCAGTAGTTTATTAAGTATATTGGACGTGGGTAGAAATCGCAGTTGGGTCAACCTCTCGATGCAACCTCTGGGGAAAAGCCAGAGCCAGATAGTATATAGAGACGACGATTGCTTCTACACGATTTGCGGTTCGCGATCGCACTGAGATCGTCTCCAAATTGACGCTCGAGTCTCTCGCATAGCGATTCTAGCTGTGGTGACTCACGTTTCTGGGTAATACTCGGGCAATACGTAGATACTCATATATATACAGTATACTAGACAGTGTGAAGAATTAACTGTGAGCATGGTTAGCACAATTAAGCTCAATTTTGTTAGCTTAATGTGTTGAGTATTAGATTTTAAACGAGATATTTAAATTTTCATAGTATTTCATATTTTATATATATCACAATTCATTATTATACATAGTTAGTTCCGACCGTACTTGAGCTGGGAATTCCCTTTAGCATTATGGCAAATATTTACATATTCTCACTATTCTCTCTATTTATTCTGATGATAATCCAATTATCTTCGCTTCATGATCATGTATGTACACGGGTTAAAGGTTTATCGCTCAAATGGCGAATATATGTATAAGGCGATCCGTGGAAGATCTGTGCTGCTTATCATCTTGAAAAGTAAATAACGAATTATTTGCGATCGGCATAAGCAAGAAAAGTTACAGCTGAGTGCACTAAGTCGACGCAGAGATACCCTGACTCAGTATTTTAAAAATACATATATACGAGTATAATGTACTTATTTATTTTTAGCAACCTTAACCTATATATTTCATTCTCTTTGTTGTCGCAGCTTAAAAGTTTATTTGTTTTTCCAAAAAAAAAAAAAAAAAAAACAAATTTCTTTACTTAAAACAAGAAAATAATTCTTAATATTATCTAATATCTATCATGAGTTTTATTAACTCCTTAAACTGTTTTAAATTAATTTGGATGATCTTTTATTATTTTAAGCAATTCTGCAAGTCATCCACACCACACTCGCTTGTGATCTTCCACAAAAACCCCACAAAATATTCTTCAGACAAATTTCTCACGTCAATTAAAGTAAAAATAAACTTTAATTATAATTTATTGTTTGTTTACTTTAAAGTTGTAGCAAATTTATAATGGAAAGTCTGTCATTCCGGTAATTGGTAAGATCCGAAAGTCCATTAATATTGCCAACTGTTGCCATTCTTACGTCTAGTTCCCAGAATTATATTATCGGTTGAATCTTCACCGCCGCCATTCCAAGATGGTCCACCAAGGGGTTTACCGTTAGAATTGGGTCCCCACGGTGCCGGCAATCCGTAAGCAGCTACAGTGGATCGTATAAATATGCATATATAAATATACTGTATATAGAGAGTTTATTTCTGTGTCGGGGCAACGACTTACCGCTAAAGAGCGCAACGAGCAGGAAGAACAAGAATATCAACTGAAGACTGTGCGACATGGTCAAGGCGAAGAGTTCAAATGAATAAGATTTAAATAACATACGCATTTATATACCAGAGCCACAAGTGGGACACACAAAGCCACGCACAGAGCGAGACGTGAGCAAATGTACAGTGGGGAAAAAAGCAAAACAAACAAGTAAAAACTAAAAAGTAAACAAGATTAGAGCTAACGATCGCAGAATATTATAATTTTCTAGTATTTATTCTTGTTTGTTTGAAAAATTACGCATTTGGCCCACTGTGCGCTGGACAGACGCCTTGAGCTAACAACAGCCTATGCATAATACGTTACTCTCTCAATGCAGCATTGCCTCCCTCCACCGCTCCACCGCCTGCTGCTGCTGCACTAAAGAGCATTGATAGAGTTCGCTCTCGCCACACTCGCTCTCGCTCTCTCTCTCTCCCCGCTCTCCCACTCTCTGTGAGGCAATTAAGAAGTTTCGCTCTGTGGTCGAGCAATGTTGCTAATTATTTTCAATTGAATCGCCTGCGAGTTGTACGACGTGTGTAGGTAAAAGTTTTTTATTGTCGGCCATTAAACATATTGGTTGGTTTGGCATTCATTGAGTGGCTGCACATTAGCTCCACTTCATAAGCAGGTTGTGAGTGCACACACACACACCTCCCGCCCCCGCTTCCCTGCTCATTCACAAACTACTCATTACTTTGCCTCTCTCGGCGCACGCTGCGCTTTGCTTTGGAGCAAGTTTTACAATAAAAATTAAACAGGTATTGCGTTGCCGTTGCCGTTGCCATTGTTAGGTGTGGGAATGCCCAAAAATAACGAAAGAGAGAGAGCAGAAAGAGAGAGCAAAGTTTTGAGCGTGCTGAGCGAGCCAGCGCGAGTGAGACCAGCTCAAATGAGCGAACGGCGTGATTTGCAAACAAATCGATATATCGATGATTGTTGAGCGGGTTGGGGTAACACAGAATAATTACTGCATACAAATTAATCGATTATTTTATAATGAATAGAATTTGCAAGCGATTAAAATTACAACTGAACTTCTTTTAGCAAATGTTTACTTAGTTAGCTTCAAATAAGAAAAGAGACTCATAGCAACAGAGGACGCAGTTGCATTTCCAATGGAAAATATATGGAAATGTCGACTACAAGTTACCCGGCTCACCGGCGTTAGCTAACCTGGCTGATCTGGGCTGTGGCTGGGATTGGGTTCCAGATGCGGGGCAGGATAGTGTACTGTGCTGTGTGTGTGTGGGGCTGGCGCTGCTTGTGCTGTGCGAATCGAATCAATTTGATTTTCCAATCAATTAAACTTTATATAAATTGCGTCTGCGCTGCTAAATAAAACAACAACAACGACAACGACAAGAGACAACAATAGCCACAGACAGAGCACAGCTAGAAATGTACGGCACAGATAACGGGCAGACAAAGCGAACGTGAGAGAGAGAGAGAGAAAGAGAGCGGGAGCAGTGAACGCAGGAGAGGCAGCGCTTACTGGCTCACTCACTCACTCGCACATGTCTCTCTCGCCGAGCAATGTCTCTATCAACGCCTGACTGCACGAGCACAAAAATGTTAGGTCTGCGAGAGTTCAGGTTCCATTTGTTGGGGCCAGAGAGAGAGAGAGAGAGAGAGAGAGTGGGAGAGGGAGGTAGCTAGACTATTGCATATTGTACACAACTTTGACTGCATTTTCGCATTGTGTGTGCTTTGATGCTGCTGCAGTTGACCTGCAACATGCCACAAAAATATAGAAGACTGAAAAACTTGATAGACACCAAAATCAATTCAATTCAAGTGAAGTTTTACTAATCCGCAATAAAGAACTCATAGAATTCAGTGTTATCGGTTGTACTTATTCGATATTTATTTAGTTTATGAGTTAGGTGCACCGTGACTATCCCAAAGGTCCTCCACTTGGCCTTCCATTGATCAATCCATTCTCTGGTCGATTTGTACTACCTCCAAAGGGACCTCCGGTACTGCCACCATTAATCAAGTCCTGCTTTCCTTGTCCAAATGGTCCTCCGGTACCGCCATTACTTACTAATGTATTTCTTTCTTGTTCAAAAGGTCCGCCACTGCTGTCACCGGTTACCAAGCCAGCATCGAACTGATTATCCTGCGTTATAAAGGGTCCTCCGTTGTTACTGCCACTAATTAGGCCGTTCCTTATGTGATTCGCTCTTTTACCATCAGCAAAGGGTCCTCCGGTACAACCGCTACTTATTAAACTCTCTCTTTCTCTTCCAAAAGGTCCTCCGTTTTCCGATTCATCACCCGTTGTTATAAAGGGTCCTCCACTTTGGCTGCCACTTATTAATCCAACGCTGCCTGAACCAAAAGGTCCTCCACTATACCGACCATTAACAAGACCAGCACCGTACAATCCATATTGTTGCGCCAGACTCAATACCGAGAGCGCAGACAGTAGCAAAAGCATCGACAAGACCCGCAGATGTCTCATCTCGACGCTCTACGAATTTCAACTGAATCGCAAGTCATCTAACTATATGAAACTGCGTTGTCTAGTTTGCATAATAATAACAAAAAAAAAAAAAAAAAAAAAAAAAAAAAAAAAATTTAAAGCAAACAAACTACAAGTAATCTCTCAATGAATCACAAAAAACTCAAATAAATCAAATATCAGCTCACAAATGGGTGCGTTCATCAGTGAAATTCAGTGATCGTGAAATGAATATTTCGAATTTATTATGAGAACCTTGACCTCATCACTGGTTTACAAAGTTTCAACTTGTTTACAAACAAAACTTGTAATATTCATACAAGATTGTAACTCTAATCTAAAACGTAGTTGTATTAATTAGAAATCATTTTTCAATCCAAAATAAATATTAGATCTCTGAACCCACATCGAGCATTGTATCTCTAATCTTAAACATAATAGTTTATGTAATATATAATTAGAAACCATTTTTCAATTAAAATTATTTAATCTTTGACCCAAAAGCCAGCAAATTCTTATGGAGCTCTGTTGTCGGCATTTTAATTCTGCTAATCAGTCAAATTTATAGTATTTCATATACGTATATATTGATTGGTATAAAAAATGATGCCCCCAGTGTTTCTTAGTCATTGTAATCGCGAAATGGGTTCAGTTAAAATGCAGTTGCTGTTGCTCGGCGTACTTTTCGTATATATCAACGGTAAATATACATTTATGGGGACTAAAGAGAAATAAAAATAGTGAAAATCGACTCTTGATTCGCAGGAAGAGCTGCAAATATGGACAAAACGCTTTGTCGTGCAACCAACACAATTGGAAATCAATATGAAAGCAACGCCGATGATAACGTACGTCTCGAGAAGGCTAATACTAAGCCCAATATAGATTATTTAGTAACGCTAGGAAAACAAATTGATGCGGAAACGAATTTTGAAAAGAAACAGGAGTTAAGTAGATATGCAATAATGATTTATCGTATAACTCAAAGAATTGAAGAAGATCAAAATAGACTTCAGTACTTTACAACATACTGAAAACAAACAGGGAAATAGATTAAAACAAACTATCTAAATTCGAATACTAGGTAAAAACAGACTGAACTAATTAGTTAATTTTAGATATTATAATTGATTTAACTTTTCCATGTTATATTTGCTTAACTCTCCATGAACAATGAATAAAATGATTAATTTCAATCAAAAGAACTCTCAGAGTTGCCAGGTCTTTTCATTTTTCGATTTTCTTGCACGCTGCTATCAATGTGCATCATAATCGTTTATCGCACTGCAAATCGATAAGTCGCCATTCAAGACTTTTGTCGCCCCACACAAGCATCTCTGGTCACACTGTTCCACTAAAAAGCCTTCGGTTGCGTTATTTAAAACTAATTTAATTACAAATTTTGCAAATGTCAAAGCTCGCTCTGAAGAAATGCAACGGTATGAACTATTTACCGCTAAATTCCCCAAGATTCACATTGAGCTACCGGCAATTGTCCACATGGCGTTCTCAGTTCTTTGCGCTGCCTCTCAACCGGCTGGCGCAGAATGTTTGCACTGCAAGTGATCCTATTACCGCGTGTCTTAGCTCCGAGGCGAAGATACAATGGGTGCCTGGCAAGGAACTCTATGCAGTGGCCGATTCGATTAAGTCAACAACGGATGGTCCCAATTGGATTAGCACTGGACTCGATCTGCTGCGCCTGGCCATGCACAAGGAATGCGAACTATCAGTTCCCTATTTAGTCTATTGGCATAAACTGGAACGCTGCAATTATTTTCTCAACTGCGTCGTGGAGCTGCTGGCACGTTGTGAGCCCCTCGAGGGACGCACATTTCAGTACATGATGAAACATGCGGTTCCCGATGGCGGCTCATGGCATATGTTCGCGAATCTTGTACAGAAATATGGCGTAGTGCCAAATAAATGTTATCTGGCGAGCTGGTCTTCAACGCGCTCCCTACATCTCAATCGAATGCTCAAAAGCAAGGTATGTGTTCCGAATCCAAATTCGAATCGATTTATTTATCGCTTTCCCCTACATCTTCTCCTGGCAGCTGCACGAGTTCAGCAGCCAGTTGCATGCACAGTTCACCTTCGATGGCGACAGCAACAATCTTCTGCCCATGGTTGAGCTGATGATGGAACAGATCTACAAGGTGATTAGCATCTGTTTGAGCACACCGCCGGAAGAGTTCTCGTGGAGCATAAAGGACGACGGCCATTGTCAGACCTTCACCCCGATCAGCTTCCATCAACGTTTTGTGTCGCCCCACTTTGCGATAGATGCTCAAATCTGTCTGGGCAACGATCCACGTCTCAGCTCCAGCTATCAGCGTAATTATCGCATAGCCTACAGTTCGAACATGACGGGAGGTCTGGAGCAGAACTACAACAATCAGCCCATTGAGGTGCTCATCGATATTATTGTGGCCTCATTGGAAGCCGGATCCGCTGTTTGGCTTGTCTGCGATCTACCCACCATGTTCAAGGCCAAGTCAGAGATCCAGGTGCTCAGCCTAGCGGCTCACAACTTCGTGCAGGTCTTTGGCATGCCAGTTGGAAGTGTTCTCAGTAAGGCCGACCGTATGCTCTACAGGGATACACGTCGCAACACGGTGATGCTACTCACTGAGGTCACCATGGATGCTAAGAAGCAACCGCTGCAGTTTCGCACAATTAGCAAAGCTTCCCAGACGACAAAGAAGACTGATTCGACAAGTAGTCTTCCTCCTGTCTCACAGAAGGGCGTAGAATGCAATGGGAATGACGAGCTGGAAGTGGAGCAAGGTGAAGCTACCAAAAAAAAGGTATTCAAAGGAAAAACAACCATTATCAATGTGGATTGGTTGAAGGAATACGCTTTCGAAATCGTTGTTGACCCCCGCTTCGTTCCACAAGGTATCCAGCATGCAGTACAAACACAGCCCAGTGTACAACTGCCCATTTGGGATCCAATGGGTGGGCTGGTTGCTTAGATGGAATCCCAACAAACAAATCCTTTCTCAGATTCATATTCAACGAGACCAGTTTGTATTAAAACATTTTGATCCTGACAATAAGATAGAAGGTTCTTAACACTTAGAAATTATCTTATATAATATTGTTTATAAAAGAAGTAAATTTTCGGTTTTTATTATACAAACTGATGTTATTTCTTTTAATTGTTGTAAATGTAAATATGATAAAATTAAGTCTTTAAATCTTTCCATGCAGATCTTAGTATTTCTTTACTTTATTCATATTGTATATCTTTAAGAACTTAAACGAACCTGTTCTCAAGCTGCTTTGTAAGTTTGAACATTGTTGATTTATTGAAAGCATGGGACAATTTTAGAGCGCAACCGTTGAGGCGCAACCTTCGCTAAGTTTTCGGGAATTAGACTTACGTGCCCGGCATGCCTAATTAGGCATTAACTGGAAAGTTTGTAGAGACTTGGGAAAGGGGCGACGAGTGTTTTGGACTTAAGGGATTTGCGTAGTGGAATTTGACTTTGCATTGAGGAAAAACAACAGAGATTTCAGCAGCTTTAAGTTTCTTTTATTTAAATTTAATCGGACTAACATAGTTTGTTTATCTGTAGGGTAACTAACCGATGACCTTGGTATAACCATAGTTAACACTTAAGCCACCAGCCCCATAGCGACGTCCTGAACTATAGATGGGCCACGAGTTGGAGTAGTAGGGATACGGTTGTACCTTTTTCAACAGTTTCTTCAGCAGATAGCGAGGCTCACGATTCAATTGGGTTTGCGAGTTAAGATCAGATTCCGGCGCTGCTCCATTGTTATCAACCTTAGCTTGTAGATCAGCAACTTCATCGGGATTACTAGGATAGGCCAATACCAAGGCAACGCTGAGGCTGCACAGCAAAAGGAACGTGAAGAACTTCATGTTGACACTGCACACGATCGATGGGAACTGAATGATCCTACAGCAGGAGCGGGTTCTTAAATAGTCACCCTGCATGACAGGTAACCTTCGGCAGGTAACCTATTGCAGGTACCGATAGGTAGCGGCAACGGATTATGAAATACAGGAAAAATTCAGAAAAGTTATTACTTTCCTTCTAATCTTCTTTATTAGTTTTCGGAATTGGAATTCCGGTTTTTTTATGCCTTTGGTTTCCCCAACCCCTATTCCTCTTGCTCTTTTAGTGTTTGAGATCTTATGTCTGTATTTGTTCTCTAATAAATATTAGATTATATAAAAAAAGCATACTTATTTTTTTTTTTTTGTTTTATTAAATTTAGATAAAGTAAATGTAGCTTCTCCAAACTGAAGAAGTTACCAATAGCCCACGGGTTTGGCATAGCCATAGCCAGCCCCTGAGCCGCCTCGAACATAGCTGCGTCCTGATCTATAGATGGGCGACTTATATATGGTCTGTGGTTCAACCACATCGGCGGATTCCTTATGGAATAATCTCTTTAGCAGTTTACGAGGTTCGCGAATCAAAGCAGAAGGCGAATCAAAAATAGAATCCGGCTCTGCTTCATCATTAGCTTGCTCACTAGTAGATGGCAGATCAGGATTACTAGGAAAGGCCACCACCAAGACAATACTGAGGAAGCACAGCAAGATGAACGCGAAAAACTTCATATTGATACTGCAAAAGATCGGTAGGAACTGAATGATCCTATGACAGAAGCGGGCTCTTAAGTAGTCATACTTCATGCCGGATAACCTTTGACTTCGGTACCGTTCGACAGCTGCAAAGGATTATGAAATACGTCGAAATTCAGGAAAGAAACATAATCTTTTTGTTTTCGGAATGCAGGTTTTATTGATCACATAAAATCTTCGCCTGCTTTCTTCCTCTACTTAAACTAATTCCTAGCCCAAGACAAAGACAATCTGATCTACTCTCTGATGATTTAACTTATCGACTCAGCTGGTAATACAGATCATGAATATATATTTCGAGTGTAAAAAAACAACACAATTTTCTTTAGTTTTTCTTTTATTAAATTTTCTTATAGGAAATGTATTTGCACAAGGTTCGCGAAGTTAATTAACAACAGCCAAAATTGGATTTGCCATAGCCAAAGCCAGCATTGAAGCCTCCACCAACATAGCCACGTCCTGAACCATAGAAGGGTGACTGATTGGGATAGATGGGTTGTGGTTGTATCAGTATCGGTTGCACCACAACCGATGGCTCCGGGTGGAATAGTTTCTTCAGCAGGTGACGAGGATTGCGAGCAGATGGCGAATCAAAAATAGAATCCTGCTTTGCATCAGGGTTGGCAGCCTCATTAGGAATCCCTCCAGTAGATGGCAGATCAGCAACTGCAGCGTGATTATTAGGAAAGGCAACCACCAAGACAATACTGAGGTGGCAAAGTAAAAGGAACGTGAAGAACTTCATGTTGACACTGCAAACAATCGATAGAAACTGAATGATCCTGTGACAGCAACGGGTTCTTAAGTAGTCACACTGTAGAGCAGGTACCCTGTGTACCTGTGTTACCTGATACCCGGCAGAACAGCAGATGCAACGGATTATGAAGTATATTCAGGAAAGTAACATAATCTCTTCTTAATTAGTTTTTGGAATGCAGGTTTTTATTGATCTCGTACGATTTTCTATTGCTTTCTTATTCCTCTTCTTCTTTTTCCTATGGTGTTCCCTAACCCTAGACAAGCGCCTTACCCTAAGATGTACAACTTATGTGAAAATATATGTGTGTGGGATGCTGTATTTCACAGCACTTTAGAATGGTGGTGGGGGCATGCCTTCTGGTGGCGGTGGGAAGCCTTCAGGCGGTGGTGGCATTCCCTCTGGTGGTGGTGGCATTCCCTCTGGTGGTGGTGGCATAGGAGGTGGGGCCTGACGACGTGCCTAGAGTGGAGAAGGTATTCGAAAATTAGTGGATATATACTACTAAGATGCCTGGGCAACAAAAGTCAAGAACTAGGGGAACTTCAAAGGATTTTCAAAGAATGAGAAGATTTGCTAGTTTGCTTTTTTGGAATGTTCTCTACGAGGTTTTTATTGCTCATTCTTATAATGCTTGTTTGTTTGTTTGTTTGTTTTTTTTTTCTCCTTATCGATGTGGTTCTCTGGACATGCACAGTACTGCTAGATGATACATTGGAATGTATCAGTTAAAGCTTAAACATGGGTGGCACCGGAAGGCCATCGGGTGGTGGCGGTAAACCGGGTGGCAACTGGCGACGTTGCTGGAAGAGGGGAGTAAAGCTGGGGTGAAGTGAATCAAAGCGGGATATTCCCTGACTAGTGCAAACCTAACCCAATGTAAAACTGAGTTTATTATGCAAATATACTTTATCTTACTCTGAATTGTGGTGGTGGTGGTGGTGCCTCCTCGTTGGCAACCTGTGGTGGTTTCTGATCCGGTTCATTGCTCATGATGCTGCGACGACTCTGAGAACACAAGTACCCATTGTAATGGACTCACTGATCTACAAATATCTCAAGTACTTACACGGAACGAGGGTGGAGGTGGTGGTGGTGGTTCGTTGGCCACCGATGGTGGTTTCTGTTCGGGTTCGTTGGCGCTGCGACGGTTCTGTAAATTAAGAGGAGAGTTCACTGTACCTGTTCGCTATGTACCTTTCATAGATGGTACCTACCCTCAGTTGTTTTGGTGGTGGTGGCGGTTGCTCATTTGCTACCGGGTGGGCGAGTGGGGCATGGCGCCGTTCCTAGAATAAGCAAGCAGTGAACAAATGGGGTCATTAAGTACCTGTAGCCCATCAAGCGTCGACTGGCTGATGCGACCTCAATCGACTTGACCTCACGACGATTCTTTTTGTTTATTTTGCAAATTTTAACTCGTAGCTCTTTCTGGTTTCTTTATAGCTTTCGCATTAACTTACCCTGAAGAGGACACTCAGCGGTTGCTGTAAATATATTGAAATTTATACGAAATTAAAGCACATCGTTATACACATATTGAGCAGGTCTGTCGCATACCTGCAAACCGTGACTGGTGCCTCCTCCGCCACGTCCCTCGGCGCCAAATAGTGTCAAAGCCACCACGTAAATAACTAAAACAACGCAAAATAGCTTCATTTTCCGGCTATCACGTCCCGTTTCGAAAATTTTATGGGGGTCGAAAGCGAGGAGGGGGAAACAAGCCAACCAGTTCTCGTCTCTTTCTCTATGCTGTTCTCTAGTTAGCCGTACAGCTTCTTATATAGGTTTTGCGCCCCAGGGGGATTGCCAGTTTAATTGGCTTGTTAAATATTATCCGAAATCTTGTAAAATGTCAGCTTACGGGTAATAATTGCCGATATATATCGCACGATTGCAGCATGCGAATAGTTTATTAAATCATCATACTCGTATTAGCGGCATCTGTTAGATGACAGAGCCCTGATGTATCTTAAAAATACAGATGAGAGTACACGAAAAGGGAGGAGTAAAATGTGTTATTGCATGTTTTGGCTACAAATCAAGGTTTAATCTATAATAATGTAATAATTTTTTACAAATATTACATAATATAGTTATAATATGGGTACAGCATTAGAAATATTATTATAAAAATGCATACATAATATATTTTTTTTATTTGAGTTTCTTCGAGCAAAAATCATATACAATTCCATAAAGCTACAAGAATACGGCATATCTGGGCATATAGTCAGCGCCATAGCCACGTCTAGATAAATCTATCTCATTGTCCGGATGGACGGGAGTGTGTTTAACCAGAACCGTGTCCAAAACCGAGTCCTCAGGCTCAGCTAACGGTTTGTTTGTCACATGACGTGCACCGCGAGTCCAAGTAGACAGATCATCGTCTGCAGGATGGCCCAAGGCGATGGTGAGGCTGCACAATAAAAGACACACGAAGAGCTTCATGTTGATATGGAAAACGATCGATGAAAACTGAAAATGATCAAGAAAAGTCAACAAAAGCAGTTGAACTTTTGGGCAGGTAGCCTTAAAACAGGTTTTAAGAATATTTCAAAGAATAATTCTACACTCAAGAGTGCGCTCGACTTGTGTTTACTCTATATGACATGTTCTTATACTTATTTTATAACTTAGAAAATTGTAATTATGTGTGTCGATTTAATTTAAATTTTTTTTTAGAATTAATAAACAATAATTTCAAAATTTAATTTGCACTTTCTGCATTTTATTTATTTGCAGCGTACCTTTTTCATATTTGTGGTGCGTAGTTGCCAGATCGCCCAAATGTCACATGCAACCCTGTCAACGTGTGAGCGCGTGTGTGCATTGCTCGTGTCACGCTCTACCCCTTTCCAATGCGTTCTCTTTCTTCCACTCTCTCCCACACACTCTTGTTCTTTTTCACTTGGCTACCGTCATTTCCGGCGCTAAACACGCCACAATGGGTTCACGTTCCACGTCCGCGTTTAGCGCAGCTTTGCATAATTTGAAAATTATAACACGCTTTGATGTCGCCTCGACATGACGAGAGGCGTAGGGTGTTGCGTCTTGCGTATCCCTGTTTCTTTGTTTTCGTCTTCGCCGTCTTCTCTCTTTCTGTCTGTCAAGTCAAATAGAGGTGCAGGCGACAAAAACGAAATTGTTGAAAAGAGTACAAAATAAATAAGCGCACTTTTTTCTCATTTCCGTTGCTTACTTTGACGTGTTTAGTTTTTGATGTGCACACTCGCGTGCGCAGCAGCAGCAGCAGCAGCAACAACAACAACATCACAAGCAGCAGCAACAACAAAAGTAGCTGTAAAGGCAGATGATTAAATTCGTCGCCAGCGTGGACAACGACGGCTCCACTCTCTCTCTCTCTCACACACTCTCTTACCATCTCGCTCGCTCTCTTTCTCCTTGGGGCTTCCTTGCTGTCTCTCTGTGTGTAAACTTTTCTCATTAGAAAACTTTTACTATTTCCGCTACTCAACGCCAAACGCAAACAACAAACAAACAGCAGCTCCGGCAGCGACAAAAAATAAAGCATAAAATAAAATAAAATGAAGGGTAAAAGACAAAAAATACGAAATAATACAAAAAGGAAGAAGAACGTTGGGCGAACAAAAGTAAATGTGTTGTAAATAAAATTTGGTGCTCCTAAGTGCCTCAAATTGACATTGTTTCAATGCAGCAGCAGCACAGCGCACATCCTCATCATCTCAAGAGATGAGCCTGTCGCGCTGTTGCACAATTTGACAGAGTTGCCAAGTTGCCTGCGAGCGGCTGCTGAATTTGCCTTATTTAATTTCGACAAAGACAGATGGTAGGTGGGAGGGGGGGGTTGGATTGAAAATGCCAAAGACGCAATGCGAAAATCAATAAATCAGCGCTTACGCTCACCTTTTACCTTTAGAGCAGCAGCCTCTTAGCCTGTAGCTGTTGCTGCTGCTGCTGTATATAGCTACCCAATTCAATCAGATTTTGTTATTTGATTTCGTCAGCCTTCGCGTTTTCCTGTTTCCTGCGACTTGACTTGACTTGCAGTGCGCATTTCCTTCAAGTACCTCGCATTTGCTCTAATTTGATTTTCGCGGCTGCTCCTCCTGTCAGTCCCAAAGACCGAACAGTTTTCAATTGCACTTATCAAGTACTTATATGTAGAACACATTATTCGAAACCCATTTTAGTTAGCTAAAATCATTTTACCATTTATTTCCGCATTTCTTTGTATTTATCATGGCAGCCTAAAAGTATGCTTTGCATTTTTTTGTGCATTCATTTGCTTGCGATACAAATTATCGATAACACTGCATTTGGAATACTATCGATTTGCATTCAAAAAGAGAAGGCTTATGCATTTTGACAGCCCAAGATAGATTATTATTTTTTTATCCCTGCATTTTTCCATAAAATGCACTATTGCATCGCCTAAGTCGCAAAATATTAATGTAAAAGGGATATAAAATGAAATATTCGCAAATGCAATTAGAATACGCTCCATTAGCAGCCTACACAGAGTGCGATTTAATGCGGCATAAGTATTATTGCTGCCGTGCTGCCAATTGGCAAAGTGGTTGGTTGCAGGTCAACCAGGCGAGAGAGAGAGTGAGACAGAGCTAGAGAGGATGCTGAACATAAACCAGGGAATACTCTCGGACTCAGTCCGAGCAGCAAGTGAAATGTGTTTAAGTTGTCACTACTAAATACCCACTCGGAATGCTTTTGGGTAACAAGTATGCAGGAGGTGGAGGAGCTGTAGATGCTACTCCACAGTTGTAAGCAGCTTCACTCTGATGGCGCCGACATCACGTGTTTCTGGGCAAACGGATTGCCCTGGGAGAGTCTCACGAACCGGATAATGATCAACGAACTGTATACGTTTCCGCAATCGTAGTCAAATCGACAAACATGCAGACACCAAATGCAATGGGGTTGCCTCCGATGCCAATGATGATGATGGTGATGCTCCCTACTGTCGCCTGGAGAATAGCATGGAGAATGGAAATGACTCACGGAATGAGTCTACGTCTGGGCAAAGCCGTTGTGGTAGTACGAGAGCAAAAGGAAAAGCTGTAGCCCAAGCAACTTATGCCGCTTGACTGGCGGCCCCAGCGCAATGCTGACTCGGGTGTAAATACCCCGTTGCTCGAATGTTTTGCATTATTGATAAACTGCTCGACTGCCGCCCTGCTGCTCCTTCTCCATCTCGTCTGCATTTCCAGTTGCCGCTTCGGGGTGGCAAGAAATAAAGCAACGCCAAAGAATATTTATGACACTTGCCATGCCCCAACAAACTGTGTAAAAAATATGCAGCCAGCCAAGCTGCCGGAGCACGCCCCACAAGCGAAACGTGTCGTGCATTAAGCGCCCGAACGTGTGTAGCAGCCCTAGATACCCTAACCTAAGAAGGATGCTGCATGCAGCTTGCCGAGCATCTGCTAACCCGCAGTAACTTGTGTTCTTGATGTAATTTTAATTTGAACTCGACTTTTAATGGGTTATTTATCCTAATAAAAAGTTAAACAAAACAATACTATTTAAAAACTCAGAACTTAAAAAAAAAGATAAGGAAAACATTTATCTCAATGTGTCAGGAATATTAAATTTAATAAATGTATTAAAAAGGTATCAAATAAAATCAATATTTATTTATTTTATTTATCTATAAACAACAACAAGTTGCATATGGATAAAAAATTCAAAATTAAGTGGCAAGCAAATAACTCAGTAATTTTTGCAGAGCATTGTCTAGTCGCATATACCTTAAACCGGCTTAGACTAGCTACATTTGTTGCACTTTTGGCAATTGATGCAACGAAAAAAAGAGGCGGCAATGAAGCGTTTAACGGTGCCAACAACTGCTACGCAATGCGCAGAGGTAGTACGAGAAATTATCAAAGTAAGAGATAGAAAGCAAAGGAGAGGAAGAGATAGAGAGCAAGAGAGAGAGAGAGTGTTAGGAAGCCGTGCAAAAAGCATTTGCTGGGACCAATTTAGCTTCGCTGCAACGAATACCGTATGCGGTACAGTGAGCGCAAAAAATTTGTTCACTTTACGTTGTAATTGCATTTGCTTTGTTGTTGCTTACAGCCAAACAAAAAAAAAAAACTTAACGAACATTCGTCACACAAAGAGAAAGACTGACAAAAAGTTTAAAATAAGAATCGACAAAAACTTAAAAGAGCACTGCGTACGTACGTACTGAAGAACATGAGCTGCGGCGTTAGTGGGCGCGGCCGTTGCGACTGTCTGGCAACGTCGCACGCGTCACGTAGTGCAGATGCCGCAACTAAAACTTCATCAATTTGCCTTATGAATCCTTTGCAACTTTCTGTGAGTATGTATGTTTGCATGTGTGAGTCTGAGCTCGCTCGAAAACCTTTTCCGGATATTTTATAGAGAAAATTGATGCCTTCATTTTGCGCCACGTTCCGGCCCATTAATGCATTGCGCTTAATTTATGATTAATTACAGCGTTTAAAAGCGCATTAATATTCAATGTAAATGTTATTAACACAATTATTAAATATTTTGCACTGCGCAAAAGTCAGTACTTGCTATATAGTAAATTTTCCATCATTTAATCATTTATATAAGTTACCTTATCAAGAAATGGTTGAATAACTTTATTTCAAGCTATCATCTATCTATCAACATATATTATTAATATTTATTATATATATAAAAATATATATATTTAAATATTATATAAATATTTATATAATATTTAAATTTCAGCGCCATAGTGTAAAAGCCAGCGAAGAAGTCTCAACAGAAACTCAAATAAAAAAACACAAGGAATATATTCGAAATGCAGGTTTTTATTTACTGTGTAAGCTCCATCAATAGTATAGGAGTAAGAAAAAAACACAGAAATATGATTATATTATTTACGATTTACGATTACTAGAGTATTCGCTGACCACAAATGCTCCATCATCCTCACGATAACCCAAACCATTGTGAATGACATAGGTCCAGTAGTACAGTGTATCGCCAATGTGCAAGCGAGTCTCGCGATCACGAAACGTCCAACGTCCATGCTTCGCATTGGGTATATCGCGTGCCCATCTGCCTGCCTCTAATCCATCGAAATCCTCATTCAACTTGCCGTGAAAGGCAAACAATGATATGCCCTCCTGGTGCGGTATGGACACCTCAAATCCTTTGGGATAGAACACCCGCACTTGCGCCTTGGGCACCTTGTAGCCCCAACAGAGACTTAGCCCAGCCGTCGCCAGTAGAAAAACACAGCTCAGTGTTAAACGCATTTCGTATTCCGTTGAGATTGCCGAGCGAAATGCGAAAGGCCAGAAATGTCTCAGTGGTTTTATACACACACATACACACGTGCATGCAAACGAGTATTCAAATTGATTAGAGAGACAAATGGGATAAGGTTTGGTTCTTTCTTATCTACAAATTTAGAACAATGCGCAACTTTTAATCATCTGGCAACTATACGTTAGCTTGATTTATAATTTAACAAAAAAAAGGGAATACCATAGATGCATTTTAAAATTGTTTTAACTTCACTGACATGTGGCAACCCTGCAGCAATATTTGAAAAAAAGCTGTGCATTTCAAGTAGAGTTTTATTTTATTGTATCCGTTACGTTCAAGGAACAGGTTATGGATGATATTGTCCATTGTCAATGTCACCGTGCTCCGACTGTGCCGCTAATGCCAAACGCTGTGCCTCCTGCTGTGCCCCAATGGCCGCGTGCTCAGCCGCAATGCGCTCAAAGGCGCTCAAATGTTTTTGCGTTGCGTGTGCAACGGCAGCGCTGGCATGAGGAGAGTTTGCAAGTGCCTGCAAAAAAATTAACAGTTAGTTAGTTGAATGCAAAATGAAGCTAACAATAATACGATTAAGTAATGAAACTGTGTTTCTCTTTCAGTCTCTTTTACTCACCACTTGGCCTGGCGTGTGGTTGGCATGCTCTTGCGCAATGCGATTGTATGCGGCCAAATGCTGGCGCTTGGCTGCCTTGACGGCTGCGCTGTCTTCCAGCTGATGACTTAACTGGGGGTGGAAACCGTGCTCGTCAGCAACGTATTGCACTGTGCGCACTTGATTCTTGGGATCCACATAGGAGAAGGCGCCACGAATGACACCAGAACCATCGGATACCTCAGTATGCTGGCGATCAACATGACCGGGAGCACGACCAGCCTGATAGCTGAACACATACGGATTGGCTGGCACACGGGGCTCCGGTGTGGGGTTCACATGTTGCAAATGCGACACATCCGCCCAACAACTGCTGGCGAATGCACAAACGACCTTCAGACATAAAAACGGAAATTAAGCTTGTTGTTCGCCCTCAACTTATATGTCACGACTGACGACGCTCACCAAGATCAGAAACTGCTTCATGTTGTGTGTGTCTCTTGCTCGAACTGCGATGGGAAACTAAAAGCCTCTGGCAATTTCTCGTAGTATTTTCGTTGTAGTTGAAGTCACCAGAAACAGAAAAACAAAACTAACAAAAAACTGGTCTTGCTCGGCTCTTTAGCTTTTCGAATTCGCGTTTTATATTGTACAATGCGTCAAGCGAAGCTTTACCGAAACTTGTTTCTTGTTTTTGCATTCATAAACAAGACAAATTTAATGTATACAAATTTAGTAATATACAAACATGATAAGCTACCTTCGATGTTATACGCGATGAACTTGCTGAAATCTTTTAATGACACATTGAAATACGCACAAATAAATACATACATTTCTTTATATATTTACATTATAGAATATAAAAAATGATTAAGAAATTCTGTACCCTAAGATGAGTAGAAAGTAGGGTGTATTTTTAGGGATTAGATTAGATAAATTATTAAATATATTTTGAATAAATTAAGTAAAAACTTAATGTGCGGTGCTTTGAATTTACGTCATATTTTATTTGTTTTAAAATTAGATTTCAAATCAATGTTTACAAGATTTTGATTTTTAAATTTAATATAATAAACATAATATATGATTTTCCAATGTCGCTACCAATTTAAATTGAATAACTAAGTAAATTTTTAACCAATTTGTGTTTGGTATTCCTGGGGAGCATGATAACAATAATTTGATGGTATATCACTAGGATTAACAAACTTAACAAATATTTACACATATTAATATAGTCATACAGATATTTATATTGAAATGCGCTTAACATAAACCTAGGCAAGCGTTTTAAGTGTTTGGGTAATCCAAGCGTTGTGAGCAGCCACAGAGGTGTAGACGCCTGGGTACTGCGCATTAGCGCAGCCCAATCCCCAAGAGACAATGCCGAGTATTTTAAAACGATCAGCAACTTTGGTGACCAATGGACCACCCGAATCACCCATGCAACTATCGCGATCGCCCAGCCCGGACTTACTGCCGGCACAGAACATGCTGTTGGTTACGGCGCCTGCTCCGAAATAGTTCTGGGTGCAACTCTTTCGATCCATTTGGACAACGGCTGTGTAGTGTAGACGTGGTTCGGTTATTATCTGTTCCACCGACGTCGAACCCCAGCCGCTGACAAAGAGTTGAGCCTGGGCGGAGACCTTGTCAGTCGGCACAACCAGCGGAATGGGTTGTATTGTGCGATCATACACGAGTGCCTTGTGCAGCACAAGCATAGCGATGTCGTTGTTCATGTGCGTCGGCTTATTGAATTGTGCATGTGGTATGATTTGGCGGACGCGAACAAAGCTGCCACCACTGGACCAGATTGTGGAGCCAGCGCGTATGGCATAGAGTTCTGGTTCTTCTGGTTTCAGCACACAATGCGCTGCAGTGAGTATAACGTTGGGTGCGATTACGCTGCCACCACAAATGTGACGTGTGCCCATCTGCAAGGAGACCTGGTGCGGAAAGTGTGTAATGTTTGTCTCCCAGCCGCCCACAATGCGCCCGTCCTGCGGTCCAGCAAGCGGTATTGGCTGCTCCTCCTGGGCAGCAGCAATTGCCAGAAAAGCGACTAGCACGATTTGAAGACACTGCATGTTGCTTGATGTGATTACGGATGAACTTCTCATTTCGATACGATCGGCTTTTATAGGCAACTCACGCATATCTTTGCGCTTATCTTCTATTTGCCCGACCATCAGCAGGCTGCCGACTTTAACCTCAGCCGAGGTTATGGCTTGATATTTATGGAGATATATGTATGGAGTTGAGCAAATGTAAGTGTGTCGAAATCATAGTGGATGTGCGCTGTGATATCTAATGCCTAGGCTTTTGCTCTTCCAATCATCTTTCCATGGCCGTCACCTGCTCCTTGAGGTAATCCAAATGATTGACGCTGTCTTGCATCACATCGTACTGATAGCCTACGTGCTGTAGAATGAGAGTCATTTTCTGTAGATTTTGGTTGCTGTAGTCAGACACGACATCGACCTGCGTAAAGTTCTTCAACGTCTGATGCATTATCTAAATTAAGTGAGTAAATACTTTATTTTATATTGTAAATATTATTTTACACTTTTCTCACCTCATTCGTTTTAGAGCCTCGCACAACTTGTCGGGCCACAGATCCCAGATTATTTACATTGACGCCAACACGAGCGCAAAGACGTTTCTTGGAATCATCGAACAGATGACGTGCGCTTGAACTCGATGCAGATGCCATTTTATTTGTTTTTCTTTTTAAATAATCTTATATTTTCACAAATTTTCTGCGTAAACAAAGCAGAAGGCCAAGGTGAATTGCTGAAAAAGTGTTTCGTAGCATTCAGCTTTGGGAAATATACATTTAGGCGTTGCCAGATTTATTCAACAGACATTTAACAGCACTGTTCATTAAAATTAATCGATTTTAAAATTAATATCGTTCGATTTTAATAATAAAAAGTTTGTTTACATTATCACGTTTTATTTTAGCCAAAGCTTTTGGCAATGCTTCTGCCATAGATTCTTCGTCGATGTCTAAAACAATGGCCTACTCCTGGCTTGATGCCTTGACAACGATTATTCCAAGCTACCCAAGCGGAGAATCCTTGCTGCCGTCTTATGTACTTGGCACAGGCAATAGAATACCTTATATCATCGCTGAGCAGCAAGCGGCAAGGCAGACGACACAGATCTGTGGAAGGACGTCCGTCTGCTGGCTTGCACCAATAGCGATCATTGATCTGAAACAGTCCCCAGTCCACGGAGCCATCCACATTCGAGGGATTAATGGCTTTTGTATTGAACGAACTCTCTCCTTCGACAAGACACATCCAATCTGACAACTCACTGTAGGGCACACCGTAGCGATAAAGCTGTCGTGCCAAACTACATTTGCCCACCTGGTGGGTGTCGATTGTTCCCACAGTTAGAACAATTACCAAAGGCACCAGCACCGTAATCCGCAACGCTTTTGGCATCTTTTCAGACTGTGAACTGGTCAAGGTGTCGAACCAGGCTTTTATAGTCTGTTCTGAAATAGATGCCCAGTCTAATTCGAATATAAATATTTTACAGAAAGCATACACTTGAGAAGGTCTCAAGTGGCAAGCCGCCACACTTGAGCATAAATTATGCACACTGGTCAGCAAGATTTTGATGAAGTTTCTCACAAGTCCAACAATCGCAAGCCAGACTGGGAGGAACCCTGTTGGACTGTATGGTTAATTGGAGCTTTCAATTCCATCGATTTGTATGGCCAATCAGCCCGTTGCGTTGATATATATGGAGTGGGAAATGCTCGACATTTATTCACAGCGTAGAATGATGAATCCACTTAGTTTCACTTTCAAAAGCTGTCTCAAAATCTATTTGCATACCCTAGGAAAGTGTCAAAAAGGGTAGATTGACTTATTACTTGCTATACACACTGATTTACATATTTAAAAAACAATTTCTATGCATTTCAGATGTAGGGTATCTTCGCATCGCACACTCACTTATTAAATTCTCTTCTAAATTCTTTTTGGATATTATTTAACAAATGAAGAGGCCGCTTCAACGCTGTCGGCGCCTCGTGTGCTCCCAAAATGGAGAACACTCGAAAATAATAAAACAATCGTAAGTTTCATTTAACTTGGAAACAAGTTTTGTGATATTTGTATTAGAAAATCGTATAAAAAGGTTATCATATGTGCAATTTTATAACAGGTGACTTAATGTACCACACTAATATACTTCTGGCAGCTCCTGCGGCTCCTTCTGTGCCTGCTCGGCAGGCGCTTGATAGCCACTACGGGGTAAATACTGTCGCTTTCTGGACAGGGGTCGCAGCACAATGTGCGCCACGCAAGTGCAGATGGCCGCTATGGCAAAGTACTTGAAGCTTTCTCGTCCGCCCAGGCGTTTGAACATCAGGCCACCGATGAGTGAGCCAATGGAGAAGCCCAGGCCATCATCCATGCCAGCCATGAGACCCTGTACGGTGGCCGAGGTGCCTGGCGGAGCCACAGCCGAGGCATAGGCCACAATGCAGGTGTAGCAAAGGGCATAGGTAATGCCCTGGAAGAAGAGTTCGACGCCAACTAAATACCATGGATTGGGAATCCATGATATCAGTGATAAACGCACTGCATAGAAGAAGAAGCACATGGTCATGCAATGCACATAGCCAAGTTTCTTGATGATCTTGCCACTGTAAAAGAAGAATGGCACTTCACCGGCCAGACACTCGGCGGCGACGACAAGACCTTCGATTAGCTTGATCTGATGCATATAACCTGTCTCCGCGGCGACCTGTTCCACATGCCAGAACATAAAGTAAATGATGAACGAATCAATGATGCCCGCCATTGTGGCAAACAGCAGGAAAGTAACAATCGGTGGCTGCCGCACCAATTGCCAAACATCACTCCATATGGACTCAGAACCACCCAACTTGGGCAACTTCAGCTTGGACACACTGAATAAATCCAGGACACTGAACACGCCCATTATAAGCAGAGCCGGTGTAAAGCTCTTGACTGCATCCGTTGTCCACAAATTCACAACCACGCCGGCAAGCAACGCTGTGGCGCCAAATCCAATGGTACCCCAAACACGTTGAGCTCCATACTTGCTCTCCTCATCCTCGCCCAGAAGATCAAAGCAGCAGGCATCCGATATTGAATTGGTCACATTGAAGCCAATGGTTCCGATGAAGAGCAGGCAAACGAATAACCAAAATGTGCCGCTGCCATAGATGCAGCTACCGATGTGTTGCAATTCGCATGTGGCCGTATCGTTGCCCCAAAGATTCGACGGCGCCTGCTCCGTTAGACAAATATAATAGGTTTCGTTGGCATATTGCAGATTCGAGCTTAGATTCAATGCAGCCGCTGTTCTTGGCTCCACAATCTGCGCCTGAAAAGTGTAGGCAAGTTGTCGGCAATCTGCCTGATGCGTTGCCTGACAATATGTTCGAAAGGCATAGAGCTGTTCCGGACACAATTGCGGTTCTGCCATCAATGTAATATCCCACGTTGTGTTCTTCTCGTCCAGATCGATGGAATGCGGCTCATTTGGCAGGAAATAGAAGCCAGCATAGGCCAATGTCATGATTACAATAAGCGTCATAAATATGAACTTGCGCAAGTTCTGTAAGCAGAGAACGGAGAGAAGATCAATGTGGATCACTTTAATCCAAATCTACATTCAACTCACCATAAAATAGTCGGCTAGAAAACCAACCAGAGGTTTGGCCAGCACATACAGCACGGGCAATACGGCCGTTATGTAGCCCATAACATCGGGCGGAATACCAATCTGTTTACCTATAACAGACAGTTGCGGCAAAATGGGACCCATTGCTGCAAGGTAAACAATATATTGTTATAATATGGAATACAAGAAAATATATAGATTTTCTATTATACTAAAGACTTACCCGCCATAAAAAAGAAAAAATGCGCCTTGATTGGCAGCAATCGTCGGTTGAGACGCACCATTGTCCCGATCGTATTCTATTTATGTACTTAGTATTGCCAGATTCATATATATATATATATATATATTTACTTGGATTGTTGGTTAAAGGCTTTATAATAGTCTATCACAGTTTAATGACTCCATGCACATGGGCTACGTAATCTTTATTAGTTTTGCGTCCCTTCTAGTTTTCGTTTGATAAGATCATAACTTTTTGCATTGAGTGTTCGAAACGATCTGTCGGCCGATCTCTCAATCTTCCAGTCTCTCTGTAACGATAAGAAAACCCATATGTAAACCATGTGTTGTCAAGTACCAGACAAAATAAAATCTTATCTTATCATTATTCGAGAGAAATATATTAAGAGATAGAGTGCAAGAGAGAAGAGTCTGTAAGTTGAGTCCAAGCATAAAATATTTGATAATGATAAGCGTACACAAACATATCTCTCGGTCCTCTGTAATATAAGGCCGTATTATCTAGAGAACGCCCACCCTAATCTAAAGTTAACAATTTTGGGTGTACTTGTATGGCAAATTAATGGCAATATAAAATGTTATATGGTTGAACATAATATCATTAACCCATATAGTATCGCCTTGTCTGCAGCTTATAGCAACAAGAGCTTGGATAGTTTTCGTGCTCTGATATGAATAGCCAAGTAAGTTGAAACAATTGAAAAACAAACGAAATTGATTCAATTGTTCCAATGGTTTTTAAAAAGAAAACAAAACCCACAACCATTGATAAGAATTCTCGTTGTTGGAACTTTTTCAACATTAAACAATGCTCTTCAATAAGAAATATATATAAATATGTATATAAATTTATATTTAGAAATCAAAAGGAAACGAACTGGTTGTGTCTGGATGAATTGTACTGTTTTTCCCACAATAATTATCAGAGCATTGTTGATTTATAAATATTGAATTGCACTTGCCATTTAAATTTTAAATTGTAAACACGAGTTGTAAATCGAATTGTTTTCTGAACCTATTCTATAGATCGGGCAGTGTTGTGTAATATATTTAGATTATGTTTTCTCGCTCTCTGACAACTTTCACTCTCTCCCACGCAAATCTTTAGTATCAGTCTTCTATTTCTATATTTCTCTTTCTAATAACACCCATTTTCAATTCCTTCTGGATCTGATCATTTATCACAGTTAATCACTTGTGATGTAAACTTTTTTTTTGAACAGCTAATGAACAAGGTACTTCATCGAAACCGGTTTGATATCTTTATAATATGTACATCAACAAGATTATACAAGTATATTGACTACAATCTTGACACAGAAAAATACGAAAATGGAACGACAATTAAAAAGCCAAAAATAAATTGCCAAAAACCTGAAACAAATCAATTGATTACAATGTCCGACTAACCCACAACCTAAGACAATTTGTGACGTTAATAAGCCAAAATATCAATTAACAATTCTTCCCTTTTAGCCAAAAATAAAAGCGCAGGGTATTTATTAACTGTTTTTTCATGCACATCATTAATCACATATTCAATTTACAAGCTCGCGAAAAAAGAAGACCCAACCCCAAATTAAAAAATGGGAAATTATTAGAAATTTACACAAAATTTAACGAACCAACGTTGATCGCGTGACGTCGCCAACTGGTTGTGTCAATAACATTCAATTGAGAATCCATAGAAGCGCGTATACCCTAACAAAACTTGTCGAATCAAAACATTTTAATACAATCGCATATTCAAGATACACAGACACACATAGTTCTTAATCAAAATGAGTGGGAATATTAGTACAAGGAATTACATGTCGGGAATATATCACGCAAGTTCACTTAGAAATGCTGGAGATCAAGTTGGAGGCGTGTTGCGACGCCTGTAAGTACGATCTATGACTGATATTGAAAAGCCTCGACAATGCTGCCCGAACCCAGCTCCGAATGCGAATCTGCAACGGTTAGACGATTGTCTGCTGATAAGCTTTCCGGAACGATAAGAATACGCCAATAATATTAATAATACTAAAATATTACTGTTTGCAGCAGGGCTAATTGATATGTCAGTTAGCTTGATAAAGCCAGAGATTAATCAGTTAGTGATACCCCATCCAAACTGAGATCGAAAACTGCAATGAGCTAAAAAATATACAAAAGTTCTGTAACCTTTAAAAATGGAATCCAATGTGCTTGATTTACTGTAAATAAAAACTGCACTCAAAATTAAATTTCAGAAAAGCGTATACATCATGTAAGCTAAAATACATTTTTGTGGAAGGTTTATCGCGTATATATCTATAATAAGCCGTTGATTTTTTATCTTTGGGTAAATACGTAAAGTAACAGTATTATTTCAGCACTTTGGATAAGGTAATTCCCCCCCTGCTAAACGCACCTAGGAGTGTACATTTGATCTAGTAATCAATCAAAACCTGAAATACCCAAAGCTTTGCTTGACTCATCCGTGGTGCGTAGATTGAAACGGGTTTTTATACTATATTCGTAGTCTCCACAGCTGACAACGTAAGTCCCATCGGAGGCTGTCGAGCAGTCGACGCTGTTCGTCTGTCGCGTGTGGTCGAGACTGCATCCGAATGCGGTCTATATGAATACAATATTTAAAATATAAGTACATTTATAGCGAGAGAGATTCTTGTCGCAAAAACATATGTACATACTATATAAGAATATTGGTAGGCGTATTTGTGGACAGACTGAGTGCTGATAGCGTGCGACTAATTAAAAGTGCGAGCTTGAGACGTGTCGTGAGTTTAAGTGAACTGAAATTAAGTTTCATTAAAGCAAAGTGCAGTTAAATCAAATCAAATATATTCAGTACATACAATATATGATGCAGTCATTCCTCCGATTACAGTCTATATGTCTGTTTGCCCTGCTCTTATCAATATCGACTTGTGCAGGCATCGCGCCGCCCGATGATGGCAAATGTAAGTTGAAAATGGAAAAATAAGTAATCGGCAAATTGCTTTGAAATTTACTGACCACATTAACTTAAGTTGCAATGATAAGAACTGTGTATTACATAGTACATATACATATAGTACGTATTATGTAGATTCCCTTTTGATAGTACAAACAACTTTGTATACATACTTTAATTAATCACTCAAACATTTTAAAATGATTTTGTCGGCTTTTATTAATGTTCACAAGATTTTTTTCTGGTTGTTTTCAACTTTTTTAATATAAATGCTAATGGTGAAAAAGTGTTTTATCTTTGAACAATGAATTAGTTATTCATTTACCAAAAAAAAAAAACCGCTATCACACCAGCTGACCTTCGTCAAGAGAAATAAAAAAACAAGAAATGGAGGACAAACACTCCACACCGATGCATGAATACACTAAAATTCGTAAAAAAAAAATGCATTCTAAATCAGAAGTGTTAATAACTGAGTATATACAGAAATCAAATAATATAATTGTTTATACACATTGAAACTTAACATTTGTTTGAGTCTTTTTGTCAGCTCAACTCATTAGCAGCTTTGTATATATAGAAACAAACACGGATCAGGGCATATTCCACAAACTGACAGGTTCTTTAAAAAAAATATAATTGTTCTCCAGTAGTAATTGCAGTGAATACTAAGAAGTTTACGACAGTTACTACAGTGACGGTGCTTTTTTACCCCGCGAATTTACAGGCATACTAAGTATATAGTATATATTTACAAGCTTGCCCACTGTTCCGTGCAAGGCCTATAAAACCTGTCTTTAAAATGTTGACGTTGAAGACTGCACAAACGCCCCGACCTTGAATGTCTGTTCCACTGGCCAAAATCGGTTATCAAGTTTTCCCTTTATGCCTGACTGCCGGAGCAACCTGGCCAAGCTACTTGTGAATTCTGCGTAATCGTAATTTTATCTGAGATTTCCAGTGACGCGTGCGAAATGCAAAGATCGAATACATATATAATATGTATATTCCGGCGTGAAACCGGTTGCGCATGCCCAAATATCATCATCGGATAGGGGATTTCTGAAATTAATTTCAGTATTTCTGAAAACTGCACACAGTAAACGAATAATTCACACAATTCCATTTTATAATCAAGCTGGTTTTGGGATTTTCAACTGAATACTAAAGGTTAAAATTCTTCTCCTTTCTTCCTCCTTTATAGTGCGCGTTTGTGTGATCGAATCTCGTGGGAATTACCGCAAGGCGCCCAAGTTTTGTCCACAACTGGAGGCCACAAGTAATATTGAATGTGTCCCTGTTGTGGATCGCATGGACTGCGTACGACGCATTCATAAGGGAACTGCTCATTTTGGGGTACTAACATCGGAAGATTTGATTGCGGCACGATGGGCAAGTGTGGAGATTCTGGTGGCCAGTGAGATGCGTTCACATGAGGCGCCCTTCGAGTACGAGATCGTTGCCGTTGTAAATAACGATGCGGGTATACATACGGTCCATGATGTGCGTGGTGCCAGGTTCTGTCATCCAGGCTATGGTCTGGAGAATCACTGGACCGAGGTGTTGGCCAATGTGAGTAGTGCAAATACATTTGGATACATTCTTATTGTATACTAATTTCGCTTTGCTTATCTGCAGTATTTTGAATCAACCTTAGTTTCCAAGTCCTGCAATCCGGAAATAACTTTGACAGAGGATCGAATCGCTGCATCCGCCAAGTTCTTTGGCCCCAGCTGTAAGCCTGGTCCCTGGGTGCCAGACACCAAACAGGATCGCATACTCAAAGATCGCTATCCCTCGCTCTGTCAGATGTGCTATGATCCCTACAACTGTGACGATTCGGACAAGCACTGGGGACGTCGTGGCACGCTGTATTGCCTCACCAACGGCGGTGGCAGCATCTCATGGGCACGACTAGACGATACGCGAAGTCACTTTGGAGTAAGTTTAATTGAAATAAGAAAACGATATAATTTTCTAAATATGAATTTCCCACCTTTCCAAATAGTTGGCTGGCCTGACCGCACAGGATGATCCATCAAAATACAGCTACCTCTGTCCGGATGGTCATCTGCAGCCTATCAATGTGACACGTCCATGCATTTGGATAGCCAAACCTTGGCCTGTCGTGGTAGCACGACGATCTCATGCCGCTCAAGTGCAGCGTCTGGTTACGGGGTTAACCCACGATGAACCGGAGAGTTGGCAAAATGCGTTATTGAGTGTACTAGAGACCTATCACGTGTTCACTTATCCCCTGGACAATGTTATTCCCATCAATGATTATCTGGATCAGGCCGTTGGTTACCAGTCGGCTTACAGTTTTCCCGAATGCAATCCACCGCGTTCCATTGTCGTCTGTACAACATCCATCATAGAGCACGTTAAGTGCTCTTGGCTGCAGGAGTCGTCGCAAGTATATGGCGTAGAGCCAAATATTCAATGCATTCGAACTCCCAATTTGGCGGAGTGTATGGAAGATACTCTTTATAAGACAGCCGATGTAGTGCTGGTGAATCAAGAGCAACGTGTTGAGGCCCAAAGGGATTATCATCTGAAGCCATTGCTCTTTGAGTTTTCCCTTAAAATGGACGATCGATATGTGACCGTTGCGCTGGTAAACAAGGATTCAAAGTTTAAGAGCTTCCA
Organism: Zaprionus tsacasi; assembly: GCA_018904105.1. Taxonomy (NCBI): domain Eukaryota; kingdom Metazoa; phylum Arthropoda; class Insecta; order Diptera; family Drosophilidae; genus Zaprionus; species Zaprionus tsacasi. The sequence goes on along the minus strand of JAEIFR010000598.1, from coordinate 7,080,421 downwards.
GGACCTGAAAGGCGCCCGCGCTTGCTTGCCCAGTTTTGAGGGTGCAGCACATCTTGCTGTGGAGGAGACTATTGCAAATACAACTGGCAGTGTACATTCAATGCACGCTTTCTTCCATCGGGACTCGTGCCTTTGGCATCCGCATCGTGGTCGCCAGTGCCCACTGCACTATGGTGGCGATGAAGGCGCTCTGCGTTGCCTGGCCGAAGGTGCCGATGTAGCCTTCCTTAGCTCAGATATCTACAACAAATACATGCACGGAAACTTGACCTCAGATTGGGTAATGCGTGGAAAAAAAGAATCTTACCGTTTGTTGTGCCCATACGGTGGTATCGAAAAGTACACACGATTTGAATTTTGCTACCTGCACTGGACACCCCGTGGCTATTTAATGACGCACAATGCAACGTCGGTGACGCGGCACAACGAGATATTTAACTCTCTACGCCATATGGATCATATCTTCGGCAAGAAATACAAGAGTGAGACGCTGGCTTTTTCGCTTTACGGCGTCTTTGACAAACAAAAGAACATCTTGTTCCATGACGGCACTGAAGCATTATACAGCACCCAAGAACTGAAGCGGGATGATGCCAAACGAAACATGGAATTCATCTACGATCGCTATTTGTCGCAGTATTACACCGCAAAAGACGATGTCGACTATAACGCTGGAAACTTGCGCAGCGACAGCAGTCTCTGCTTTGTTTTGTTTTTAGCTGTAGTCGCATTGTTGCTTAAGCAACAACACTAACTACTATAGTCAAGCGAAGGTGCACACAACAAAATTTATTTATTGTGATATTAATTTAAATGTGCACACTTAATAAATTGTAATTATTTTAGGTATCAATGAAAGACTTTGTTGTAAATAACTTAACAGAACAGCTGTTTGATTTGGAGTAGTGCTGTAAAACGCTGACAGCAGCGAAAAAAAAGCAAGGAAAGTATGCAGCTCACGGTCAGAAAAAAATCAAGTTTTCTTATCAAACCGGTAATATGTATGTACGTTAGCAATAACGTAATAAGAAACGTTACGTTTATTTGTATTTCAAGATATATGAATTATGTATTTAGATTTATATTTTCCTTTACTTACCAATTTTTTTCAGTATTTCTAAGCACTGCTCATCAGCTGTAGAAGTTGTTTTTGTTGCTACGCTACTATCGTTGTTGCTATGTCAACAATGAAATTGGTCACAACGAACTAGCGTTTTTGCAATGAACTGAATTAACAATTACAATTGATTTAACATACGTGACTTCATTGCAAGCCGCTGCACTCGATTAAACAAAGATATCAAAGAGGAGTGGAACACAGTGAAAATGTCGAAGAGTTCAGCGCATACGTCGAGCAAAACAACAAACGTAAGGACAAACACACACAAAGTGCACTTCAGTAAAGAGTTCCTGCAAATGCAACAAATTGAATTGTATGCCACATATTACTTCTTATTTACAGCTTTTACTTATGCACTGCAAACACGTTTCAATAGGTCTTATCTTGCTACCGAGTATAATCAACGCACAACACAGTAGTTTCAAGAGCCATTGTGGTTCCACACTCGCACACCCACTGGGATAACGTTCAGTTCATGTTTAATTAAAATTAATATGGTTCGACTCAAGTGCGCAGCGATCATTCTGCTGAGAGAGATTATTTGCGTTTGTTTGGTTTCACGTCGTGTGAGGAAAAAGCCAGAGAGAGCGAGAGAGCAACTTGAGTATTCTTTGTTTATTTTTATGATCGGTGCTGGAAAATGCAATACAGACAGCTGTTTTACTTGGCGGTTTGCATTTGATTTAAAATGTTGCAAATAAATACAACAGTACTTAATATATTTTCACATATAGTAGGCACAATATTAAAAAAAAAAAGGCGAAAAGAGCCATTGATTTTTATTTTGACATGAGCTCTTGCCAGACAAGAGAGCTCGTTCCGTGATTTGCATAATGCATGTGTCACATAGAAAGAGAGTGCAATGACCTCTGAGCGGTGAGAGCAGCTATAATATACCCGTTTGCTGTTGTGATCAGTGTTGGAAAACATTACATAGTAAGCAATCAAGTGGGCGCCAATACTTATCGATATCACTGCAAGTCTAAAATAAGTTTCTATTTCTATTAAAAGACATTTAATATAAATATTTTAGCTTAAAAATGAACCCAAGCGCAAATCTCCTGCAACAGGTGTGGGCACAACAGCTGTCACTACAAGAACGTCGACAACAAGAGCCAGCAAGCCAAAAGTCAAGCAACAGGACAGTGGAGAAAGCGAACGAAGTCTGAGGAAAACCACAACTATTGCAACCACAGTCAGTAAAAGGTCGACGCCAACGCCGACGCCGCCGCCGTCGGTGCACACAAGTAAAAACAAAGAGCGCGAACCCGTCTTTAGCAACCGAGCAACCCCATCGCCCACAACGAAGGCAGCGACCAAAACGTTGCGTGCAAAACCATTGCAACAACAAGTGCTGGCAAACAACAAGGTAAGCAAGACAGGCAAACCGAACGCTGTGTTGGACACATATCACAGTGTGACGGTGTCATCGCCGCCGCCAAAGCGCAAAGTGCAGCCAAAACAATCAACAATCCCCAAACAAGAGGAGGAGATTACTGAGACGAGACAACAACAACAACAACAACAACGACAGCGTGAACGCGCCTATTCTCGCACACTGCAGCCGGAAGAGATTGTGGTACTCAAGCGGGAATCTGCAAAACTGCGCAGTGAATTGCAAGTGCAGCAGCAGGAGCAGCTGCAGCAACAGATTAAACAGCCTGTGGCATTCGAGGTGAACTTTGAGGCAGCCAAAAAGCAAGCTAACGAATCGGATAATTATTCCGACGACTTTGAATCATATGAATCGGATTTCGAGACAGACGCTAGCACACCTGAGGAAGATGAAGAAGAAGAAGAAGAAGAGGGCGAGGCAGATGAATGTGAGGAATTGCCTGAACCTGTGCCCATAGTGGAGGTGGATGATGACGAGGATGAAGACTCAGAACCCACACAAAATCCCATTACGGTGATTCAACGCGATAAGGAGCTGGAGAGAAAACTCGATTCCGGACACTTTGAGATGAATTCACGTCGGCAGCCACGTCCCAGTTTGGATAGCTTCGATACCAATAGCATGGCTAATTCGGATCAACTAGATTCAGGCATTAGCAGCTATGGCGTTACGGCAGCATTGGAGCTACAACCAACCTAATCTACACCGCAGCACAGCCGACGTACACTTTGGCGGCTATGTGGACTTCGTGCGACGTCCGGTCATCACAAGACGCGGCCTGGAGCTGATGCGAAAGCTACGTTTCGATCAACTGGACTATCAACTATTTGAGATGAAACCCCTGAGCTATGAGGGATACATGCAAAGCTATGGAAAATTGAATACCTGTCAGATTTCTACACAGACGCATTCGCAGCACATGGATACGGAGTGCCAGACCCTTGAGGTGCATACGCGTTGCAGCTGGACACAGCATCCACCGCATTATGGTGCTGGTCAGTTGGTTCTCAGCTGCAGTGGAGATGCTGATAATGATGCTGAAATGAACTTGCTTCAAGCAAATGATGATACGCTGGAAGCAAGCCTAGCACGCCTGGAGCAATTGCGTCGGACGCAACAACAACGCGCTCTGCAGCAGCAGCGGCAGAGGCTAAGCAAACCCAACGATATGGAACGTCTAGGTGTTTTTTTGCAGCGTGCATCCCTGTTCCTGGGCAAGACACTAAATGCTAATTGTCCGCAACGTGCATCGCTGCAAACGGGATTCCTGGATGCGCTGCGTGTTTGTCGCATCTTCGGTAGTGCCGGGCAGCAACAGCTCGTAGTCACTGTGCACGAGTGTCCACCGCAAAGCGATGTCTATCGCGATGACTTTGCCAATCTACTGATGGTCTGGTCTCTCACAGATCCCAGCAAACCGCTGCGACTGCTCTCCACATGGGCGGAAGTTTGTCGCGTAGCATTCTGCAGCGATGCACCCGACATCATTGTCGCCGGATTACGTGATGGCAGCGTGGCTATGTGGGATCTACGCGAAACACACAGCTACTGCTCCAAGCTGGACGGTAAGTTAACCCATTTTGCGGCCACGCAGTCAGTGGTGCCGTCATTGCAACAGCAGGCAGTGGGTGCTCTGGATCTGGGTGCCGTTGTGGACATACGCAGCTTTCGGCCAACAACCAAAACGCCTGGCATGAGCTTGGGCAGCACTTTTGCTATGCCACATAAGGATATACAGGTAGGTCTGGATTGTCAGCTGTATTTAAATAAAGTTTTCTAATCCTTATCTAATTCTTCACCATAGTACGTGTCCCTTAATGACTCTGGTCTGCTGGTCGTATGGACACTGGTGAAGAATGACAGAGGATGCAATGCAGCTGGCACCAATGTTTACAGCTCGCCCTGGGCCAGGGTCAAGCTGCTGCAAGCCGCCAGTTGTGATCTACGAGATTATCTGGAGCGTCGCCTGCTAAAGCGAAACCAAAGCGCCTATGACAAAACCAAATCCCTGTTCCAGGGTAATGTCTATAGCGACGAGCTGTTGCGCGAACTAAACGAGACGCAGACGCTAGCCAACGCATTTGCTGATCAGGGACTGCAAGGATTGCGCTTCAGCAGCATCGATGTGGGCAGCGAACTCATCTATGTGTGCACCAATCGCAACTTTGTGCTATGCTGCACGCGTAGCCTGAAAACGGATCGTTTCACACGCATCGGACTGCACGAGAGTCGATTCCTGTTCCCGACGGCGCTGTGCGTGCTGGCCAATGAACTATTCGTTGCCGTCGGCCTTTCTAACGGTTCCGTGATGATACTCAATTGTAATCAACGACAACGTCAGCGGCTGCAACGTCCTATAACGGCCATGCCAGTGGCTAGACCGAATATTGAACCCGATCCGGAGACGGGCAAATCTTGCGCCATCCAAAACATTATACTTAACGAGCGTCGATCCTTTGAGGAGCAGGAACTGGATAGAAGCAGTGATAGCAACTCTGCCCGCCCCAATACGGCGCTGCAATTGGTGCAGAAGCCACGACGCGCCTACGAGCAACGAATCTTTGACCAGCAGCTGCTGCTCAGCGGCAGCGCATTACGCAAGCATCTTGTCCAGGCGATCGTTCAGTCCAGTGATGGTTGGAAATTGTTTGCCCTCTCCAATGGCACCGTGCGTGCATATGATTTTCATTTGGATCGTGAGATACTCGACTTCGGCTTGGAAATTGCCTCATCATCTGTGACAGACATTGCGACGGCATCCAGTTCGAAGAGTGCACAAAAATTGTTGGTGCTAGATGGCAGCGGGCAGGTGCAGATGCACTCGATCAATTTGTAGCTTGTTATCATTATCAATATTAATGTTTATTTTGTTAAAATGTTTTTACAATAAATAGCAAGATTAAAATCATGTGCATACATATATTTAGTTTAATTTACAGGTTAAATAATGCTCGTATATGCCGACATATAGTTCTATCGTTTAAGCCAATATTGCTGTGGGCCAGCAATCCCTTTGTGCTTAAGAGCAATGAATCTTTCTCAGATCCCAGAAATAAATCCCATGTGACATTAATATATATTTTATTTAACATAGATCACAAAACTACAAAATGGTTTACATACATATTTACACATGCATACATGTACACGTATACACACACACACACACACACAATCTAATGGCGATTTCTACAGTTATTTTCACACCGGTCTGGCAACGCCCAACATGCTGCCTGCCGTTGCGCCCAGAAGCTGTCGCACTGTCTGCAATTCATCGCGCAACGCCAGCACTTGGGCACGCAGAATGGAATTTTCCTGTTCCAGCAACGCGGCGCGAAATGCAATACGATCCTCACGGATTTTACGCGCATCTCTCGACTTTTTGGCTGCCTCATTATTGCGTTTGCGACGCTCATAGTATTTGGCATCCTTTTGAGCATCCGGAATTGGTCGCTTCTCGCCGCGTGCACGTCGATGCATAAATCCAGGAAACATACCAACGCGGTTCAGTTCCATTAACGGAAAGTCCAGACTCGGCAGCGCATGATTCGTTGGTGCGATATACTCGAAGGCGGGTAACGCACTGCCAGGCACATTTCCACCGGCCTTGGACGACAGAAGAGTGGGCAGTGCAAGGCCAGGCGGCAACGGCAGGCGTATATTGTGGCCGGTGGAGATCGTGTATGCTGAAGCATTAACACTCGACTCCAGATCCATGTCCAGCTCACTGTGCAGTGATAGCGTATCGGTAACATCGACAATGGGCGACTTGGCCGGCGAGTACATGTTGGCCCAGAGCTGAGGGATCTCACCGGACGACAAATTTTCAGAGGTCCGTGCGCGTCGACTGTCGCGTTCCTTCTGAGCCTGAGCCCTTAGAGGCACATATGTATGCTTGAGGCCAGAGACCCACCTGGCTACCATGGGTAATTATAGGTTGTTTTCACCCACACAAATGCACATCTAAATCTAAGCCATAGCGCCACAGGCCGCCTCCCGGTTGATTCAACCAATCACGCAATGTTGACGGTAATTATTCGTCAAATACATGACACTTTTTCATGTTGAATGACATTTATTTTGCTGCACAGTTATAAGGGTTTCATATAACTGGTTAGTTCGATTATCCACCCCCCCCTTGGCGGGCGGCTGACAGGGCTAGCTGGGCTGACCACACGGTTCCCTTTTTACGAAGGGAGTTGCCCGGTACGGCCACATTTCGGACAGGGTTATATGAGTTGGCCAACTATTATGCAGCTCGTGGCGAGTGGGGGCTGAAAACTTGTGGCCAATGGGAACAATCGGCTAAACAGGTGGCCTAGTGCTGGCTGGCTGGTTGGGAGGGGGATGTAGGATGAATGCAGCGAGGTTAAAAATCGACCCTATAGGAATTTTCAGTCACATTCGCTAGATAAAACCCTGCGATTATCAATAATAAATGTTAACGACACTATGTACATACTATATCATTTATGCCTTATAATGGGGAGGACGGAATTACCAAAGAATCGATAATACTTTGGGAAAAGCCATTTATTACAAGCTAGGGGTAGTCTTAGGACTGATATTTAAAAAAAAGTTCCCAACGCTTAACTTTTTAAAACTAAAACTTAAGATAATTCGGTTAATTTAACTTATTATCGGATAGTAGAGTATACCTAATATACGTGTAGTTATGGTATTATATATAAAAAGAAATCGAATTATTTGAAATAACTGAATTCCCTACCAACTTATAAAGTAGTATTTCCTGTCACGTTTATTGCTGTGCTCCGAAAACTGACGAGTCATTTGAACAATCCATCAATAGCGAAGTTACAGGACTTCTTATTAATATACTAACAATATAGTCAGTTCGCAGTATAAGTGTTGAAAATTTGCATAGTCAGCAAACTATTTAGCTAATCCACGTTATTAAGTCATCATCAGGAACCCTTTTTATTTTCTACCCCCTCCTCTTCGAATCCCACGAGCATGACTGAATCAAATAACAAAATGCACAATTTAGCATATTTCCAGGGGATAACTTTGCCCTAATATTTTATTTTACCACATGTCATTCGTGTCTTCTTCAACCCGTTCGTTCGTTCGGTTTGAGAAAGTGTCACCTGTTTACCTGGGTAACAAATTGCCAGTTGGATGTACGAAAGGGTCATAATTACCGGAAGTCGGCAATAGCAGACAGTGGCATCCTAACTATATTTCATAATGTATGCGCTAATTTATTATCTGTTGGTAAAAGTTTTACCTTTTACCTTTTCGACTGTTCTGGTTTCGGGTTTCACTTTACAGAGCTTAAGAAGAGTATAAGAACAATAGGAATATATTTACCATTATAAAATAAAATCAACAAATCGATAAATCAAGTCATAATAAACTCTATAATGCTGGTTTTGCGGGGATAGCAAGATAGGACATTTCTTAAGCATGTTTCCAGACGTAATTTTCATTTACATATTCTATAATATTATATAAAACAAACAAAATTAGATTATGGATCTTTCTTTAAAACATACATATTGACATACATTTATTAGATGAAGGTGGACAACACTGCAGAAACAACCAACGTGAATAATACTAAAATAGTTACGCAACAAACTTGTTTCATAGATTCATCCATAGATTCATCCATTGGGCATCTTTCTATAAAATCCATCTCTGTTTTCCAGAATTGAAAGTTAAAAAGATTTATGAACGTGCTCAAAATATTATTTGTGTATATGTATATAGTATGGGTATATACATATAATCCAAAAGCTACTCTAATAAGGACAGAAAACACGATAGTATGGTGCCCTTTGCCCGTTTTGAAAAAGCGTATTGTCAACAAATTCAGTAACCCTAGATATAATATTCTGTCCGATTAACTGTCAGCCAGTACATTCAATATAGTAAATAAAGAACACAAAAACAAGAGTTATTTCATTTTGGTTGTATTCAACACCTTAATGGTTGAATAAATTGGTTAATAAGTATAATACTGGATATAAATATTATAGCACAACATACAATGATTGTAAATATAACAAAAATAAAACAGGCAGATAAAAGATTTTTTCATGTCGAGCTCTCGTCATCATCATCCATCCATGGGTGTTGAATAAATTTAAAAATATCCCCACAATATAACCGCCAAAATATAAATAAATGAAAGAAAATTAACTAAAATATACTAGGCTAAGTTAAGATATAAAATTCAATAATAAATATTATTTTGTAGTTAGAAAAAACTACCACAAATTTTACTGAGACACTACTTAATAGAAAACGCACGGCGAAAATACATATCGTTTATAGGTAATGCATTGGGAGGGTCTTATCGGAACAATGCTCTATTTATATATATATATTAGGCAAATTAGCGGGTAATAAAAAACTGAACATGTAATTGTTACAATATTTGTACTGCTTCGGCGGCTAATTGAAGAGTAAACCGTATAGCCCAAATATTGATGAACAAACTGTTAATGACACCTCCATTTGGCCGACATTAGCGCTAAGGTTCTTAGGGGTTGAGCACACTTCAAATATGTATATAGGTCGATACGTCAGACATAAACCCAGTAGACCTAGCATTAGTTTAACTCATGCTGTCTTGTTATTTTTTAGAATCATACGAATATTTAATGCATATAGTAAATAGGTAGTTTAGTAAATAATAAAAATAGTTCCGAAAAATTCAAGCTCATTTCTATAAATTTCTATATATATATATATAACAATATCTGAGGAATATGTGCGACAAGAGCCCCATTAGCGACTGTCAGCCGACCACTTTGGAAATGCATCACAATGCATATCACATTCACTTGCCGCTGTATATTATGGATATGGTGCGCACCTTTCAGGATCATCCCAAATACTTGAACGGAATACAAGAGCAGGATATTGTCGAGATGTTGCAGAAGGAGTAAGTTGTGTGATTCCTTTGGAAAATTGCATTATTAATTTTTATTAATTACCAGATCATTTGCCTGTGGCGATCTCGAAGCACAAGTGAAGACGGCAGTCATGGATCTATCATCCAAGGGATTTGTACGTTATATAAATAACGGTTTTCGCACACTGGGACCCATGGCCAAGTTGGCCAATGCACGCAATATGCGACACTTCTGCACCACTTGGCAGCGTATATCCGAGCTACAAAAGGTCAACTCAGACTTTGTGGACGTCAACTGTGAAATGGAAAACAATCATTCCAAGTGGAATAGACGTGGATCCAGCTATTAGAGGAAATGATTAAGTGCAGCAGACCGCAGGTTTTAAACTGTTTTATATACAGAGTTTTACGTTTTGTTTTTTTTGGTTAAGTCTCTCCCAATTTATAGTATTGATTGTAATTGTGTTATATACATATTTAGTTTCTCCAAATTATTGTTCATAAAGCCCAAAAATATACGAATTTTGTATAGTCTGTCTGTTGGTGTAAGTCCGTCTTTGCCACGCTTTGCTTGGGGTGGCTCAGGTGGCTCATCATCATTATGTTTGTTGTCTAGTTGGAACATATGTCGAGTGTCTCCTCCTCATCCTTTTGACACTTAACCCTGTGTTTAATTCTACTATAATTATCGTCCACGGTGGTGGCCTTTGTCAGGTGTTCGAATTTCGGATGTGATTACGGACTAAACGGACTCGAACTTGAGAGTCTATGAAACATATAGATTCGAGTATTTCTAAGCGATATATTTACGCAGACATACAAATAGATTCGTGTTTTCTAAAGGGTTACGGTCTGGCCAGATTCATTCTCGCATTTGTCGTTGCATTTTACAATATGTGCACATCCCTGATGGGTCGTTCCGATGTGCCCTGCCTGGCCTGACCCAAGCCCTGCCCTGTTCCCTCTGCTTTTCGAACACTTAAATTGTCAACACCAGGACACAGAGAGAGGCAGTTGTCATTTGTCCTCGGCTTGGCCGTGTTGCACGCATGTGATCCTGTCCAGGTGTTATTTATTGCCTTTCTAATCGTTGCGGCATAATCTATTAGCACCCGCTGCGACGACCTGACGAACTGACGACCTGCAACCTAACCGAACTCGTGCCGCAATCGCAGCCAGGCTCAACACGACCGAAGCAGAACAGGACACAAGTTTCTTTAGTCTCGTTGGTTTTTGCGCTTGCACACGATGGGCAATTAGTATTATTATTATTTTATTGCCGTACTTTTCAAGTTTTACGACAACAATTTAACTGTAGTCGGTTCTTTGCTTTGTTGTTTTAATGACTGATAATTGGGCGCCCAGTCATTAATCAATATGTCAATGTAGACTCACAAAAACATATAAATTTACAAATATGAAATTATGGATATGCGCTGATTCAGAAAATTCAAAGGAAAACTTTCAATGTGCAAGGTTTTTAAAATATGAAATAGTTTCTTATAAAATTAATTATGATACGTATGTATATCATATATAGTTTCTTAATCAAACGATTAAATTGATCCGATTTTTCTTAAATTTTACAAGTAAAATAGTAATGGTTTTGTAGCTAATTTATTTTCTATACCAACGTTTCGTCTTTTTTTTTATTGGTAATATTAAACAATGTTGTAACAGAACTCAAAAAAAATTTAATAATCAACTTCATTGTTAGATAATTTTTAAATTTTACAGCTTTGATTGTTCATATTTATACGGTTACCCTAAAGTCAATCATTAATATTTGCGTAGTTTCACTAGTCTTTCAAACGACTATTAACATATAATTATATTTTAATAATGTTTAATAATGTTTAATACCTTCATTTTTGGATCTTTATAAATTAATTTTTTTTACTTATGTTCATTATTAACACAATCGTGGTCACTACACAAGTACAAATAAAAACACAGTATAGACACCTTGTTGAATAGTATTTGCATCCTTCATTGCGTTGTTCTGGTTGTGACTCTAGTTGTGCCGCAAACATTTGCCTTTTCTTAATGTATAACTTTGAAATATTCCTAATGAATTCGAAATTAAAATGTAAGAAAATAAAGGATATATAAAGCAAATGCTACTATTATATATGACAACTTGTCAGAGTTTGATTTCTATAACTACTAAGAATTCTGGACTACCCTTACAATTTTACCGTACTTGGCTCAACATATTTACGTTTAATCATCTGCTTTAATATATCTGTACAACGATCAGTAAATTGTATCAAGTATCCATCGGGTAAGCGACTCAGCAATTTCACATCCATCTCACAATTGAGTATTTTACTTTTAAGATACTCAACGCACTCGACAGTCTTTGAATGCGACACCGTCGAACTGAGTCTGATACCTTCAATGAAACAGTTGACGGCCTGATGTGGTTTCAAGCTAATGGCATTACTGCACGGAGCAAGCGAATTGATGCCTACAAATTCCGTGTTGCCATAGTCGACATAGAAGATTTTATACATGCCATCAATCACTTCAATTATCTGAGCACGATAGTAGCATTCGTCGCTGTAGAGTGCCAATACTATGTCCAATACGCGAGGTGAACGTTTGAATGTCCGCTCCGATACTGGAACATCCTTAATGCTCCAAACAAGCGGCGACAAGTGATCGACAAACTGGACGTAGAACTGGATGGGACTTTGAATGTTAGTGGGAAGCACACGCACTATGCTGCCCAGTTCTTTGGGCATTGGTGATTCAAAAATCGTTTCCGGCAAAGGATCCACCAGTTCAGTGTCCTTGGTAGCACCATGTGGTGCAAAGGGCTGATGCAATAGGCGGCAGTTTGAACCTAGTAATGATGGACATAATTAATGTATAGTTAAGAATAAACACTCCGTAGACTATACATTACCTTTAAAACAACCACCCAACTTGGGATCATAGTGTCGACAAATGCGTTTATCGTCCGTCGGAATAAAGCCCAAAACTGCTTTAACCGCGCTACTGGTACCGGGATCGCGGTCTTCCAGCATTGCCATCTCTGCATCACTTAATTTTTGAACATTTATCTCAGATTTACTTTCTGAATTGCGTTCAGTTGATTCTTGATTTGATTTTACTAAAGGTGTTTCCGTGGGGTGCTCCTTTGTATTGTCTATATTGCCTTCATCTGATTGAGAATCCTCTAGAAATTCAGCTACCAATTCATTTTTTTTAATATCTAATATCCGCAAACTTATATTTTTATAGATAAACTCTCTCATTGAGGAAATGTCCCGATTCCGTATATAGCATCTGATGGCCTCAGCCGGCAAGGCCTTAACCTCTGGAGATAATTCAAAAATAACTTCGTCGCCTGTCAAATGAATGTGCTCTCCGTAGTCCAGCAAATAGGCATCATAGCCGCCACCCTCTGTATGTCCATTGATCAAGACTCGTGGGATTATCTGATCCTGGGCATCGTAGACAGCAAAAGTCTCGCCGAAATCGGGAAGCTGATGGAGTTGTTGCAGTGACATCTGG